>CM069079.1:30828289-31428289 GCA_035578085.1 Solanum pinnatisectum | reverse complement strand
GAAAATTAAAGACAATAAGAAATAAAGGGTTCAGTACTCGGAATGTGAGGACTCACCAATCTTCAAATCTACTAATGTGATCACTAGCCACTGGGATACGGAATAGGAGAGTCAGATCCTACATTAGTAAAACAATGTAGGCAAGAGTATACGTTAGTACAAAGAATGTACCAAATATGATAGCAATGCATAAGAGTTATAAAATCATGCTAAAAGGACTCTTCATAATAGGAAAAGACCAGGTTGAAACATAAGATAAGACGTTAGAAGCATAATTGTGATAATGGTCAATGCAAGTAAAAAAAATCATCTTAAACACACATGTGAGATACTTCTAGAAGTAACCTTAATACATTATTGTGGGAGATTTACCTTTAACCAAAATAGAGATCATGTGAGCTATAACATGGAATCCGGTGTCTACCTCACACAGAAAAAGGGTGTCCTACTTGCCAAGGTAAGGACCATGAACTTCTAGCTTACATGGATCCACTAGCTAATATATATCTAAAACAATCATTCTATGGGGGCACATAGGTATGTGATAAGGAGATTGCTACTAGAAACCCGACCTTAAGCTACGGGATAGCTTCCATCTCAGTATCCTCTCGGTGCTAAGCATAAATCTCAGGAAATAGTCATTAATCTTAAACTTGTCTTATCAATAAGAGGCATGGGTAATCACCGCTTTTCTTATCATCCATGGAAGGCATATCAAGTAGTCAATCCAAGCTAGGTTTCATTAGAATAGGTCCTAACTCTTGATTCAAAGTTTAGTTGAGAAAACCTTTGAACCCTAAGAATTCTTATGTGAGAAAACCCTTTCACATTCATGTATTGAGTAGTATGTGAGAAAACCTTTCACAGTAACAACAACATTGATGCTTTACTCTCAAAGCAACTTAAATAATTTTTCATTGATTTCATAAAGAACATGCATATCTTCATAAATTCATCTTTCATAGTTCAAAACCTACATCATATCATCAAAGTCTAGAAATCATGGGTCATGCATGGGTTAATGGGGGATTCAACTTAAAATATGCAATTTCTTCAATTCATGCATAAGAAGAAATAAAACAATGAATTGGATTAACATTGAAAGGAACCCATGGCACCCGAATAAAACCCTAATTAGATAGGGGAATCTAACTTTACAAAATTGGAGGTTTTTTGAAACCTATGGAGGAAAGAGCTCGATAAGTGAAGACTCTTGATGTGAAAAGGTTGCAATTAATGGAGCATTTGGAGACTTGATCTTTAAACCCTAGCCTCCTCCTCCTTCTTCTTCTTCCTTTTCTTCCTCCTCCTCTTCTTCCTCCCCTTCCTCCTCCTCTTCCTCCTCCTCTTCGTCCTCCTCTTCCTCTTCCTCTTTCTCCTCTTCCTCCTCTTTCTCCTCCTCCTCCTCCTCCTCCTCCTCCTCCTCCTCCTCCTCCTCATCTTCTTCTTCTTCTTCTTCTTCTTCTTCTTCTTCTTCTTCTTCTTCTTCTTCTTCTTCTTCTTCTTCTTCTTCTTCTTCTTCTTCGTCTTCTTCTTCTTCCTCTTCTTCCTCTTCTTCCTCTTCCTCTTCTTCCTCTTCTTCCTCTTCTTCCTCTTCCTCCTCGTCTTCCTCCTCTTCCTCCTCCTCTTCCTCCTCCTCTTCCTCCTCCTCTTCCTCCTCCTCTTCCTCCTCCTCTTCCTCCTCTTCTTCCTCCTCTTCTTCTTCTTCTTCTTCTTCTTCTTCTTCTTCTTCTTCTTCTTCTTCTTCTTCTTCTTCCTCTTCTTCCTCTTCATCTTCCTCTTCCTCTTCCTCTTCCTCTTCCTCTTCCTCTTCCTCTTCCTCTTCTTCTTCTTCTTCTTCTTCTTCTTCTTCTTCTTCCTCTTCTTCTTCTTCTTCTTCTTCTTCTTCCTCTTCTTCTTCTTCTTCCTCTTCCTCTTCCTCTTCCTCTTCCTCTTCTTCTTCTTCTTCCTCTTCCTCCTCCTCCTCTCCTCTTCTTCTTCCTCTTCTTCCTCTTCTTATTCCTCTTCCTTTTCCTCTTCCTCTTCGTCTTCCTCTTCATATTCTTCCTCTTCCTCTTCCTTTTCCTCTTCTTCTTCCTCCTCCTCCTCTTCTTCCTCCTCTTCCTCGTCCTCCTCTTCCTCGTCCTCCTCCTCTTCCTCCTCCTCCTCCTCTTCTTTTTCTTAGAGAGAGAGAAATATTGAGAGGATTAACTTGATCAATTTTTGGGAATTTAAGGGAGTGAATTGAATTAGGTGATTTTGGGGGTAAAAATGTTAATATAGTGCCTAGGGTAGAAGGTAAAACAACATAGTATTGAGTTAAAACGTTTGGGAAAAGACCAACATGACACTGACTTAAAGCTGACTAAGCGCCTCTTACGAGGGACTTCACAGGTTGTGTAGATAATCACAGTCCGTCAAGTGGGTCATGATGATGCACTACCCGATAGGGCTTCACTAACACGAGCATAACTTTTTACTCTGAGTTCAAAATTAGGAAAACTTGGTGGCATTGGAAATAGAAATCAAATATATTAATTTGATACGTCATGGGCTATCAAATTTATTTTATGCTGAACGATATGATCATTTGAAGTTGATCCAAAATTCAAAGTCTGACTAGTCTCTTTCACGGACAACTTCACGATCCATGTGAAGCTTTACAGAAGATCTAGACGTCCGTGGTCCTTCACAGTGACATAGAATGAAACTCTACTGACTAGGTGATTTTACGGACCCCTAGATGGGCCGTCCTAACCAGAACAAGATGGTATATGCAACCCTTAGAAATCATCTTACTAGCTTCAAGACAAAAGACAACTGACTCTTAGGCATAAAATTTCCCCCTTTCTACTCTAGGATGGGTTAATTTGGAAACTAAAACTTGACCACTCAGGTTCTACAATTAATATAAGCATAACAAGAATGCAACTGATCCATACCAAGAATAACATCAAAGTCTAGCATATCAAGCTCTACAAGATCAACATGAGTGACTCTATGGGATATGGAGACAGAACAATTTTTATAGACTCTCTTAGCTACAATTGATTCACCGATATGAGTAGAGACAGAAAAAGGGTCTAACAACACATCCAAAAGAATATCAAACAAAATAGCCATATATGGCATCACAAAAGACAAGGTAGCACCGGGATCAAGTAAGGTGTAAACATCAAGATGAAAGACTTTCAACATACTGGTAACCACATCGACAGAACCCTCTTGCTCATGATGAGTCTGAAGTGCATGGAATTAGTTTTGATTTGGAGCCCTTGAACCCGAACCACTTGGTGGAGCTTTCCTACCTTCTCTTCCCCTAGGTGTAAACGATGATCAATCCCTTATTGTATGACCACTCTTACCACAATCGAAGAAACTATCTGTGTTGGCTAAGCATTTACCCTTATGCTTCTTTTCACGCTTAGCACAAGTAGACAATGAAGATCTACTACCATTCCCTCCTTAAGGCTTAGGGGCGCCCTATCTTTGTTGAAAATAGGAGGAGCATTGGAGGAACTTTGGCCAGAAAACCTTTATTGGAATTTAGAAGGACCATGTCCATCGTAACTTGAGCGCGAGAAGTTACCATCACCGATCTTTGCCTTCTTTGTCTTCCTAGATCTTTCCCTAAGTTTCTCCTCTTCTATTTTTTGAGCATGAACCATAAGATGAGAAATATCCATATCATTAATAAGCATGGTGGTACGGCATTCCTTGACCACCATCTCGGACATGCCCAAAACAAACTTACTCATTCGTGCCCTAGGGTCATCAACCATAGTAGGAGCATACCAAGACAATCTTGTGAACTTCAAATCATATTCCTTCACACTCATGTTTCCTTGATGAAGGTTAATGAATTCATATACCTTTGCCTCCCTCATCTCAAGGGGAAAGAACCTATCAAGGAAAGCAACCTTATACTTTTCCCAATCAAAAGGACCTGCATCAACTGCCCCCTTTTCATTCCATTGGTTGAACAAAACTTGACCAACACCCTTGAGTTGATAAATGACCAATTTCGCCTTTTCCACTGGTATCACTCCTATGATTATCAACACCTTATACACTTCATCAATGAACTCTTGAGGGTCTTTCTCAACCATGGAATTGTGAAACTCCATAGGATTCATTCTAGTGAAGTCTCTACCCACATTTGGGTTCACAGGGACCATAACCTCCCTATTGGCTTAAGCCTTTATGGTTTGAGCCAACACTCGAAAAACATTCCTAAACACCACATCAGTCACTTGTTCGGCCAAAGGGTCGACTAGAACTTGAGGAGCTTCTCATTCCATATTATCATTCGCATTCCTCCTAACGTAAGCTCTTCGAGGGGCCATATCCTGAAAAGTATCAAAATGGGATTAGGATAAAGGACATATAGAGTTACACTCTATCACACGACTTAGAGTAATGAAAGAAGTGGAGTTTCCTAATCATATTATAGCTTCTTATTCATAAATGTGTTGCGCTTCACACTCATGAATAAGACTACACTCGATGTGGCTTATGAGACATCCTAGGACCTTTCTAAACCATGTGCTCTGAATACCATGTTTGTCACGACCCAAAGTACACCCTAGATGCGACATGGCATATAGGACCCCGAGAGTCCCTACACAAGCCACTGGCATGCATAATACAAGATAATAGAATTTAAGCGTTCAAAAGATAGTATATATCATAAAATTTTTGACAAGAAAATGAAGCGGAAAAATCTAACACAGTCTCAATGCCATCTAGTACATCAAGAGTGATTGGGACGTAACCCATACATCACAAATAATATGGAAAATTAAAGACAATAAGCCATAAAGGTTTTGGTCCTCAGGAAAAGAGGACACACCAATCTTTAAATCTACTCATGTGATCACTAGCCACGGGGATGCGAAATAGGAACGTTGAACCCTACATTAGTGAAACAATGTAGATAAGAGTATGCGTTAGTACAAAGAATGTACCAAGTATGATAGCAATGCATACAAGTTATAAAATCATTCTAAAAGGACTTTTCATGTCATGCAAAGACCAAGTTTAAACATAAGATAAGAGGTTAGAAGCATAATCATGATCATGGTCAATGCAAGTAAAACAAAATCATCTTAAAATAAATTTGAGATAATTCTAGAAGTAACCTTAATTATTATTGTAGGAGATTTACCTTTATCCGACATAGCGACCATGTGAGCTATGACATGGAATTCGGTGTCTACCCCACTCCAGAAAAGGGTGTCCTTGCAAAGGTAAGGACTGTGAATTTTTAGCTTACATGGATCCACTAGCTAATGTTTATCTAAGACAATCATCCAATTAAGGCACATAGGTATGCGATAAGGAGAATGCTACTAGAAAACCCACCTCAATCTATAGGAGAGCTTCCATCTCAATATCCTCTCCGTTCTAAGCATAAATCCCTTGGAATAGTCATTAATCTTAACTTGTCTTATCATTAAGAGGCATGGGTAATTGCCGTTTGCCTTATCATCCATGAAAGGCACATCGAGTAGCCAATCCAAGCTACGTTTGATTATAATAGCTCCAAAATCTTGATTCAAAGTTTAGTTGAGAAAAATTTTCAACCCTAAGAATCCTTATGTGAGAAAGCCCTTTCACATTCATGTATTGAGTAGTATGTGAGAAAACCTTTCACAATAACAACAACAACATTGATGCTTTACTCTCAAAGCAACTTAGATAATTTTTCATCGATTTCACAAAGAACATGCATATCTTCATAAATTCATCTTTCATAGTTCAAAATCCACATCATATCATCAAAGTATATAAATCATGGGTCATGCATGGGTTCATGGGGGATTCAACTTAAAACATGCAATTTCTTCAATTCATGCATAAGAAGACATAAAACAATGAATTGGATCAACCTTGAAAGGAACCCAAGGCACATGAATAAAACCCTAACTTTATTAGGGAATCCAACTTTACAAAATTGGAGGTTTTATGAACCCTATGGAGGAAAGAGCTCCATAGGTGAAGACTATCATACCTTGATGCCAAAAGTTTGCAATTAATGAAGGATTTGGAGACTTGATCGTGAAACCCTAGTCTCCTCCTCCTCCTCCTCTTTCTCTTCTTCTTAGAGAAATATTTGAGAGGATGAACTTGATCAATTTTTGGAAATTTAAGAGAGTGAATTGAATTGGGTGATTTTGAGGCTAAAAATATTTATATAGGGCCTAGGATAGAAGGTACAATGACATATATAGTATTGTGTTAAAACAATTGGAAAAATACCAACATGACCCTAACTTAAACCTAAAGAAGTGACTCTCATAAGGGTCTTCACAGTCCGTCTAGATCATTACAGCCTGTCAAATGGGTCGTGATGATGCTGTGCCTGACAGGGATTTACTAACACGGACATAACTTTTCACTCCGGATTTGGAATTAGGAAAATGTGGTGGCGTTGGAAAGAAGACTCAAATATCTTTAATTTGATAGATAATGTGCTTACTAATTCACTTTGTGCTGATATATGATCATTTGAAGTTGATCCAAAATTCAAAGTCTCACTAGTCTCTTTGACGGGCGACTTCACGGTCTTTGTGAAGTTTCACATATTGTGTAGACGTTTATGGTCCTTCATAGTGATCTAGGATGAAACTTTACTGACTAGGTGACTTGTACGGACCCCTAGACGGGCTGTCCAAGTCACCACGGGCCATTTGGGGCACCGTCTAGGGACTCCTGCCTACGGAAGTTCTAGATGGCTTTCACGAGCCCTTTAACAAGCCTTGGACCCCTACACAACCTTCTAGGGCATTATGAAGGATCCATGGTTCATTTTGGGTTCGTGGACTTTGTTGGTTGACCCTTTCTATCCCTTTTCAAATTTGAGGTGTTACATGATGTCATCTCTAACTCAGAGATTCACCGAGATCATTTGGTGAGCTAATAAAAACTCACCGAAAGTGACAGCCTAGGTCATAAATTCCTAGCAAAAAGGTATCATGTACTTACTCGGTGATATGCCTAAACACCTTGGCGGGATGACATAATTTCACTGAATAAGTGATTTTCTGATACCGAATTTTCAAAACTAAGAACATAAATTAAATACCACCCAACATGCTAACATATTTTCGTGCTACCCACAATTTAGTTTTACCTATGGGTACTCTGACTTTCCCCACATTCATCAAAGTATTGCCGGAAAAAGGCATAACTGGAAAAGTTAGTTACACGCTTAAACTATTATGACAACCTATTACACACCTTTAATATTTAAAAGTGGATTTAATACCACCTTGACATGTGTAACACTATTCTCACAATATGTAATATATTACACGCCCTACTACATAAGCACTACGTCAACGCCTCATCAGATTTTATAATTTCTTGTATTCTTTTTGTTTTCTTTTCTTTATTAATTAACTTTTCTTTTGTTAACTCTATTTTACACTAATTAATCTTTAATTAATTATTAAAATTCTCTAATAACTATTTCTTCTTCATCACTAAATCTCACCCACTTCATTTATAATCTCATCGGAAAAATCATTCATTTGAATTTATATCACAATTCTCTTTGTCATCTCTGGCGAAGAGCAACCAACCCATCACCACCCCAAACTCTCCTCCACAACATCATTCCTTCTTCTTTTCTGAAGAATCACTAGCCACCAAACAACCACCTAAACCACCATGAAAAAACCACTCAAAATCCAAATCAGTCACTGACAAACACCAAACCAGACCCCCTGACCTTACCCTTCTGCAATTTTATTCTTTTGATTTACTTTGCAAGTGTGTCGGCGAGCTCAACATTTCAACCATGGCCTTATGAAGTTCCAAAGAGCTCCACACTTTCAGATCTGAACAACTAACAAATAACCACAACCAATAACACCAGTACTATACTCACGTCCTTGTGAATCTTTGAGGTTGTGATGAAAAATAAAAAAGTTGTGATGAGAATTACAGAATGAATAGGAAGAGGGTAATGGGTGGGGAAGGATGATTTTGATTTTTCAATTATTTTTTAAAAGGGTGATGTGTGCGGAAGGAAGATTTTGATTTTTTTAATTCTTTTTTTACTTTAATTTTTCTAACGCGCTAGTTTTTTATTTATTTTTATTTTTTTCACGTCAGTTTTAGAGAGTAAATAAATTCACTTTTAAGTAGTAAATGTGTGGAATAGATCGCCATGATAGTTTAAGCGTATAACTAACTTTTTAGGATAAGTTCAAGAAGAAATTTATGTCTTGTCCCAAGTATTGCCAAATTGATGATTTGCCCATAAGAAATACATCACCCTATCTATCATTGGGCAAATTCAAGCCTATTGGAAAACACTGGGTTAATCAGACTTCACTCATATGAAATTTACACATGACCCACAACAAGTATCGAGAAATTATCAACTAACAACCAACATAATCAGTTTTAGCATATTTGGGAACTAAGAACAACAACTACAAATAATGGATAGCACTCAATCAATCATTTTAAATCATACCCACTTGCTTCACACATTTACTAGTAAAATCAGCAGCTTATAGGCCATTAAGCACATAATGCAATAAGAAAAAAAATATTAAACTGAAAACCAACCTTAGAAATCAAAAACTTCTTCGAACAAAAGGGTACAAGGGTTTTGAGTCAAGATTTATCTGCAAGCACGCACACCATAGATGTAAATAAAGGACACACTATGAAATTTAGACCAAGTGTAGAGAGCATAGGGAGTGAAAAATTTCAAAATATGATCATTTAAAAGGGAAAAGACTTTTGAACTTCCATCGTCAGACATACTCAGCGTACTACGATTAACGTCACCGAATTCGCCTAAGGAGCTTAAGCTCACTAATGATGCCAATACAAATACTTAATCTTTGAGTTCAACTCAACAGACCCAATGTTACTCGCCAAATATCACTAGATGGATTGCTGACTAGGTACTTGTCTGCCAAATTTGACAGAACCATATTTAAAAAATTTTGGGCTAAAAAGGTAAGCATGGATATTCCCGCTAAGCCAACTAGGCAGATCGCCCAATGTGTACTATCATCGCCAACTGTGTCCTTTACAATTTTTTACTTTACTTTAACTTGCACTGACAACACACTTTATTGAAAATAATCAAGAAAACTTGGGTTGCTTGCCAAGAGTACCGTATTTAATTTCGTGGCACAACGTAATTTTCACTAATCAAACATCATTTTTGGGGTTGGGGATGGTAGCAGTAGAAAAAATTTCTTTTTTCTTTAGATGTAAATGAGTACAAATTTGACACATCTAAATTTCCAAATGTTTAATTGACAAGGAGTTGGAGGTAACCGTTTGAGTCAAAGTAGAGAACTCATTTTTCAAGTTTTTCAACACTTTGTGAGAACACCTTATTGAAGATCCTAGTCAACATTTAATCTATTCGACTCCCGTCTGGTCCAACTTGCTCTTTGGATTTGGAAGATCAAGAGGTGGTATGTACCTATCCTTTCCAGCCTCACGATCCCTCCAATTTCCTCCTCTGTAGGTCACCAATCTCTCCCATCATTATCCCTCTACTTAGTCCAAGCATGGTTCCCACCCGATCTAGGAAAGTTCAGATGAGAACCCCCAATTTGGTTCCCATGTATTGCACTTCTTCATTGTATAATGCATTAAAATTAACATCATCTGGGCAATGCCCACTACTTACACAAACTTCATTTACCGATTTGAATCCACCCCATGACATGTTTAGATAACTTGGGTCATCATCTTGGCCATATTCTGGTCACACTCTTGGTTATTTTCCATCTTCTCCTTGTTCATACCCAACTGTAGAGAAGACACTTGGTCCTCCCTAGTGTGCCATTGATGAGTCTGAGATTTTGTCTCTTTTGAGGTCTTTGAGTTCAAAAAATACCATCCTCAATGCCTATTTATGTCTTTATCTGATGTTATTTTTATGTTTGCAGCTATGAAGATTAAAGGAAAAGAAAAGAATGAATCTATGCAAAAGATGCCAAAAACACTGGAAAAGAGTGGAAACCCCAAGGTGATAATTGTCGAAGAGAGTGGGCGAATCACAAACTATGACTAAAATCCACCAAATTTGATAGTGTTGGTGCTAAAATTTCAAGGAAAGTCAGTGACGAAAGTTGATAACAGTGACTCACCAAATCGAAAAGGGTGATCTCAATTCCATCGCCAAAAGTGACAAATATCTAAGTCAAAATAAATGCTACACTAGGCGAACAAGGTGGTTATTTGTGATTCACCGAATATGAAAGGCTGACTCGATCAAGTTCGCCAACTGAGGTTCAAACACCTGAAGCTTGAAGCTAAAAAAGGTGAGTAGGCGAGCCCGACTAATGTTGCCAATCCGGTTGCGTAGGGAATTTCAGATTAATTTTTGGGAAAATTATAAATAGCCTAAAGGAGATAGAAAATCTATCTTTACCTATTCTATCATCTATCTTTTATCCTTTTTTTGAACAAACTTTTGAATACTATAGTAAAAGTTTACTTTTTTCTTAGTTTTGGGGTTTTGAACAATTTGTAATTGACAATTGAGGTTCCAATTCAAAGTGGGGTGTTGAAGATTATTGCTCATTATCAACATTTTGATGGCTAAAAGCACAATTTCTATAATTTCTTTTACTCTTATGATGCTTGGCTAAAACCCCAATTCTAGGGGCGTGATTATAAAGTTGGGTGTTAACTAATTTAGTGGGTCTAGTGTCTTGTTATATTTCTATTGTTTATTCATGGATTTGAGCTATTAAGCATGGGTTCAATTTATGAGATAAGACTGCAGACTTAGACTTAGCTTAGATCTTTGATTGATGCTTGAAATAAATTAAACAAAGTGGGTAAATAGTTCAATACTTGTAAATTAGATTTGATTGCTGTAGTTTACTCGAAAGAGAAACTATAGTTCATTTCCAATTGCCAAAATCTCCTTGAAAGAGAGATTTTGGAAGGTATTGGGTTAGTTTTTATGTTTAAATGAATGAACTGAAAGGAGATTTCATGATATGATGCATTGAGATCGAAAGAAGATTTGTGTTGTTTATAATTACCCAGCCTATCCATGATTGTTTAGCATTATTGAACAAGCACTTGTATGCTCCATTGATGTTAATACCGACTCCCACACCCCTAGATTGTCTCTTACTTGTTTAAACCCCGTTTTAGTTAACTTGTGATGATTGATTTCAAACTCTGATTGTAAATTTGGTGGAATCATCCACTCATTTCTCCTAATTGCTGCAATGAATTTGTTTTCATCTTATTTTTAATTGAATTCTTTGATTTATATCAACCCCTGTGGGTTTTGAACCCCGAATCTCTTGTTAGGTATTTATATTGCTAGTGATCACTTGCTCATTTAATTGTTCTTGTGAGTAATTTAAGCGTTATAAAAAATGAAACCATTGTCAGGGAGTGACGGCTAATAATTTAGTTTGTGAAGTTAATTTGTGAACTTGTTTATTTGTAGTAGAATATATTTATGCTTGGTATTGTTGTTGCGTCCCATTTGTAGGTACAAACATGAGTCTATATGGGAGTGACATTGCTAGCCATTTTGAGAATGATGATGATATGATGGAGATAGATGATATGCACTTCAATGTCATCAAGAATATTGTAGCAATTTGGTTAACCCCTACTCTGGGGAATGCTACATTCAACGTAACCGAACCAATGTTGGCACTGCTCTAAATGAGGGGGATGTTTGGAGGTCTTGCTCATGAAAACCCTCACGACCATCTCTGAAAGTTTGTGAATATTTGTGGACCTTTTTCTGTTGAGAACATCACGCAAAAGTCCATACGTTTGAGGCTGTTTCCTTTCTCCTTAATGGGAGAAGCAACCATGTGGTTGTCTGAACTACTGAAAGGTTTTATAACTTCATGGGAGGAACTAACAGAGACATTCTTTGAAAGATTTTCCTTCCTTTGAAGATGGTGAAACTAAGAGATTGCATCCAAAATTTCAAGAGAATTAATGGTGAAAGCCTTCATGAAACATGGCTACATTTTCAAAGGCTATTAACATAGAGCCCAAATCAAGGTATTCCGGAATGGTTGCTATTATAATACTTCTATCTAAGCCTTGACAAAATGAACAATGGGTCGGCTGACCAACTGATTCAAGGGGGAATTTACCGAAACCATATGGAGTGGCTTCAGGCTACTTGATGAAATGAAAAAAAAATAGTAGAGCTTGGCATACTGTAGAATATCAAGTATATCCTTCACATTTTGGTATTACTAAAGAACAAGCGGAGAAGTGCCAAGAATGCTATGAGACCATAACTAAGATGATGATTCAACTTGCCGAATTATCAAATCATGTCATCGAGGATGGTATTAAATCTGTAAATTCAATTGGTATAAGACGAGAACTAAATAAAGGGATTTCTAAGGTTGGGAGTATATACAATGAGGACATTCAATCTAGAAGTTGCCGAATGTAGGGATCTCGTTGAAATCATCCAGGGGTAAACAAAAACCAAGGTTGGAACAGAAGTAACGAAGGCAGTTAGGGAGAGTTTGATTGTTATGGTAGAGGCTAAATTTGTGAAGGAAGTGAGTGTGATTAAGAGAGATATATGTCACTTCATGACTTAACCAAACCAAGAAAATAACAAGCCACTCCTGAAAGTGCTCACATCGAGAAGTTTCTAGCCAATATTCTTGATAAGGTGGAAGGTTTCAATATGATTTTGCAAGAGATGATGAGTGATTTCTCATTGTAGATGAATACATTCACCTCCCATTCGTCATCAATTAAGCAACTTGAAGAGAAAATGAGCCAACTTACCACCGTTGTAAATTCGAGTCCGAATGAAGTATTGACTTATCAATTGATTGTTGATTCAAATATTAATACCCAATTGTCGCCCATAGAAGTTGAAGAGTCGGGTATTTCGACTCATTTAGGGCTTAATATAGAGAGTTTTAGTGTTCTCGATGCCTATTTTATGCTCTAAATTGATGTTAAAGTGTTGATTTGTAGCAATGAAGGCATAAGAGCAATGCAAGGATGTTATTGGGCAAAAAGGAGTGGAAAAGCTAAAAAAGTTGAAGAAAAGAAAGGTTGATGATCGCCAAGACCACTTAGTGAATCTCTGAGTGGTTCTTCAGCTCGCCAAAAGTTCCAGAAGGCTACCCCTGGGAAAAGGCCAACTCGGCGATAAAAAGTGCAACTCAAGGAGACGCCGAATGGATCTCCTAAAGTTACAGAAGGTGAATGGTGAAGAGTAAATTGAAGAAGGTGATGGAAGAGGACATTTGGCACATCGCCGACTGGGTCGGCGATGCTCGACTTATACCATCGATCGGTCCAAAAGCTGAAAATCTAGAAGAGTATAAATGTGATTTTTAAAAGATGAAAAGGGAGTTCTCCAGTTTTGAAAGTTCCCACACATTCTAACTCGCGGTTTTTAATCTAAACACTATTTTAGAAGTGTTTAGGTAGGATTTTGAGTTGGGTTTTGATTTTGAACTGATTCCAAGCATTGTGAAGACTTGCAATTCGTTACCCAGCTAATGTTCTAATTAGCTTATAGGTGTTCGTATTTACTGATTTAACTATAGATTTGAAGTGGGATTGATTTATAGTTATGTAATAATTCATGAATTGTAGTTGTAAATACAGTTCTAGTTTAGCATTCTAGGCTTGCTTTAGAAAGTGGGTTTAGAATAAAACTATCAAGTGATGATTGTAGTCATTGGGTTATTGTTGATTCAGCTTGAGAAAGTGAATCTGAATTTGATCTTACCAATCTAGCTCGAGAGAGTAGATTAGTTGAGGTTGCGGGCTGTTCATAGTGTTATGCTTGTTGAGGTTCGAGAGAACTCGCTTGATTCATGGTAGTTGATCGAGAGATGGCTATTACATCTAAATCCTAGCCTACCCACTAAGATTCAATGTCTTTTAGTAGATAATAATATAGTGAAATTGGCGTTTAATTGATCACATCCCAAAGGATCCCTCTTTACTTGATTATCCCTTGTTTTCGTAGTTGTTAATTTCTCACTCTAATCAAATTTATGATAAACGCTCATCTGCACCTCATTAAATACTAGGTGTAGGCGATTGCGTGCTAGTATAAAACCCAACAAAGAGGTGGGGTCAAACCCACGAGGAGAGGTACAATACATAATTCAATTAAGAAGTAAATATTGTGGTCTAATCGGTTATAGAAGTAGACATGGTCAAAATAAAACAAAGTAAGTTAAAGGGGAAACACTCTGGATTCAAATGAGGGAAGCCTAGCAGATTTTAGAACTCCCAGGTATCATCCACGAGTGTAACACCCCTAAATGCTAACAAGAGTTTCTTGTCGATTGACCGTTGTTTATTACTATAATATGTTTTACCCTTATGTTGGGAACTTGAAATTTTGGTGATAATTGCTAACTTGTTTAGCATAAGTATATCATAATTTATGGGATTGTATTGGGGTAGTTATGTAATAGTATAATTAGAGTTATGCATAATTTTAAAAGGAGGTGAAGGATATATATATAAGTGTATATATATATTTTTTTGGGCAGCACAAAAACTTTTTGGGCAGCACCTTTGAAGGCCAGCCGTCCAAGTTATAAACATCACTTGTGTGGCTATATATTGACACTTCTCTAGTGAATTTCGGTTCCTTCAAAGCCTAAAAACCTTAGAACCTTAATTTAACCTTTTGTTCATCAAAATTACAAGAGAAAAACTTGGTTATTTTGGTTGGAATTCGAGAGACACACTGCTTTGTTGGTAAGTGCTGAAATCTGTTTCTGAGCAGGGTAGTGGTTCCTAATTTGTGTATATCTTGTCCTATAGAGCTTAGTTTACTGTGAATAAATATGTTTTGGAAAGGTAATTCATATACCTACAACTCTTATGTTTATGTGAAACTCTAATTTATCTGTTATGGATTCGAAATATGGGACGCAACACAGGACAAGTTCTGTCCAGATTTCTCTGTTTTTGTAGCTGAGTAGTGTGTATTACATTGAGAATATATCATTCTCTAGAGATACGTTTTGGGTAAATAAATATGATTTGGAAAGCTAATTCATATATCTACAACTCTTATGTTTATGTAAAAGTCTAATTTAGCTGTTATGGATTTGAAATATGGGACGTAACACAGGACAAGTTTTGTCCAGATTTCGGATTTAGAAATCCGGTATGAACAACTGTTAGTGTATCAATGATATCTTTTTGTAAAAAATGTATTTTTTGGTGATTCTTATTGAGTTTCAATCTTAATAGATGTATCTACATCTTTCATGAAGGTTACAAAGTTTAGTTTTGCTGTTTTCCTGTTCAAATCTAAGTTACAACATGGCGTACTAGACTGGCCAGAATCACTGTCTTGAGAACATAGTTGTATCTGTGCAGGCTGAGCTTACTTGTGATGATAATCCTATTTTATTTCGATATTATTGAGATATTAGGAATTAAAGAAGTTATTTAATTGCATTTTTAAGGTTGTATATACTTGTGACCAAGTTGAGGACCTTGATACGTTGGTTGGTCTACGGTTTGAACTCGCAAAGTTTTGTTGGACTGTTGCTACGCTAAAGTATTGAGGTTTGTGTATAAACTTGTACTTGCACTCTTTTAACTGTTGGTATATCTGAAAGTTGATCTTGATACCTTGGTTACCTCTTGTCACTTTGCATTGTTGTGTTGGTATGAAGCTTGTGTAACTCGCCCACTTGTACGGATTGTTTGATCACTTGGCACTCTTGTTGGGACCTTGTCCTTCTTGTGGCTGTGACTCTGTCACTATTGGCATGCCTCTTGATTTGGATCGTTTGCTATCTTGACTTTGGATTTTTAGTCCGTCTTAAGAATGGAAGTTGTCCATTTTAAGTACGAACTAGGAAGCTATTTTTAATATGGTTCTTGGTTCTCTTGATTATTGGGTTGTGACCTTTCTTGATTCAGGGTGTTGGCCCTTCTTGATACTTGCTTGTGCTGGGTGTGATGACATGAGGTATATATTGGGCGATCCTTGCTATTGAATCTCTTAGAAAATGGTGCTATGAGTGTTCTTGACATTTGTATCTTTAAAAATTTTATTTGATACTCGTTATATATTGTTACTCTATTTATTTATTATGTTCAAGTATGCTGCTCATTGACTTGAATAAAAAAAATAGCTTGGTGAGTTTTGAGGACTCCGAACCTATAGTTTTTACACCACTAAGTTATAGTTATTTCTATCATAGGGGCTGATCGAGAGGATGCATGAAACTGGCCACTGGAGATGGAAATTTTGAGAACTTTAAAGAAGATCACATTTGCATATAGGCATCTATATATTGTATAAACTTTGGGACTTATGCATGACATATGTGTTGTATATTTGCATGAAATTTTGAGGACTAATCGGATCATGTCACAATGGTTTGTAATATAAGTATGGCTACTTGTTTGGTTTATTTGAGGTGTGTAAGCCCAAGTTTTGTAATATGTTACATTTTCTACTTGTTTGGAATGATCGTATGAAGCATGAACCCAACTAGTTTGGGTACTCGGAAGTTGATAATATTTTTTTTATTATCATTATTTACTTGCACGAGGACAATATATGCATAAAAATATCTTGTGATTTATTTGCATATGGTAATTTGAAAGGGTCGTTACAAGTTTGGTATCAGAGCCTAGATTTGTGGTTCTAGGACTTTTGCTGTGAATTACTTGTATACTTGTTCGCTTTCGAAAAAAGTTCTGTGTGAATTATTTGATCACTTATCTGGTTTATAATAAAATTTTATCACATGTGGAGTGCACATACATCATATACATGTCTATAATGCAGTGTGATATTCCCTTTTGAAGAAATTAAGTTATGGCCTCTTCTGCTGACCGACCTATGAAAGCTGCTCGTGAAGGTTCGGGTGCTTCTGTTTCCCAACCTCATGTACTAGAAGAGGTTTGAGAACCTTTCTCGGATCATTATGTTCCCCACACTAGTGGGTCTATAGTGGGAAACCATCAGGGTGCAAAAGCTGGTTCACATCCTCACTTGGTCGTGGTACTCAAGCCATGAATCCTCCTTTTCAAGAAATGGTTGAATTCTTCCATCACATGGCTAAAGCGATGCATGATCCCAACGTGATTAACTTTGAGAAAATGAGGAAAATGGGTGGAGTAGAGTTTGAAGGCATTGTTGATCCCACAGATGCTGAACAATGGCTGGAGCGCATGGAGAGGGTATTTGAGTAGTTAGAGTGTTTAGATGTTGCCAAATTTAAGTATGCTATTTCACTACTACAAAAGGATGCTTATGATTGGTGGGTAAGTGTTCCGAATGCCAAGGTAAAACCTCCTGTTCTTACTTGGGATGATTTTCTTAGGGAATTTTGTATGAAGTATGTCCCACCTGCTTATTGTGATGCAAAGAGAAATGAGTTTTTAAATTTAAGGCAATGAGGCTTGTCTATTACTGAGTACCAACAGAAGTTTCTAAGGCTCTCTCGTTATGCTAGAGGTATTATTAAAGAGGAAAAAGACAAGTGTATAAAATTTGAAGATGGTTTAAATGATTCCATTAGGAAGAATGTGGCGATCCTACAACATGAGAACTTTTGTAAGTTAGTGTCTGCTGCTTTTACTTGGGAACGACTTGATAAAGAAAAAGCTAGTCGAAATGAAAACAAATTCCGAAAGCCTAGATCAGATTTTGAAGGTCCATCCAAAAGGGGAAGGTTTGATGATTCTAAAGGTGGTAGTGTTAACAGGCCACCTCAGCAAAAGCAAACCAGATCAGAATTTTCTACAGCTAGCACTCCAAATTATGGCCAAGGCAGGTCTCGTGTTCCCACTTGTCCACAATGTGGAAAAAATCATTATGGTATTTGCAGGAGAGCTTCTGGTGCATGTTTCAATTGTGGGAGCTTTGATCATAAAGTGAAGGATTGTCCTAATCCTAATAATGCTCTTTTCTTGAGAACTGAAGGCTCAGTTCATATGCCTTCTATTAATCCTCCTCGAACTAATGAAGGTGCAAGATCTAAAAATACACAAGCAGCAGGTGCAAGTGGAGCGAATAAAGCTAGTGGACCAAGGGCTACTGCACGTGCTTATGCTATGAGGCAGAGGGAGGATCAAGATGGAAAAGATGTGGTCATCGGTAAATTTCACTTATTTGGCTTATGTGTGTTTACATTGTTTGATCCTGGTTCTACACATTCCTATCTTTTTTCATAGTTGATATTCCTGAAAATGTGAAATCTGTGAGACTTAATTTTGATGTGTTGGTTGAAAGTCCTTTGGGTTGTCAAGTTATGTGTAATCGAGTTTATCAAGATTGTCTCTTCATGATTCAAAATCTAGTCTTCCCTGCTGATTTGATTGAAATTCCCTTCAAGGATTTTGATGTTATTATTGGAATGGATTGGCTTTATAAATATCATGTAGTGGTAGATTATAGATCTAAGCATGTGACTTTTAAAGATCCTACATTTTCACACATCATTGTACAAGGTGAAAGATCATTGACATCTAGTATTATTTTCGCGGCTTTGGCAAGAAAGTTGATTCGTCAAGGTTGTGGGGCATACTTTGCTCACATAGTTGATACACGGTTGGAGAGTCCTGGTGTCAAGGACATGCCTGCTGTACGTGATTTCCCAGAAGTCTTCCCAGAAAACCTTCTGGGATTGCCCCCGGAAAGAGAGGTTGAATTTCCTATCAAGCTTATTCCTGGATCTACCCCTATTTCTATTACTCTTTATAGAATGGTTCCAGTAGAATTAAGAGAATTGAAATCTCAATTGCAAGAACTTCTTGCGAAAAGTTTTATTCGACCTAGTGTTTCTCTTTGGGGAGCCCCAGTTTTATTCATAAAGAAGAAAGATGGCACTCTCAGGCTTTGTATTGACTATAGACAATTGAACAAAATCACAATCAAGAATAGATATCCACTACCGAGGATCGATGATTTGTTTGACCAACTGAAGGGTGCTAAAGTATTCTTGAAGATTGATTTAAGGTCTGGATATCACCAACTGCGTGTTAGAGATAATGATATTCCTAAAAATGCTTTTAGAACTCGGTATGGTCATTATGAATTTTTGGTGATGCCATTCGGGTTGACAAATGCTCCTGCGGTATTCATGGATCTAATGAATCGAGTATTCAAGCCTTACTTGATCAGTTTGTGGTTGTTTTTATAGATGATATTTTAATATTTTCCAGAGGTAGTGAAGATCATGATAAACACCTCTGGATTATTTTGCGAATTTTGAAAGAGAGGGAACTTTATGCAAAACTTTCCAAGTGTGAATTTTGGCTTGATGAAGTGAAGTTTTTGGGACATGTTGTATCGGCCGAAGGCGTGAAGGTGGATCTAAGTAAAATACAAGCAGTTGTTGAGTGGAGACCTCCCAAAAGTCAAACCGAGGTAAGAAGTTTCTTAGGCTTAGCAGGATACTACAGAAGATTTGTGAAAGGCTTTTCCATTATCGCCTCTCCATTGACTAAACTCTTGCAGAAGGAAGTGAAGTTTAATTAGAATGACAAATGCCAAGAAAGCTTTGAAACTCTCAAATCCTTGTTGACTCAAGCACCTATACTTACTCTACCAATTGAAGGAAAGGAGTATGTAGTATATAGTGATGCTTCTCACAGTGGTCTCGGATGTGTTTTGATGCAAGAAGGGAAGGTTATTTCGTATGCCTCTCGAAAATTAAAACTGCATGAATTGAATTATTCTACTCATGATCTCGAACTTGCTCCGGTAGTGTTTGCTTTAAAAATATGTCGGCATTATTTGTATGGAGAGAAATGTCATATATTCACTAATCATAAGAGCTTAAAGTACTTGGGTACTCAGAAGGAGCTAAAGCTAATATGGTTGCAGATGCCTTAAGTAGAAAATCCTTCGCAAGTATTTCTTTGAGTCCTTTGCCCTTGCTTCTTGAGTTAAGAGCCATGAATGTTTGTTTCACATTTGATTCAAAGGGTTCAGTTGTTGCTAATTTGCAAGTAAAGCCAATATTACTTGAACAGGTTAAAGAAGCATAAAAGTTGGATGAGAAACTTGTCAAAGTGACCCGAGAAGTTCAAAACAGGGAAAAACTTGATTTTTCATTATTAGAGGATGGTGTCTTATTTTGTCAAGATAGACTATGTGTCCCTGATGATGGCAAATTGAAGAGAAAAATATTGAGTGAAGCACATACCTCACCATATGCAATGCATCCTGGGGGTACAAAGATGTACCAGACCATCAAAGAAAATTATTGGTGGAATGGTATTAAGAAAGACATTGTGGAGTTCATTTCTAAATGTTTGGTTTGTCCACAAGTAAAGGCAGAACATAAAGTCCCAGTTGGTTTACTACGGCCCTTGTCGATGCCGGAATGGAAATGGGAGAGAATAACTATGGACTTTGTTTCTGGACTTCCTCGCACCCAAAGAAATCATGATGGAATATGGGTGATTGTGGACAGACTAACCAAGAGTGTGCACTTCTTAGCAATCAGGATGGATTACTCACTTGAGCGTTTAGCCGAATTGTACATTAATGAGATTGTAAGACTACATGGGATCCCTATATCTATTGTATCTGATCGAGACCCAAGGTTTACATCTATATTTTAGGGTAGCTTGCAGGAAGCTTTGGGTACTAAGCTGAAATTTAGCACTTTGTTGCATCCTTAGACAAATGGTCAGTCGGAAAGAGTGATACAAATTTTGGAGGATATGCTTCGAGCTTGCATTATAGAGTTTGAGGGTAGTTGGGACAAAAACTTGGCTTTGATAGAATTTGCTTACAATAATTGTTACCAATCGAGTATTGGAATGCCTCCCTATGAAGCTTTGTACGGAAGGAAATGTAGGACCCCTCTTTGTGGGAGTGAAGTTGGTGACAGGAATCTCATTGGTCCAGAAATTGTGCAACAAATAGAGGACAAGGTAAAAATTATCAAGGATCGTCTAAAGATTTCTTCGGATAGACAAAAGTCGTACGCTGATCTTAAAAGGCATGACATTGAATATCAAGTGGGAGATAAAGTATTTTTAAAGGTGTCTCCATGGAAAAAGATTATGAGATTTGGCAAAAAGGGAAAACTTAGTCCTCGATTTATTGGACCTTATGAGATACTTGAAAAGGGTTGGACCGGTTGCATATAGATTGGCTTTGCCACCTGAGTTAGACAAGATCCACAACGTCTTCTATGTTTCTATGCTCAGAAGATGTCATTCTGATCCATCTTAGTTCTTCCAGTTGAATCTATTGAGGTTAATCCTGACTTGACATATGATGAAGAACCTATTTTAATTTAAGCTCGAGAAGTGAAACAACTTAGAAACAAGAAAATCCACTTAGTAAAGGTACTTTGGAGGAACCACTCGGGAAAAGAAGCTACTTGGGAGAGAGAAGAAGACATGAGGACCCAGTATCTGCACTTGTTTCGGGACTAATGTAAGGTAAATTTCGAGATGAAATTTATTTAAGGGGGAGAGAGTTGTAACACCCCTAAATACTAACAAGAGTTTCTTGTCGGTTGACCGTTGCTTATTACTATAATATGTTTTACTCTTATGTTGGAAACTTGAAATTTTGGTGATAATTGCTAACTTGTTTAGCATAAGTATATCATAATTTATGGGATTGTATTGGGGTAGTTATGTAATAGTATAATTAGAGTTATGCATACTTTTAAAAGGAGGTGAAGGATATATATATAAGTGTATATATACGCTTTTTTTGGCAGCACAAAAACTTTTTGGGTAGCACTTTTGAAGGCGAGCTGTCCAAGTGATAAACATCACTTGTGTGGCTATATATTGACACTTCTCTAGTGAATTTCGGTTCCTTCAAAGCCTAAAAACTTTAGAACCTTAATTAACCTTTTGTTCATCAAAATTACAAGAGAAAAACTTGGTTATTTTGGTTGGAATTCGAGAGACACACTGCTTTGTTGGTAAGTGCTGAAATCTGTTTCTGAGCTGGGTAGTGGTTGGTAATTTATGTATATCTTGTTATATATAGTTTGGTTTACTGTGAATAAATATATTTTGGAAAGTTAATTCATATACCTACAACTCTTATGTTTATGTAGAACTCTAATTTAGCGGTTATGGATTCGAAATATGGGACGCAACACAGGACAAGTTCTGTCCAGATTTCTCTGTTTTTGTAGCTGAGTAGTGTGTATTAAGTTGAGAATATCTCATTCTCTAGAACTCTGTTTTGGGTGAATAAATATGATTTGGAAATATAATTCATATATCTACAACTCTTATGCTTATGTAAAAGTCTAATTTAGCTGTTATGGATTTGAAATATGGGACGCAACACAGGACAAGTTTTGTCCAGATTTCGGATTTAGAAATCCGGTATGAACAACTGTTAATGTATCAATGATATCTTTTTGTAAAAAATGTATTTTTTGGTGATTCTTGTTGTGTTGCAATCTTAATAGATGTATCTACATCTTTCATGATGGTTACAAAGTCTAGTTTCGCTGTATTCCTATTCAAATCTAAGTTACAACATGGGGTATTAGACTGGCCAGAATCACTGTCTTGAGAACACAGTTGTATCTTTGCAGGCTGAGCTTACTTGTGATGATAATCATATTTTATTTTGATATTATTGAGATATTAGGAATTAAAGAAGTTATTTAATTGCATTTTTAAGGTTTTATATACTTGTGACCAAGTTGAGGACCTTGATACGTTGGCTGGTCTACGGTTTGAACTCGCGGAGTTTTGTTGGACTGTTGCTATGCTAAAGTATTTAGGTTTGTGTATAAACTTGTACTTGCACTCTTTTAACTGTTGGTATATTTGAAAGTTGATCTTGATACCTTGGTTACCTCTTGTCACTTTGCATTGTTGTGTTGGTATGACGCTTGTGTAACTCGCCCACTTGTACGGATTGTTTGATCACTTGGCACTCTTGTTGGGACCTTGTCCTTCTTGTGGCTGTGACTCTGTCACTATTGACATGCCTCTTGATTCGGATCATTTGCCATCTTGACATTGGATTTTTAGTCTGTCTTAAGAATGGAAGTGGTCCATTTTAAGTACGAACTAGGAAGCCATTTTTAATATGGTTCTTGGTTCTCTTGATTATTGGGTTGTGACCCTTCTTGATTCAGGGCGTTGGCCCTTCTTGATACTTGCTTGTGCCGGGTGTGACGACATGAGGTATATATTAGGCGATCCTTGTTATTGAATATCTTGGAAAATGGTGCTATGAGCGTTCTTGACATTTGTATCTTTGAATATCGAACTTGACACTCGTTATATATTGTTACTTGATTTATTTATTATGTTCAAGTATGCTGCTCATTGACTTGAAAAAAAAATAGCTTGGTGAGTTTTGAGGACTTCGAACCTATAGTTTTTACACCACTAAGCTATATGCTTAGCGATAATTGTTTCTATCGTAGGGGCTGATCGAGAGGAGGCATGAAGCTGGCCATTGAAGATGGAAATTTTGAGAACCTTAAAGAAGATCACATTTGCATATAGGCATCTATATATTGTATAAACTTTGGGACTTATGCATGACGTATGTGTTGTATATTTGCATGAAATTTTGAGGACTAATCGGATCATGTCACAATGGTTTGTAATATAAGTATGGCTACTTGTTTGGTTTATTTGAGGTGTGTAAGCCTAAGTTTTGTAATATGTTACATTTCCAACTTGTTTGGAATGATCGTATGAAGCATGAACCCAACTAGTTTGGGTACTCGGAAGTTGATAATATTTTTTTTATTATCATTATTTACTTGCACGAGGACAATATATGCATAAAAATATCTTGTGATTTATTTGGATATGGTAATTGGAAAGGGTCGTTACAACGAGGGCCAACCGCCGCCCGTAGGTGGGTCAGTGGATTTGTCCCCTCAGAAATTCTCCAGGGTGGAACCACAACTGGACCTACGGCTGTAGGTTGGTCCACATTCCGTGCTCCAGGGGTCCGTCGATGGGCCAAAAGTCTGTGACCACCATATACGGTCCACCAGGATGGACCATAGGTCAGACGACGGTCCGTCGACTAGGGTTTGTCGGTGGTCAGCTGATATTTATTTTCAGGGTAAGTTGTGTCTTTTCCTAATTAATTAATTCCTATACTATGTCATTTTGCCTATATTTAGGACCCCTATATAATTCTTTTTACCCCCAAATTAGACTTAATTACTTCATTATTTCAAATCCCGAAAAGAAGATTAATTCTCCTCTTAAAATATTCTCTCTCTAGAACTTGAAGAAAAGGAAGAAGATTCAACCTAGGTTTTCAAGCTAAGGTCTCAATTCCTCCATTGAAAATAAGAATTTGGACTTGAGGTATGGTAGTTTTTATCCATGTATCTCTTTCATTCATGGAGTCCCCAAATTCCTCTATTTCAAATGGTAGAATTTCCCAATTAGCTAGGGTTTTCTTCAATCACCATGGGTTCTCTTGATTATTGATCTTAATGATTGAGTTATGTTTTAATATGCATTAACTGATAATTTACAATGCTTTTATGATGTTTTCTCCTATGAACCCATGAAATCCCCATGTTTTCCAAATTGCGATCATATGATGTGCGTTGTTGATTATGAAAGAGGAGTTTTATGAGCTAAAGCATAAAGTGATAGAATCACATGAATTTATGATATAATCCCTACCAAATCCTTGAATTATAGATTTGGTGATTCGAAGTAAGCTTTGAGCCTTAAAAGGGCTAAGTATTAGTTTATGCATGATCTTATGAAATCTATGAAAATGCTTAAGGGTGCTTTGAGAGTAAAGTGCGAATGATGATGTTTTATGTTGTGCTGTGAAAAGCTATTCTCATAAACACATACTAGCATGATATGAAAGGTTTTCTCACATAATATGGATTCTTAGGTTGAAAGGCTATTCTCACCTAATTGAATCAAAGAGTAAGAGCTATTCTAATGAAACTAGCTTGGATTGGTTGTCCAAGGACACCTTTCCATGGATAATGAAAATAAGTAAGAAATGACTATTCTGTGGGAATTATGCTTAGTATTGAGTGGACATTGATGTGAGATAGAAGCTCTCCCATTAGTAGAGGCCGGGTTTCTAGAAGCAATTCTTGAGATGGAAGTTCCCCCATAAGTAGAGGCCGGGTTTCTAGTAACAATCTCCTTATCCCATAAACTATGTGCCCCCATAGGATGACTAGCTAGTGGATCCACTTAAGCTAGAAGATCATGGTTCTACCTTAGGCAAGTAGAACATCCCTTTTCGGTGTGGGAGACATCGGGGGATCATGTTATAACTAACATGGTATCTATGTCGGTTAAGGATAATTCTCCCACAACAAGACTAAAAGTGAACTAAGGTTACTCAAGGAGTATCTCATATGTGTTCAAAGATTTAAAGAATGATGTTAGCTTGCATTGACCATGATGTTATGACTTATGTGGCTAAATTTCTTATATCATGTTTTTACTTGGTCAATTGCATGTTATGAAATGAAATGTCTCTTTTAACAAGTTTTAAATGTTTTTATGCATTGCTATCATACTTGATACATTGTTTTGTACTAACGCATACTCTTGCCTACATTTTCTCAAATGTAGGGTCCGACAAACAAAGTTCCCAATATTGTGGCTAGAGCTTGGACTTTGATTGTTTCCCGAACTTGGTGAGTCCTCATGGTTCAAGGACGGATTTCATTGTTTTAGTGGTTCATGTATTTCTCTTTTTGGACATGATGTATAGGATAGGCCCAATTTCATTGAATTGTAATAGATGACTATGATGAGACAAAGAGTCTAGACTTCTACTTTTTGTTTTATAAAATGTTTTGGACTTGGACTATTGTCTTACTCTTATTGTTCTATTTCTTATGTTATGAGAGCTAAGTGGCATGTATGGAGTCCTTCGGGTTCTATACGCCATGTTACATCTAAGGGGTACCCTTGGGTCGTGATAAAAGGGTTGACAACAAATGTCAGATGGGGGTTTATAAGTGTCCATTAACAACTAGGATAATCATGAAAATAGGGGAGTAGACAAGTAAATGAGGATTCTCGGGGATGTTATCGATTATAGGCTAATTTTGCTATATATGTAATTGAAATTTACTAACAATTGCTAGATCTTAGTGGGTAGGCTAGACTATTGATGCAATAGCTTTCTCTCGAACAACTATTATGATTCAAGCGAGTTCTATCAACCCCGACAAGTATGCCATTATAAAAAGCCCAATACCTCAATTTATCATCTCTCGAGCTAGATAGGTAGGATTGAGTAAAGGTTCACTCTCTCGAGTTGAACCCACAACCACTCAAAGCCTACAAAAGCCACCTTAGCTATACACCTCTCGCTCAAGCAAGCACAAAGCACTAAATTAGAATTGCAATTTTTACTACAGTTCATAGATTGAACCTCAGCTTTAAATCAGACCCACTTTAAAACAACATATAAATTAGTAAACAACAATACCCATAAGCTAATTATAAAAAATACTTACATGATCACACTCCAAGAATTGGGGTTTTATCCACATATCATAAAAAGGAAGAAATTAATGCCAATTACTTCTCCATAATCTGGGTATTGCAATCCAAGTCTTTACAATAGTCCACAATGCTTGATATCGAAAACGCAAATCCAAAAACTAATCGAAAACTATTCAAAACCCTCACACACTAAGCAAAAACAATGTTTAAGTTAAAAGATATGAGTTTCACACTGATAGGATCCCTAAAAGTCTTTTTAAAACTCAATTTATACTCTTTCAAAATTTGGCCTTCAGGGTCAATTGGATAGGTAAGTCGCGTATCGCCAAATAGGTTGGCGACTTGCCAATCACCTCTATCCATCACCTTTTTAGCTTGTGTTCTCACCATTTTCGTACTGTAACTTTTGGCGGTCTAGGTCAGGGTCGCCAACGGGTTCAGCGATGCACTGTTCGTTCTTTTGGATGGCCGTTTTGTTTGCTTCTTCATTGATACTTGTGTAACATTCGGCTGTTTGAGTCTTCCTCGCCAATCCAATTGGTGAGTCGCTGATATGTAACATACTTCGCCTAATTTATCTCACTAAAGGGGTGGCATCCTATAATTTTCGGTGAGCAATAAGGCCACTGAGCGAGCCGTCGAGTGGCTTTGGCGATCTGCAACTTTGTTATCTTCAGCCTTTTTCATCTTTTCTCTCCTTTTTTTCGGTGAAGTCCTTTCCTTCATTGCTACAAGTCAACACTTAAACATCAGTTTAAAGCATAAATTAGCCATCGAGGATAATAAAACTATGAAAACAAAGCCCAAAATGAGTCAAAATCTAAGACTCATCAACACCCCCAACTTAGACTTTTGCTTGTCCTCATGTAAAACTCAAGATCAATCAGTTCAACAAGGATGTCTACAAACAGTGCTACTCAAGACTTAACATGAATGTACAGAAGAGGTTCAAACTACATATGCAATGTTCAATTGTGCACTTCAAGTTTCAAATTGTGACTAACCATAATCAAATGGCCCCAAGCTTACAATGCTTCCTTCAAATACAAGTTCAAGCTCAATAAAAAATATTCAAATTCCTTCACATCAAAAACGATTCCATGCTCACACAAAGCTCAAAATTTTTTACAATTTAGGAATCAAAACAACTTTCTCTCTCAAAAATAAACACATGCCTAGTTCTTCCCCATAAGCTTGCCCGTATTTTCCAATAAACATGATAATAAGCTAATTCAAGATCACAAAGGTCTTTCAAGGCTTGTAACGGGGCAAAGATTAATGGTATGATCATTGAGGCTTAGAGACTTCTACCTTAATGAAGTATGACTTGCATTTCATTCTTTCTCCTTCTCTACTACACTTTTTGATTCTTAAAGCCCACCCCTTATCCTTCTAAGCACAACTCATTGGATACCCCATTTATTTTGCTGATTGCACACACTTTATTTCAACATTTTCTTTCTTTTTCAATCTTCTGCTTCTTTTCATTCTTTTTTTTTTTTTATATATGGAGGGGTTCCATCCCTTTTGTTTTCAAAACAATCTTGCAAGTGGGGGGGGGGGGGGCATTTCAAAAGCTTCTTGATTTACCTTCTTTTTCACTACACCCCCAACTTAGGATTTTGACCTAAATTGGCTATTTAAAGTAACCAATGCTCCATGAAGATCATAGGTGGGAAAGAAAAAGGGTCATTTTTTCTCAAGGTCCTTCTAAAGAAAAGGATAGGTTCAAATGGTTCCAAGCTAGGTTCACACTCTCACAAGGTGGTCACAAAGAGGTATACTGGCAATATTGGCTCACTTTCCACAAATTGAGCTTAAGATCATCTCTATCATTCGCTCACACTAGCCAATTATACCAACATGGCAAGTTCTAGGTACTACCAAACATGTATTTCAAGACAACCTCACCATACGCGATATTCAACACAATCATCGAACAATGCTCCATAAATTCAGCTAGCGTACAATGATCATCACAAGAGTTCAACTCAACAATCGACTTAGTCACAACGAGATGCTACGAGTTCACATATGACTTATCCAACTCAATTTGCCTCATCGGAGCCATGCACTCATATCGTTCAATCGATCACAATCGACACTTGAACTTGTAAGAGAACAACCATGCTCTAAAAGGTGGTTAAAAACCTCTACCCCACCAATTATACCTTACATTGTTCTCAATGTTAAATGAAAGATAAAGACAAAATAACAAAGGAAAAAGCACTGAAAAAAAGGGATAGGGTTAGGAGAAATCTTCACTATGAGGCCCCCATTGGCGAAGCTATGTTTGAGAACACTGACCTACTCGGCGAGCTGCCAAACTGCCTATGGCTCGCCCAAACTTATATAATGTTGGATTTGGAAATATGACCAAAGGGCGATTAAAATTGAGCTCACCGAACCTACTCAGCGAACCGCCAAGAAGGGTGGCCAAATCGCCTAATATTCCAAAACAACAACAATTTGGAAGTGACCAAAGGGTGGTGGAAATCGAGATCACCGAACCTCATTGGTGCATCGCCGAGCTGACTGGCCGCTTCACCAAATAATCTAGAATGATGGTCCTACTGTCAGGTGTAGAAAGGCGAACCAAATTAGGATCACTGAACTGCTCGGTGGACCATTGAAATGGGCAGACCATCGCATAATCACTTGTCCCTACACATTTAGCACACATTTTTAGAAAACAACTAAACTTGGGTTGCCTCCCAAGAAGCACCTTATTTAACATCGTGGCACGACATGGAAATGCCTTCAAGCATCTTCCAAATACACCACTTCAATTATCGAAATTTCATTGCATTCGCCAAAATAAAGCTTTAGACGCTGCCCATTCACCTTGAAAGCTGGTTTCTCTTTACCTTCAACTTCAATCGCCCCATTCATGAACACTCGAGTCACCTTAAATGGGCCAGACCACTTTTATTTGAGTTTACCCGGAAAGAGTCTCAAGCGAGAATTGTCGAGCAAAACAAAATCACCAACTCGAAATTCTCATCGAAGGATCTTAGCATCATGCCATTTCTTCATTTGCTCCTTGTAAAGGGCTGAACTTTCATATGCTCTCAATCAAAATTCTTCCAACTCTTGCAGTTGATTTACTCTTCCCTTCGAAGCATTCACCCAATTTAGATTTAATGCCTTTAATGCCCAAAGTGCCTTGTGTTTAAGCTTGATCGGCAGGTGAAAAGATTTTCCAAAAACTAACTGATATGGTGACATACCAATTGGTGTTTTGAAAGTAGTGCGATATGCCCAAAGAGCTTCATCTAGCTTTCGAGACCAATCCGTCCGATTTGCATTCATGGTTTTTGCTAGGATATTCTTAATCTCTTGATTCAAAAGCTCAACTTGGCCACTTATTTGTGGATGATATAGCGTTGCCACTTTATGTTTTACTCCATATTTACTCAACAACGATGCAAAGGGCCTATTACAAAAATGAGATCCTCCATCACTAATAATAGCACGTGGGGTACCAAATCTTGCAAAGATGTTGCACTTTAGGAATTGCACAACACTCTTCCCCTCATTATTGGGTAGTGCTACAACTTCCACCCATTTAGAAATATAATCAAACTCCACCAAAATATACTTGTTTCCAAAAGATCTCACAAAAGGACCCATGAAGTCTATTCACAAAACATCGAACAATTCAATCTCTAGAATGGGATTAAGGGGTAATTCATGATTTATTGATTTCCCTCCTTGCTTTTGTCATTGTATGCATCGCTTGACAAATTCATGGGTATCTTTGTAGAGGGATGACTAATAGTAGCCACATTGAAGTACTTTGGCGGCTGTTCGCACACCGCTATGATGACCACCAACAAGCGAAGAATGGCAAGAGTTGAGAATGTCATTGAATTCCTCCTCCGGCACACATCGCCGGATTATATGGTCTGCACACTCTCTGAACAGATATGGTTCATCCTATAAATACCTCTTTACATCGAACAAGAACCATTTTTATTGATAGAAGTTCAGATCTTCCGGCATTATTCTACGCATTACATAGTTCGCAAAATCAGCATATCAAGGAATGAGATTAAGAGTGGCGAAAAATACCTTCTCATCTAGAAATGAGTCATTTTTGTGTAACTCAAGCTCGTCTTTCTTCTTGGTTTCCAACCTAGATAAGTGATCAGCCACCTGTTTTCACAACCTTTTCTATCTTTGAATTTAAAGTCGAATTCTTGCAATAACAACACCTATCTTATCAGTCTTGGTTTTGCATCTTTCTTTGCCATTAAGTACTACAAGGATGCATGATCAGTGTGAACTATCACTCTAGTGCCTAGCTAGTATGCTCGGTACTTCTCAAATGCATATACCACCGCAAGTAGTTCTTGCTCGGTAACAGTGTAATTACATTGAGCTCCATTTAATGTCTTGCTGGCATAGTAGATTGGATGAAAGATCTTGTTATTCTTTTGCTCTAACACAACATCTAGAGCGATATTACTCGCATCGCACATCACTTCAAATGGTTCAGACCAATCTGGACCAATGATCACTAGGGATTAACTTTTCTTTCAAACACTCAAGCGCATTCAAACATAATCAAAGATAAATTTCACCTCCTTCTCCAATAGCTTGCACAACGGGTGTGCAATTTTTGAGAAGTCTTTGATGAATCTCTGATATAATTAGGCATGCTCCAAGAAACTTTGAATACCTTTTACAGAGATAAGTGGTGGCAACTTCTCAATTACCTCAATCTTTGCCTTGTCGACCTCCAACCCTTTTTGTGACACCTTGTGACCTAATACTATACCTTTCTTAACCATGAAATGACATTTCTCCCAATTTAAGACTAAATTGGTTTCTACACATCTTTGAAGGGCCTGCCCAAGGTGTGCCGAACATATTTCAAAAGAATCACCCACGACTAAGAAGTAATCCATGAAGACCTCCATTGAATCTTCCACCATGTCGGCAAAAATAGAGATTAACATTGGAACGTCGCTGGAGAATTACACAACTCAAAAGGCATCCTTTTGAAAGCAAAAGTCCCATAAGGGCACGTGAAAGTGATTTTCTCTTGATCTTCTGGTGCAATGGAAATTTGGTTGTACCCGTAGTGGCCATCCAAGAAACAATACCATCTGCGCTCCGCAAGCATATTAAGCATATGGTCCATAAATGGCATTCGAAAATGATCTTTCTCAGTCCATGAATTTAGCTTCCGGTAGTCCATGGATATTCTCCAACCGGTGACCGACCTCATAGGTACAAGTTCCCCTTTTTTGATTTAGGACCACCGTGATGCCTCCTTTTTTTGATAGACATTGCACGGGGCTTACCCTTTTGCTATCTGCAATAGGGTAAATCACGCATGCATCTAGACACTTGATGAAATCTTTCTTCACTACTTCTTGCATAGGAGGGTTTAGTCTTCTTTGATGCATAATACTTGGCATGCATTCACTCTCCAATTGAATTTTGTGAGTGCAAATTTCGGGTGGAATACCTACAATATCAGCATTTGTCCATCCTATGGCTTTTATATATCATTTCAACACCTCAAGAAGCAATTTTACTTGCCACTCAAGCAGGTCCGCTGCAATGATAATGGGCAAGGTGTTATTTGCCCCTAAGAACGCATACCAAAATGAGATGGAAGCACTTTCATCTCAAGCTTTGGGGCTTTCTCCGTTGATGGTTTAGTGGGAGAACTCTCTCTATTCTTTAGATCAATATCAAGCTTCAATAGGTTTCTTGAGTATGTACCTAGTCCTAATAGAGCAGGCACCACTTTATCATACCCTTGAACGTCATCCTTTTCATAATTTGAGAGTACCATAACAAGGGGTTCACCTATACACATCATGTCACTCACACTAGCCATCGCTCCATCAATTACATCAATTGTTGAGACCATATCAATGTCAATATGTTGCTTTATCGATTTGCACATATTGAAAGTAACCTCTTCATCATTCACCCAGAATTTTAACTTGTCACTTTCAACATCCACCAAAGCTCTTTCGGTTTCCAAAAACGGTTTACCCAAAATGATAGGTGTTTCAACATCAATCTCACAATCCAAAATAACAAAGTCGACTGGAAAAATGAACTTATCCACTTTTAACAAAATATCATAAAGTATGCCAGTGGGATGTTTGATAAACCGATCAACCATAAGGAGCCGCATCGTTGTCGACTTAGGTACAGCCAATCCAAGCTTCTTATAAATTGCATATGACATCAAATTAATGCTAGCTCCTAAATCACATAGTGCTTTGGCAAATTGAAGCATTTCGATAGTAAATGGGATAGTAAATGCCCCCAGATCAGTCTTCTTTTTTACCACGTTGCTAGAGATGATAGCACTACAGTTGTGAGACACTTCAACTATTTCAAAATCCATGCTCCTTTTTATTAGTGACCAACTCTTTCATAAACTTGGCATAATCGGGCATTTCTAACAATGCTTCCACTAGAAGCAAATTTATCGACAAGGTCTTGAACACGGAGAGAAACGTCTTGAGCTTTCCATCTTTATTCTATTTCTCGAGTCTTTGGGGAAATGGTGGATTTATTTTGGGCAGTGCTTTTACCAGTTTTTGGTGGGAGACAACTTCACTTTCAGTGCTTTGCTTTGGAACTTATTTGGCCTCTTCGAAAATGTTGTCCTCTGGTGGTTGGTTGGGTTCCTCTACATCAATGGTGCCTTTCCCTTCTCTACTAGTGCTTGCCTCATCATCACCACATTCTCCCTTACCACTCCGAGTCAATACCGCTAAGCTCTTATCGTGACCATCTTCAAAATTTACCATATCTTCTTTCACGTGCCCCTTTAATGGCTTAGATTCCATTTGGGCTGAAAGTTGATGCATTCGCCACTCGAGTTGCTTGATAGATTTTGAGTGAGAGTTTACTTTTCTATTCAAGGTTGAGAAGTTAGATATCATTTCTTTAAGTGTGTCTCTGATCCTTCAACTTTGTTTAGAATTTGGGATAGTAACTCATCCACCAGACAACTCTCGGAGCTATCTCTAGACCCTAGGCTACTACTCTTTGGCACATTGTATTCATCATATTCACCCCTATCACGATTAATCCTCTCCTCTCATTCTCACCATATATGTTCCATCCTTTATTCTCACCCGACTTTAGGGAGTACATGGAAGAACTCTCCTCTAAACTTGACACCTTCTTCACCTCATAGTTTTCAGACATACTCCCCAAGATTTGGCCATTAAGCAAACTCATTTGGGACATCATCTTGGCTATGTTTTCATCTCGTACTTGATTCTTCTCCACTTTCTCCTTTGTCATCCCAAAATTTAACGCAGACACCTAATCTTCTTTAGTGTACCACACACTATTTATTTTTGTCATTTCATCAAAGAGAGTGAAGGCTATAGTGAACGGTTATTGCATGATTCCCTCTCTAACAAACTGATTAGCTACTCCTTTGTTGACTGAATTGAGGCTTCGGTAGAAGTATTATAATAACACATTGTCCGGGAGTCCATGAGTTGGACATTTGAGGAGAAATTTCTAGAATATCACTCATATTTCATGAATTGGTTCTCCATCAACTCGCTTAAAGTTTTGGATGTGGTCCCTTAGTTACACCATCTTTGATGGAGGGAAAAACATCACATAAAATGCTTCGATCAACTCTTCCCATGATTTGATTGATCCTCTTGGTAGTTCGGATAGCCACTTCATTGCTTTCCCTTGTAGAGAGAAAGGAAATAACCAAAGTCTAACAGAATATTGTGTCATGTTCTCCAAAGAAAATAGTCCATAAGTCTCCACAAAATTCTAGATGTGCTCGTGTGGGTCTTCCTGTTCCAGCCCTCCAAATAGTCCCTTCATTTGCATGAGTTGTAGCATGGTGCTAGTGACATGGAACACTACATTTCCTACCACCAGATGCATCAGAATAGCACTAATGGTACCCAGCTGAACTTCTTATACATCGGGCAAGTTCCCGATGTCATCTTGGTGTCCAAGAAGGCTGATGTTACTCCCGTTAATGCTCATGTTGCTACCTATTCAAGAGAAGCAAGCAACAAACAAAGGTAAAGTTGTTCTACTAAAACACAATAAGATCACAAACAAACTTTAAAAAGAGAATTCTATAACACCACTCCTGGCAGCGATGCCATTTATGATAAGTATGCATCTACACCTCATCCAATACTAGGTGTAGGTGATCATATACTAGTATAAAACCCAATGAAGTGTTAGGGTTGAACCCACGGGGAGCGGTACAATACAAAATTTAATTAAGAAGTAAAAATTATGGTCTAATCGGTTATACAAGTAAGCATGGTTGAAATCAAACAAAGTAAGTTAAAGGTTTGACAACACATGTCAAATGGGGGGTTTAAAAGTGTCAATTAACAACTATGATAATCACAAAAACAGGGGAGTAGACAAGTAAATGAGGATTCTTGGGGATGTGATGGATTACAAGCTAATTTCTCTATATGGGTAATAGAGATTTACCAACAATTGCTAGATCTCAGTAGGTAGGCTAGACTATTGACGCAATAGCTTTCTCTCGAACAACTAATACGATTCAAGGGAGTTCTCTCGAACCTCAACAAGCATGCTAATATAAACAGTCCAATACCTCAATTTGTCCACTCTCTTGAGCTAGATAGGTAGGATTAAGTAAAGGTTCACTCTCTCAAGCTGAACCCACAACCACTCAAAGCCTACAAACTCCAATTTACAACCTTAGCTCTACACCTCTCTCTCAAGCAAACATATAACACTAAATTAGAATTGCAATTTTCACTACAATTCATAGATTGAACCTCAACTATAGATCAGACCCACTTTAAAACATCATATAAATTAGTAAATAACAATACCCATAACCAAATTAGAACAAATAATCACATGATCACACCCCAATAATTGGGGTTTTATCCACACATCATAAAAAGAAAGAAATCAATACAAATTACATTCTCCATAATCTGGGTATTGCAATTCAAAAACTTTTCAAAACCTACACACACTAAGAAAAAATAATGTTTCAGTTAAAAGATATGAGTTTCACACTGATAGGATCCCTAGAACTCTTTTTAAAACTCAATTTATACTCTTTCATAATTTGGCCTTCGGGGTCAATCGACGAAGTAAGTCGCGTGTTGCCAAATAGGTTGGCGACTCACTGATCGCTTTTTTAGCTTGTGTTCTCACCACTTTGTACTGTAACTTTAGGCGTTCTAGGTCGGGGTCGCTAACGGGTTCGGTGATGCGATGTTCGCTCTTTTGGATTGCCATTTTGCTTGCTCCTTCATTGATAGTTCTGTAACATTCGGTCTGATTCTTCTTCGCTGATCCAATCATTGAGTCACCTATATGTACCATAGTTTTCCCAATTTCTCTCACTAATGGGGTGGCATCCTGTAATTTTTGGTGAGTGAAGAGGCCACTTGACGAGCCTTCGAGTGGCTTTGCCAATCTGCAGCTTTGTTATCTTCAGCCTCTTTTATCTTTTCACTCCTTTTTGTCCAGTCCTTGCCTTGCTCCTTTGCCTTCATTGCTTCAAGTTAACACTTTAACATTAGTTTGGAGCATAAATTAGGCATCAAGGAAAGTAAAAGTATGAAAATAAAGCCCAAGACGAGTAGAAATCTAAGACTCATCGATCACACTAGTTGACAACCCCTGAAATTTACATTAACTTGTTTTGATAATGTTTACTTCTACAAATGACTAGAACACGCCTTTTAATTCGTAATTGAATTCTCTTCTTTATCACTCTCTATGGGATCGACCCCAACTTTTCATTAGATTTATACTTGATTGCGACCGCATACACTTAGAATTGGATGAAGTGTAGTTGAGCGTTATCAAAAATTGTGTTGCTGTGTGGGAGTGGTGTTTAGAATTCTTTTAGTGAAGTTTAGTTGTGTATTAGTCTTGTTGTAGTTGAATCAACTTATTTTTGTTTGTTGTTGGATGCTCTTGAGTAGGTGACGCGATGAGTGTCAACGGGAGCATTGCTAGCCAGCTTGGACATAATGATGACATTGTCAACTTGCACGATGTAAATGAAGCTTAGTTGGGTAGTGTGGGTGCTATTCGATTGCTTACAGTCGTGGGAAATGTAGTTTTTCATGTGACTAGCATGATGTTGCATCTATTGTAGTTGAACAGTTTGATTGGAGGTCTAGCTCATGAGGATCTCCATAACCACATCTAGAATTTGGTGGATGTTTGTGGTCTATTTTCTTTCAAGAACATCTCCCAGGAGTCAGTCTGACTTTGATTGTTCGCTTTTTCTCTGATAGGGGAGGCAACTAAGTGGTTAGCCGACCTACGAAGGGACTCCACTACCTTAGGGAAGAGCTCTCTGAGGCGTTCTACATATGGTTTTTACCTTCTTCGAGGATGATGTCATTGAGAGATAATATCCAGAACTTCAAACAGTTGGATGGTGTACTAATACATGAGACATGGCTGAGGTTCCAGAAGTTGCTGCTCCAATGTCCAACTCATGGACTCCCGAACAATGTGTTGTTAGAATATTTCTACTGGAGTCTAGATTCACTCAACAAAGGTGTGGCTGATCAGCATGCCCAAGGAGGAATTATGTAGCAACCTTTTGAATTAGCCTCTACTATTCTTGATGGGGTGACAAAGATAAACCGTGCTTGGTACACTAGAGAAGATCAAGTGTCTCTTTTAAATTTAACGACAACAAAGGAACAAATAGAAAAAGACCAAGAGTGGGATGAAAACATGGCAAAGATGATGACTTAAATGGATTCCTTGTCAAATCATGTCATGGGAAGTGGTTATAAGGTTCATGAATGCTGTTGGAGTTAGTAAGTTGAACCTCGATGAATCACACTTTGTGTCTATGTACCATGAGGAAGTGCATTTATTGACAAATCAAGGAGGAGGTTTCTGTTCAAACTATCAAAGGCCAGGCAGGAACCAATGTTGGAATAGAGAGAGTGAAGAAGGTTGGAGAGATCGTGATAGGGAATGGCCTGATCGTGTGACTAACTAAAAGGAGCAGGATAGCGACAAGGATCCCTATGTACCCCTGCATGAGCATCAAAACCTAAATGACAAACGGTCTTATCTTGAAAATTCTGCACAGAAGATATGCTTGTGCGTATTCTCAACAAAGTGGAAGGGTCAGACAAAGTGCTAAGGAAACGAAAGGGCATGTCTCATCTCTGAACTAAATGGTTACTTCTCACTCGATGTCTATTAAGCAGCTGGAAGGGTAGATGGGCCAATCTCGTCCCAATCAAACCCAAGGCAGAAAGGGGGTCTACCAAGTGATACTTTGGTTAACCCAAAGAATGAATCTTGAATGAGTATCTTCGTCGTGCCACGACGTTAAATAAGGCGCTTCTTGGGTGGCAACCCAAGTTTTTGAGTTTTTAATATTGTTGTTTGAATAACGGATATTGAAAATTTGAAATTTTAGGAAGAGGAGCAAGTAGCCGAGCCCAGGCACCAATCGGTGACTCACCAAACAGGTCGGCAAGCTTGATCTGGATCACAGTTTGGACCAACTAAATGGCTGAAGTTTCTGTTAAATTCGGCGAACAAAAGAGCCATTCGGCGCATCGCCAAATGGTCGGCAACATAAGTGAGCGTCACCCACTAGCGCGCAAACTAAAGGGTCAAAAGACCAAAACCATTTTTAAATTCAAAAACTTCTTCAATTTGTATTTTCCGACCTTTGCACTTTCACAAGACATATTTTAGATTTTGGTACTTTTTTTATTACATTTTTGCGTGGGGATCAATTGCTCGAGAGGGAGATTTTGTGCATTTTGCTTCAATTCGCTATCCTAGCATTCATCTGTTCGATCTTGAGGTTGGTGGTTCAAGCCCCGTCTTTGAATTTTTAGTAGTATTCAATGCGTGATCGTTACCCTGTTGATTTATTTGCGTAGTATTGGTTGTTTGAATGATTGTTGTTAGTGTGTGTCTGTGGTATCTCGTGTTTATGCTTATTTTAGCCTATAATATTGAATCATGTGTATTAAATGATTTAAATTGTGGGTATGTGTTGTTTAACTGATGGATCTAGTGTGGGCAAAGTCTGAGTAACCCCAATTACACTGATCAACTAATTTTGCCCAATGATAGAGCGGGTGATGCCATTTTTAAGGGAAAAAAACATCAATTGGTCAATTTTGGACAAATCGGGGGAAGTATGAGTACCTTAAGGTCATGGGTAGTATGGGTCTGGGCTCAACTATGTAGAATGAGTGTTAAATTTTATTCTCTTGGGTTGTAGGTTAGAAATTGAAAGTTGGGGTCAAAATCTGGCACGAAGAACCTTTCAGTGAGCTTAGACAAGCTCGGTGAACGGTTGGCAGTTCGCCAAGTGTCCCCTGGATTGCACTTTTATTCTCTATTTTTGATGAAAAGTTGCTGCAACATTTGGCAATATGCCTAAGCTCACCGAATTTTGGTTTGATCTCCCTTTTTGAGCCGAATTTTTGAAAATCATTTTGTAACATTCAGTGAGCTACTTTTAGTCCACTGAATGGTGTTGGTAATTCGCTAAAAGACCCTGGACATCGCCGACTTATGCTGAATTCTGGGATGCTTTGGTTTGGATCATTCGGCAAGCCCGACTTGGCTCACCGAATGGGGTCGGGGACTCGCCGAACTACTCGGCGAGCATTCCTGCATATTTTTCAAAGTTGATAGGTTTTTCAAAATGTTTCTAACATATTGGTTTATTTGATGTTATTTTTCAGGTATGACTAGACCTCAAGTTGCAGGTAGGAATCAGCAACCCCGCAAGCATGCACAGGGTATTGTTATCAACGAGGGTGCTGCACCCTCCCGTAATACACAGGCAAAAGCTTCCTCCAATATGGATGCGGAAGAAAGGGGCCAGTTGAGCCAACACATATGGAGGAGAGCTCCGGTAGTATGGGAATCTACGCCACCCACCTCACTACATTAGAGTAAAAAAATGAGGGTAACTCGGGGGCTAGATCGCCAGTCTTCATGTTTGAGCTGGAGGATGATCAAACTCTACAAATAAGGAGAGTAGAGTTACGATCTAAGTCTCTGCATAATCCAGCCAGGATCCCAGTACCTCCGACTCCTCCTCTATCTCCAGCACAAACTGTCGAGCAGATACCTCTGGTGCCACCAGTTCAGGCACCCCTCCACGGTTATTGAACAGACTGAAGGCCGCGGGATTGAGAACAATTCTGGAGGAGAAGAGATTTTCTACAAACGGTGTAGTAGACATATATCATGAGGTGTGGAATATTATCAAGTTCCACAAATTTGAGATTTTTACCAATCCTTGAGGCTTCTACATTCCTTGTTGGGTTTATAAGTTCTATGCAGAGTAAGTGAAGTTGGTGCCGAAGGGGAAGAAGAAGTAAAGTGCATTCACACTGGTTGACCATGTGGTGGTACGTGGTAGGAAGGTCAAACATAGTAGCACAAACATCAAAGAGGTGCTAGGGTGCATGATGAATATGAACCACTTTTTGGTGGATCAGATACAAAAGAAGACGCTAAATGACTTGAAGGGTTGGTTGGCTCCGTTGATCTTATACATTACACCACCATGGATTGAGGCAGGTGCCATGATAGAGAAGAAAGATCTGAATGTGGCTACCAGATACTGGTTCAGGTTTATCAACACCTTGATGCCATCACAGAATGGGTCGATACTCCAGCATCCTAAGGCTGCATTGTTGGGAAGTATCATGGATCTGTGCCTGATTATTGAGAAGAAATGGCCATGAGGGCCAAGCAGAGTCATACTTCTATCCCATTTGCGGTGTTGATCATGGAGTTGTGTAGATGTGCTCGGGTACCACTGATAGAGAAGACAATTGTGGAAGTGACTCCCACTTCCTCTACTAACATCTAGAGGATAGAGGCTGAGTACATTAGAGATGAGGCCGAGAGGGGGAGAGCTTCACCAATTGATACTTTCCCGACTGTTTTTATTAAGATTCTTGAGCTAGATACAACCCCTCCTACTCTGGCTAGTGAGCCTATAGGTACCCCTAGCACTTCCACTTCCGTCCCTTCTGGTTCTACTACTACTACTCCACCTACTATTGCTGCTGCTTCCCGGCCTCCGCTGACCTAGGCCATGCTATTTAAGATGGGCCATCTAGACTAGTCTACTGATGTTCGTGCCTCCGGGTAAATGCTGCTTTCCTTGGGATGATTGAGAGGGGCATTGTAGCTGTAACGACCCTTTCGAAATACCCAAACCAAATAACTTACAAGATTTTTATGCATATATTGTTCTCACACTAGTAACAAAAATGATATATAAAAAAATTATTACCAACTTTTCGAGAACCCAAACTAGGTGGTTCATGCTTTACACAATCATTCAAATCAGGTAGTAAATTTAATATATTACAAAGCTTGGGTTTAAACACCCTAAATGAGCAAAACAAGTAGCCATACTTATGTTACAAATCATGGTGACATGGTCCGATTAGTTCTCAAAATTACATGCAAATATACAACACATAGATCATGTATAAGTACCAAAGTTTATACAAAATATAGATGCCTATATGCAAATATGATCTTCCTTAAAGTTCTCAAAATCTCCATCTCTAATGGCTAGCTTCATGCATCCTCTCGATCATTCCCTACGATAGAAACAGGCTAAGCATATAGCTCAGTGGTGTAAAAACTATAGGTTCGAAGCCCTCAACAATTCACCACGCTACCTTTCTCAAGTCATGAGCAGCATACATGAAACATAATAAATAAATCAAGTAGCAATATATAAAGAGTATCAAGTTCAATATTCAAAGATCCAAATGTCAAGAACACTCATAGCACCATTTTCCAAGAGATTCAATAACAAGGCTCGCCCCATATATACCTCATGCTGTCAAACCCGGTACAAGCAAGTATCAAGAAGGGTGAAAGCCCAATAATCAAGAGAACCAAGAACCATATTAAAAATGGCTTTCTAGTTTGTACTTAAAATGGACAACTTCCATTCTTAAGACGGACTAAAAATCTAGAGTCAAGATGGCAAATGATCCGAATCAAGAGGCATGCCAATAGTGACAAAGTCACAGCCACAAGATGGACAAGGTCCCAACAAGAGTATCAAGTGATCAAACAATCCGTACAAGTGGGCGAGTTACACAAGCAACATACCAACACGACAATGCAAAGTGACAAGAGGTAACTAAGGTATCAAGATCAAATTTCATATATACCAGCAGTTAAAAGAGTGCAAGTACAAGTTTATACACAAACCTTAATGCTTTAGCGTAGAACAGTCCAACACAACTCCATGAGTTCAAACCGTAGACCAACCAACGTATCAAGGTCCTCAACTTGTTCACAAGTACATACAACCTTAAAAATGCAATTAAATAACTTCTTTAATTCCTAATATCTCAATAATATCGAAATAAAACAAGATTATCATCACAAGTAAGCTCATCTTGCACAGATACAACTATGTTCCCAAAATAGAGATTCTGGCCAATCTAGTACCCCATGTTGTAACTTAGATTTGAACAGGAAAACAGCAAAACTAGACTTTATAATCTTCATGAAAGATGTAGGTACATCTCTTAAGGTTTCAACTCAACAAGAATCACCGAAAAATATATTTTGTACAAAAAATATCATCGATACACTAACAGTTGTTCAGACAGGGTTTCTGAATCCGAAATCTGGACAGAACTTGTCCTGTGTTGCGTCCCATATTTCAAATCCATAACAGCTAAATTAGAGTTTTACATAAACAAAAGAGTTGTAGGTATATGAATTATCTTTTCAAATCATATTTAATCACCCAAAAAGCAGTTCTAGAGAACGAGATATTCCAAACGTAATACACACTACTCAGCTAAAAAACAGATTTCGACTACTTACCAAAAAATAGTGTGTGTCTCGAATTCCAGCCAAAAGACTAAGCTTTTCTGTTGTGATTTTGAAGAAAAATTGGTAAGCTAGGGTTCTAAGGTTCTAAGTCTTGAAGGAACCGAAATTATCTAAAAAAGGATTGAAAATATATAGTCAACAAGTGATGTTTATCACTTGGACAGCTGGCCTTAAAAGGTGCTACCCAAATAGTTTTGTGTGCTGCCCAAAATGCATACATATACACTATATGTATAAATCCTTCACCTCCTTTACAATTATACAAAATTCTAATTATACTATTACGTAAATACCCCAATAAAATCCCATAAATTACGATATAATTTAGGTTAAGCAAGCTTCAAGTTCCCAAAAATGTGAATAAAACATATTGTAGTAATTAAGCAATGGTAAATCGACATGCGACTCTTGTTTAGTAATTTAGGGATGTTACAACTCTTTCCCCCTTAAAGAAATTTCGTCTTGAAATTTACCTTACACTAGTCCCGAAACAAGTGCAAATACTGGGTCCTCATGTCTTCTTCTCTCTCCCAGGTAGTTTCTTTTCCCGAATGGTTCCTCCAAAATACCTTTACTATGTGGATTTTCTTGTTTCTAAGTTGCTTTACTTCCTATGCTTGAATTAAAATAGGTTCTTCATTATACGTTAATTCAGGATTAACCTCAATAGATTCAATTTGAAGAACATGAGATGGATTAGAACGATATCTTCTGAGCATAGAAACATAGAAGACATTGTGGATCTTGTCTAACTCAGGTGGTAAAGCCAATTTATATGCACCCGGTCCAACCCTTTCAAGTATCTCATACGGTCCAATAAATCGAGGACTAAGTTTTCCCTTTTTGCCAAATCTCATAATCTTTTTCCATGGAGACACCTTTAAAAATACTTTATCTCCCACTTGATATTCAATGTCATGCCTTTTAAGATCAGCGTACAACTTTTGTCTATCCGAAGAAATCTTTAGACGATCCTTGATAATTTTTACCTTGTCTTCTGTTTGTTGCACAAAATCTGGACCAATAAGTTTCCTGTCACTAACTTCACTCCAACAAAGAGGGGTCCGACATTTCCTTCCATACAAAGCTTCATAGGGAGGCATTCCAATACTCGATTGGTAACTGTTATTATAAGAAAATTCTATCAAAGCCAAGTGTTTGTCCCAACTACCCTCAAACTCCATAATGCAAGCTCGAAGCATATCTTCCAAAACTTGTATCACCCTTTTTGACTGGCCGTCTATTTGAGGATGGAACGAAGTACTAAATTTCATCTTAGTACTCAAAGCTTCCTGCAAGCTACCCCAAAATCTAGATGTAAATCGTGGGTCTCGGTCAGGTACAATAGACATAGGAATCCCATGTAGTCTTACGATCTCATTAATGTACAATTTGGCTAATCGCTTAAGGGAGTAGTCCATCCTGATTGCTAAGAAGTGAGCACTCTTGGTTAGCCGGTCGACAATCACCCATATTGTATCATGATTTCTTTGGGTGCGAGGAAGTCCAGAAACAAAGTCCATAGTTATTCTCTCCCATTTCCATTCCGGCATCGACAAGGGTGTAGTAAACCAACTGGGACCTGATGTTCTACCTTTACTTGTTGACAAACCAAATATTTAGAAATGAACTCCGCAATGTCTCTCTTCATACCATTCCACCAATAATTTTTTTTGATGGTCTGGTACATCTTTGTACCCCCAGGATACATTGCATATGGTGAGGTATGTGCTTCACTCAATATATCTCTCCTCAATTTGTCATCATTAGGGAAACATAGTGTATCTTGATAAAATAAAACACCATCCTCTGTCAAAGTAAAATCAAGTTTTTCCCCATTTTGAACCTCTCTGGTCAATTTTACAAGTTTCTCGTCTAACTTTTGTGCTTCTTTCACCTGTTCAAGTAATATGGGCTTTACTTGCAAATTAGCAATAACTGAACCATCTGAATCAAGTGTTAAACAAACATTCATGGCTCTTAACTCAAGGAGCAAGGGTAAAGGACTCAAAGAAATGCTTGCAAAGGATTTTCGACTTAAAGCATCTGCTACCACATTGGCTTTACCTGGATGATAATCAATTGTGCAGTCATAATCCTTGATAAGTTCAAGCCATCTACGCTGTCGGAGGTTTAGCTCCTTCTGAGTACCCAAGTACTTTAAGCTCTTGTGATCAGTGAATATATAACATTTCTCTCCATACAAATAATGCCGCCATATTTTCAAAGAAAACACTACAGCAGCAAGTTCAAGATCATGGGTAGGATAATTCAAATCATGCAGTTTTAATTTCTTAGAGAGGCATACGAAATAACCTTCCCTTCTTGCATCAAACCGCATTCGAGACCATTGTGAGAGGCATCGGTGTATACTACATACTCCTTCCCTTCAATTGGTAGATTAAGTATAGGTTCTTGAGTCAACAAGGATTTGAGAGTTTCAAAGCTCTCTTGGCATTTGTCATTCCAATTAAACTTCACTTCCTTCTGCAAGAGTTTAGTCAATGGAGAGGCAGTAATGGAAAAGCCTTTCACAAATCTTCTGTAGTATCCTGCTAAGCCTAAGAAACTTCTTACCTCGGTTTGGCTCTTGGGAGGTCTCCAGTCGACAACTGCTTATATCTTACTAGGATCCACCTTCACACCTTCAGCCGATACAACATGTCCCAGAAACATAACTTTATCAAGCCAAAATTGACACTTGGAAAGTTTAGCATAAAGGTCCCTCTCCTTCAAAATTTGCAAAATAATCCAGAGTTGTTTATCATGATCTTCACTACTTCTGGAAAATATTCAAATATCATCTATAAAAACAACCACAAACTGATCAAGATAAGGCTTGAATACTCGATTTATTAGATCCATAAATACCGCAGGAGCATTTGTCAACCCGAATGGCATCACCAAAAATTCATAATGACCATACCGAGTTCTAAATGCAGTTTTAGGAATATCTTTCTCTCTAACACGCAATTGGTGATATCTAGACCTTAAATCAATCTTTGAGAATACTTTAGCACCCTTCAGTTGGTCAAACAAATCATCAATTCTTGGTAGTTGATATCTATTCTTGATTGTTATTCTGTTCAATTGTCCATAGTCAATACAAAGCCTGAGAGTGCCATCTTTCTTCTTTACGAATAAAACTGGGGCTCCCCAAGGCGAAACACTAGGTCGAATAAAACCCTTCTCAAGAAGTTCTTGCAATTGAGATTTCAATTCTCTTAACTCTATCGGAGCCATTCTATAAGGAGTGATAGAAATAGGGGTTGATCCAGAAATAAGCTCGATTGGAAATTCAACTTATCTTTTCGAGGGCAATCCTGGAAGGTTTTTTGGAAAGACATCTGGGAAATCACATACAGCAGGTATGTTCTTGATACCAGGACTCTCCAACTATGTATCAACTATGTGAGCAAGGTATGCCCCACAACCTTGACGCATCAACTTTCTTGCCAAGGCCACAAAAATAATACTAGCTGTCAATGATCTTTCACCTTGTACAATGATGTGTGTAAATAGAGGATCTTTAAAAGTCACATGCTTAGACCTACAATCTACTACTGTATGATATTTATAAAGCTAATGCATTCTGATAATAACACCAAAATCCTTGAAGGGCATTTCAATCAAATCTGCAGGGAAGACTAGATTTTAAATCAGGAAGGGACAATCTTGGTAAACTCGATTACACACAACTTGATAACCCAAATAACTTTCAACCAGCACATCAAAATTAAGTTTCACAGATTTCACATTTTTAGGAAGATCAAGTGTTGAGCAAAGATAGGAATGTGTAGAACCAGGATCAAACAATGTAAACACACATAAGACAAATAAGTGAAATTTACCGACAACCACGTCTTTTCCATCTTGATCCTCCCTCTGTCTCATAGCATAAGCGCGTGCAGTAGCCCTTGGTCCACTAGCTTTATTCGCTGCACTTGTACCTGCTGCTTATGTATTTTTAGGTCTTGCACCTTCATTAGTTTGAGGAGGATTAATAGAAGGCTTATGAACTGAGCCTTCAGTTCTCAAGGAAGGAGCATTATTAGGATTAGAGCAATCATTTACCTTATGATCAAAGCTCCCACAATTGAAACATGCACCAGAAGCTCTCCTGCAAGTACCATAATGATTCTTTCCACATTGTGGACAAGTGGCAACATGAGACCTGCCTTGGCTATAATTTGGAGTGCTAGCTGTAGAAAATTCTGATCTATTTTGCTTTTACGGAGGTGGCCTGTTAACACTACCAGCCTTAGAATCATTAAACCTTCCCTTTTTGGATGGACCTCCAAAATCTGGTCTAGGCTTTCGGAATTTGTTTTAATTTCGACTAGCTTCTTCTTTATCAAGTCGTTCCCAAGTAAAAGTAGCAGATGCTAACTTACAAAAGTTCTCATGTTGCAAGATCGCCACATTCTTCCTAATGGAATCATTTAAACCATCTTTAAATTTCCTACACTTGTCTTTTTCCTCTTTAATAAATCCTCCAACATAACGAGAGATCCTTATAAACTTCTGTTGGTACTCAGCAATAGACATGCCTCGTTGCCTTAGATTCAGAAACTCCTTTCTCTTTGCATCACAATACGCAGGTGGGACATACTTCATATGAAATTCCCTAAGGAAATCATCCCAAGTAAGAACATGAGGTTTTACCATGACATTCGGAACACTTACCCACCAATCGTAAGCATCCCTTTGTAATAGTGAAATAGCATGCTTAAATTTGGCAACATCTGAACACTCTAACTGCTCAAATACCCTCTCCATGCACTTCAACCATTGTTCAGCATCCGTGGGATCAACGGTACCTTCAAACTCCACTCTACCCATTTTCCTCATTTTTTCAAAGTTAATCTCGTTGGGATCATGCATTGCTTCAGCCATGTGGTGGAAGAATTCAACCATTTGTTGAAAAGGAGGATTCATGGCTTGAGTACCACGACTCATGTAAGGATGTGAACCAGCTCTTACACCCTGATGGTTTCCTACTTCAGACCCACTAGTGTGGGGAACATATTGATCTGAGAAGGGTTCTCCAACCTCTTCTAGTGTATGAGGTTGGGAAACAGAGGCACCCAAACCTTCACGAGCAGCTTCCATAGGTCGGTCAGCAAAAGAGGCCATAACTTAATTCCTTCAAAAGTGAAGATCACATTGCATTATGGACATGTACATGATGCAAGTGCACTCTATATGCAATAAAGATTTATTATAAACCAGGTAAGTGAACAAATGATCCAAATAAAACTTTTTCTGAAAGCGAACAAGTATACAAGTAATTTACAGTAAGAGTCCTAGAACCACAAACCTAGACTCTGGTATCAAACTTGTAACGACCCTTTCGAAATTCCCTAAACCAAATAACTTACAAGATTTTTATGCATATATTGTTCTCACACTAGTAACAAAAATGATATATAAAAAAAATATTACCAACTTTCTGAGAACCCAAACTAGGTGGTTCATGCTTCACACAATCATTCAAAACAAGTAGTAAATTTAATATATTAAAACCTTGGGTTTACACACCCCAAATGAGCAAAACAAGTAGCCATACTTATATTACAAACCATGGTGACATGCTCCGATTAGTTCTCAAAATTACATGCAAATATACAACACATATATCATGTATAAGTACCAAAGTTTATACAAAATATAGATGCCTATATGCAAATGCGATCTTCCTTAAAGTTCTCAAAATCTCCATCTCCAATGGCCAGCTTCAACCTCATCTCGATCATTTCCTATGATAGAAACAACTATCGCTAATCATATAGCTTAGTGGTGTAAAAACTATAGGTTCAGAGCCCTCAACAATTCACCATGCTACCTTTCTCAAGTCATGAGTGGCATACTTGACACATAATAAATAAATCAAGTAGCAATATATAAAGAGTATCAAGTTCGATTTTCAAAGATCCAAATGTCAAGAACGCTCATAGCACCATTTTCCAAGAGATTTAACAACAAGGTATGCCACATATATACCTCATGTCATCACACCCGGCACAAGAAAGTATCAAGAAGGGTGAAAGCCCAATAATCAAGAGAACCAAGAACCATATTAAAAATGGCTTTCTAGTTCGTACTTAAAATGGACAACTTCCATTCTTAAGACAGACTAAAAATCTAGAGTCAAGATGGCAAATGATTTGAATCAAGAGACATGCCAATAGTGACAAAGTCACATCCACAAGAAGGACAAGGTCCCAATAAGAGTGCCAAGTGATCAAACAATCAGTACAAGTGGGCGAGTTACACAAACGTCATACCAACACGACAATGCAAAGTGACAAGAGGTAACCAAGGTATCAAGATCAAATTTCATATATACCAGCAGTTAAAAGAGTGCAAGTACAAGTTTATATACAAACCTCAATGCTTTAGCGTAGAACAGTCCAACACAACTCCATGAGTTCAAACCGAAGACCAACCAACGTATCAAGGTCCTCAACTTGTTCACAAGTATATAAAACCTTAAAAATGCAATTAAATAACTTCTTTAATTCCTAATTTCTCAATAATATCAAAATAAAATAGGATTATCATCACAAGTAAGCTTAGCCTGCACAGATACAACTATGTTCCCAAAACAGTGATTCTGGCCAGTCTAGTACCCTATGTTGTCACTTAGATTTGAACGAGAAAATGACAAAACTAGACTTTATAACCTTCATAAAAGATGTAGGTACATCTCTTAAGGTTTCAACGCAACAAGAATCACCGAAAAATATATTTTGTACAAAAAATATTATCGATACACTAACAGTTGTTCAGACAGGGTTTCTAAATCCGAAATCTGGATAGAATTTGTCCTGTGTTGCATCCCATATTTCGAATCCATAACAGCTAAATTAGAGTTTCACATAAACATAAGATTGTAGGTATATGAATTAGGTTTCCAAATCATATTTAATCACCCGAAAAAGAAGTTCTAGAGAACGAGATATTCCAAACGTAATACACACTACTCAACTACAAAACAGATTTTGACTACTTACCAAAAACAGTGTGTGTCTAGAATTCCTGCCAAAAGACCAAGTTTTTCTCTTGTGATTTTGAAGAAAAATTGGTAAGATAGGGTTCTAAGGTTCTATGTCTTGAAGGAAGCGAAATTATCTCAAAGAGGAGTAAAAATATATAGTCAAATAAGTGATGTTTATCACTTGGATAGCTGGCCTTCAAAGGTGCTGCCCAAACAGTTTTGTGTGCTGCCCAAAATGCATAAATATACACTATATGTATATATCCTTCACCTCCTTTACAATTATACAAAATTCTATTTATACTATTACGTAAATACCCTAATAAAATCTCATAAATTATGATATAATTTATGTTAAGCTAGCTAGCAATTATCACAAAAATTTCAAGTTCCCAAAAATGTGAATAAAACATATTGTAGTAATTAAGCAACGGTAAATCGACATGCGACTCTTGTTTAGTCTTTTAGGGGTGTTATAGTAGCTGCCTTAGATCCTATCTAGGATGAGTTGAGAGAGCACTAAGAGCTGATTAATGCCCAAGGATTTGCATTGGATGCCCTCATGGTTAGAGTGGAAGCATGTAAGTAGGGTAGGATGCAACCTGATGATGTGACAACCTTGAAGGCTTATATTATTGGCCTGAGATGTGATCCGTGGATCTGTCTTTGCTCTTTGGTATGGCTGATCTTCTTGAGGTTGCGCGTACAGAGTTCATAGCCAATTCTGAGATCTTTCTGGCACCTACGATCGAAGTTGCTACTATGCCTAATGAGGATGTTGAGACAAATGCTCTGGAGAATAATGAGGAAGAGCTTGGTGTTCGAGATGCAGCTGTATATGATAATTTAGAGGACCTTGAGAGGTGATGGTGCAGATAGGTGTGGAAGAGTCTCTTAGGGATACACTTATGGTGGGCTCTAGTGGAGCAAATGATGGAGCTTAGCCGGGCTTTGATGCCCCGACTGATGGAGTTATGGATAAGCACTGTTCACCTCAGGCGTAGCCTGACATAGGGATTTTGACTCTCCAATTTATTTTTAGACCTTTTATTTCGTTTGCATTTGAAAACAATTGCTAGTTTAGTTTGGCGGGGTGAGGTATATTCATACCTACCTCTTTTGGGCTGTTTTTGTGAATGCTTATGTGAATACTTGATTTTGTTGGTGAATATTGATTTTTGATCCATTGGTTTTAATGTGAATGTTGGTATTCACCCAAATTAAATATTTTGTCATATCATGACGTTTGTGATTGTGGTTGTTCTCTTGCAAATTTGAGTGTCGGTTGCGATCAATACCGATGACTTGAATAGTGATCTTGATTGAACGATATGTGTGTCCGATTCCAATGAGAGAAATTTGAGTTGCATAAGTCATATGTGAACTCTTAGCAACTGATTGTGACTAGCCGATTATTGAAATGAATCTTTTGATGATCATTGCATGTGAGCTGAAATTGTAAAGTCTTGTTTGATGATTGTGCTTGAATGTCATGTGTGGTGAGGTTGTCTTGGAATATGTGCTTGATAATACCTAGAACTTTCCCCCATTTCTCCAATTGACTAAAGTCGATGAATGATAGAGATGATCTTAAACACCATATGTGGAGAGTGAACAAAAATTTCCATTATACCTCTTTATGACCACCTTGTGAAAGTGTGAACCATCTTGGCACCGTTTGGGCCTATCCCTTTCTTTGGATGAAACTTGATCACACATTTGACCTATTTCCTTAGCACCTAAAATCTTCATGAAGTATTGGTCCATTTGAATAGCCAACTTAGGCCAAAAGCCTAAGTTGGGGTGTGGTGAAAAAGAAGGAAAATAAAATTTTTTGAGAAAATAGCCCTTGAAGGATCATGTTGAAAAAGATGGAACCCCTCCATATAAAAAAAGAGAAGAGAAAAGTGAAAGAAGAAAAAGATCAAAAAAGAAAAGAATTGTTGAAATATAGTTTTTACAATGGATAAAAGAAATGGGGTATCCAATGAGTCATGCTTAAAAGAACATGGGTAGATTGTGAAGATCAAAAAGAGTGAAAAAGAAGGAGAAAAAGTGAAATGCAAGCCATGCTTCATGAAAGTAGAAGTCATTGAGACAAAATTGATCATACCTTTACCCTCAGCCCTGTTACAAGCCTTGAAATACCTTTGTGATCTTGATTGAATTTAATGTCATGTTGATTGGAAAATACAGGCAAGCCTGTGGGGAAAGTTATGCAGGTATTTCTCTTTAAGAGTGTGAGAATTGTTATGATTCCTAAATTCAGAAAGTTTGATGAGCTTTGTGTGAGCATGGAATCATTCTTGATATGAGGGCATTTGAATACTCTTGTTGAGCTTGAATTTGCATTTGAAGCAAGCATTGTGAGCTTGAAGTCTATTTGATAATGGCTAGTCACAGTTTGAAACTTGTAGTGCACAGTTGAACATTGCATGGGTAGATTAAACCTCATATGCATTCATGTTGAGTCTTGAGTAGCACTTTTTGTATACATCTTTGTTGAACTGATTGACCTTGTGTTTTACTTAAGGACAAGCAAAAGTTTAAGTTGGGGGTGTTGATTAGTCGGGGATTTCGACTCATTTAGGGCTTAATATAAAGAATTTTAGTGTCCTCAATGTCTATTTTAAGCTCTAAACTGATGTTTAAGTGTTGATTTGCAGCAATTAAGGCAAAAGAGCAAGGCAAGGACATTATCAAGCAAAAAGGAGTGGAAAAACTAAACAGTTGAAGAATAGAAAGACTGATAATTGCCAAGACCACTTGGAGAACAACCATGTAGCTCTTCAGCTTGTGAAAAGTTCCAGAATGCCAGCCTAGGGAAAAAGCCATCTCGGTGTTGGAATGTGAAACTCAGCGAACCACTGGATTGATCGGCGATAGAGATTCTGATTGCCTAAAGTTACATAAGGTGAATGGGGACGAGTTTAAATGCGATTTTTCAAAGATGAAAAGGGAGTTCTCTAGTTTCAAAAGTTCCCACACATTCTAATTGATAAGTCACAAATTTCAACTCATTTTAGGGCTTAATATTCATAGTTTTAGTATCCTCAATTCCTACTTTATGCTCTAAATTGATGTTTTAATGCTAATTTGAAACAATGAAGGCAAAAGAGCAAGGCAAACAAATTACTAGGCAAAAAAAGGCCACAAGGTTGAAAAGTTGAAGAAAAGTAAGGCTAATGATCGCTAAGACCACTTGGAGAACAATCACGTAGCTCTTTAGCTCACGAAAAGTTCCAGAATGCCATCCCAGTGAAAAAACCATCTTAGTGATGGAATGTGAAACTCGGCGAACCACCGAATGGATCGGTGATGAGATCTTGATAGCCTAAAGTTATAGAAGGTTAGTGGTGAAGAGTCATTTCAAGAAGGCATTGGAAGAGGACATTTGGCACATTGTCGATTGGGTCGGCGATGCTCGACTTATACCATTGATCTTCCATAAAGCTGAAAATCTGGAAGAGTGTAATTGTGATTTCTAAAAGATGAAAAGGGAGTTTTTCAGTTCCAAAAGGTTCCCACACATTCTACCTCTAGGTTTTTGATCTAGAACACTCAAAAATTATTTTTAGTTTTTTTAAGAGTAATTTAGAGTTATGTTTTGATTTGGAACTATATTTAAGCATTGTGAAGACTTGCAAATTGTTACCCAAACTGATGGAGAATATAGTTGGTAATATTTTCTTGTTTTTTTATAATGTGTGGCTAAAATCCCCATTCTTTGGGGGTGTGATTATGTGATTAAATGCCCTAATTAGCTTATAGGTGTTAGTATTTACTGATTTAAATGCTGATTTGAAGTGGGTTTAATTGATAGTTGAGTTTTCATTTATGAAATGTAGTTGCAAATACAATTCTAACTTAGTATTCAAAGCTTGATTGAGAAAGAGGTTTTTGGATTAAAACTATCAATTGATAATTGTAGTTATTAGGTTATTGTGGACTCAGCTTAAGAAAGTGAATCTAAATTCGATCCAGCCAATCTAGCTCGAGAGAGTAGATTAATTGAGGTTTTGGGCTGTTCATAGTGTTATGCTTGTCGAGGTTTGAAAGAACTCACTTGATTCGTGGTAGTTGATCGAGAGATGACTATTACATTTAAAGCCTAGCCTACCCACTAAGATTCAACGTCTTTTAGTAGATAACAATTACCTGTATAGTGAAATTTGCATTTAATCGATCACATCCCTATGGATCCCTCTCTATTTAATTGCCCCCTATTTTCGTAGTTGTTAATTGCTCACTCTAATCCCCCAATTTGACACTAGTTGTCGACCCCTGAAATTTACTTTAAATTGTTTTGATAATGTTTACTTCTACAATCAACTAGAACACGCCTTTTACTTCGTAATTGAATTCTCTACAATATCACTCCCTATGGGATCAACCCCAACTCTTTGTTGGATTTATACTTGATTGCGACTGCCTACACTTAGAATTGGATGAAGTGTAGTTGAGAGTTATCAAAAATTGTGCTGCTGCGTGGGAGTGGTGTTTAGAATTCTTTTAGTGAAGTTTAGTTGTGAACTAGTTTTGTTGTAGTGGAATCAACTTATTTTTTTTGTGGTTGGCTACTCTCAAACATGTAACGAAATGAGGGTTAATGGGAGCAATGCTAGCCAACTTGGATAGAATGATGAGATCGGTAACTTGCATGATGCTAATGAAGCTCAGTTGGGTAGTGTGGGTGCTATTCGGTTGCCTCTAGTCGTGGGAAATATGGTTTTTCATGTGACTAGCATGATATTGCAGCTGTTGCAAATGAAGGGTTTGTTCGGAGGTCTAGCTCATGAGGATCCCCATGACCACATCCAGCATTTTGTGGATGTTTGTGGTCCATTTTGTTTCAAGAACATCTCCCAGGGGTCAGTCTGACTTCGATTGTTCCCTTTTTCTCTGATGGGGGAGGAAACTAAGTGGTTAGCGGACCTACCAAGGGACTCAAATACCTCTTGGGAAGATCTCACTGAGGCATTCTACATAAGGTTTTCCCCTCCCTCGAGGATAATGTCATTGACAGATAATATCCAGAACTTCAAACGGTTGGATGGTGAACCAATTCATGAGACCTGGCTGAGGTTCCAGAAGTTGCTGCTCCAATTTGCAACTCATCGACGCCTGAACAACGTCTTGTTACAACATTTGTACCGGAGTCTAGATTTAGTCAACAAGCGTTTGGCTGATCAGCTTATTCAAGGAGGAATCATGCAGCAACTTTTTGAATTAACTTCTACTCTTCTTGATGAGATGACAAAGATAAACCATGCTTGGTACAGGAGGAAAGATCAAGTGTCTCCTTTGAAATTCAGGATGACAAAGGAACAAATATAAAAAGACCAAGAGCGGGATGAAAACATGGCAAAGATGATGACCCAAATGGATCTATTGTCAAAACATATCATGGGAAGTGATTCTATGGTTGTGAATGCAGTTGGAGTTAGTGGGGTGAACCCTGATGATGCACACTTTGTGGCTTTGTACAATGAGGAAGTACATTTTCTGGCAAATCAAGCAAGAGGTTTCCATTCGAACTATCCAAGGCTGGGTGGGAACCAAGGTTGGAAAAGAGAGCGGGATGTAGGTTGGAGAGACCTTGATAGGGAATGGCATGACCGTGGGACTAACCGGAAGGAGCGAGATGGCGACAAGGATTGATATGTACCCCCACATGAGCGTAAAAACCCAAAAGAGCAAAGGGATGATCTTGAAAATTCCCGTACAGAGGATATGCTTGCATGTATTCTCAACAAAGTGGAAGGGTCAGACAAAGAGCTAAAGAAAATGAAAAAGGACGCCTCATCTCTGAAATAGAAGGTTACTTCTCACTCGGTGTCCATTAAGCATCTGGAGACACAGATGGGTCAAATCTCGTACCATTTAAACCCAAGGCAAAAAGGGGGTGTACCGAGTGATACCTTAGTTAACCCAAAGAATGAAGCTTGAATGCGTATCTTCGTTACGCCACGACGTTAAATAAGGCCCTTTTTGGGAGGCTACCGAAGATTTTAATATTGTTTTTTGAATAATAGGTGTTGAATGTGCAGGTTCAAAATTAAAATTTTTTGGAAAAGGAGTAGTTAGGCGAGCCCAAGCACCAATCGGCGACTCGCTGAATAGATTGGCGAGCCCGATCTAGATCATCGTTTGGACCAACTGAATGGTTGTAATTTCTATAAAATTCAGTGGACAAAATAGTCATTCAGTGCATTGCTGAAAGGTCGGCGACATAAGTGAGCTTCACCGACAAGTTCGCGAACTAAAGGGTCAAAAGGCCAAAACCGTTTTTAAATTCAAAAACTTCCTTCAGTTTGTATTTTCCAACCGTTGCACTTTTGATGTAACATTTCAAGCACACCTCTTCCAATTCTAGGTGTCAATGATCATTAAAAAGTATAAAACCCAACAATTGAGTTGGGATCGAATCCCACATACATGTTCAAATTTGATTAGGAAGTGCAAACGTGGTCTAACCAGCCATAGAAATAGAAATTATCAAAAAAAAGACATGAATCAAATTAAAGGGGTGACATGAATGTCAGATGTGGGGGGAGGGGTTGGTTTGCAATTATCAACTATAAAGCAGTCACAAACAATTCAAAATAACAATAAGGGGAGGGATTCTCAAGATGTGATCGATTATAGGAAATTTTCGATAAATAGGTAAGTGAAACTACTAGTAAACAACTAGATATCAGTAAGTAGGCTAGACTATAAGGGAGATAGTTTTCTCTAGAACAACTGTAGGTGATTTCTTTTGAACATCAACAAGCATGACAATGAAAAACAACCCACACCTTAATTCACCCACTCTTTTGAGCTAGATGGGTAGGATTAGGTTTAAGATTCACTCTCTCGAGCTAAATCCAGCTCAACCCAATACTTGCAAATCATTAATCAATAAACTTAGTTCTAAAACCTCTCTCTCTCGCAAGCCAAGAACACAAAAGTAGAACTGTATTTGCAACTACAATTCATAAATTAACCCTCAATTAATGATTAATCTCACTTCAATTTTGCATTTCAACTAGTAATTAACAATACCTATAAACTAATTCAACCCATAATCACATGATCACACCCCAAAAATTGGGATTTTAGCCAAACATCATAAAAGAGTAAAAACGATCACCAAATCGATTAGCCATCAACTGGGTAAGAGAGATTTAGTCTTTACAATGCTCAATTTGCAGAATATTCGAAACCCATATCCAAAATTCTCCAAGTCTATGAAAAACTCAAGAGAAAACTATTCTAAACTAATTTAGTCTTGTCCAACTTATCCAACATAAAGTTTTTTTCAATAAAATGTTCAAAATCTAATTTATAGGTGCCAAAAATAAGCCATGAAGGGCCGTTTGCCGAAGTAAGTCGGGCTCGCCGAACAACTCGGCGATCCGCCCATTGATCTCCTGCATCACCTTTTTTCCTTGGCACTTAGCATCCTCAAGTTCTGTAACTTTGGACGATTTCTCTTTGCATCGCGGAACTGCTTGGCGATTCACCGACTGCTCCTTTTCGTCGCCCACTTGGTTTCTTCCTTTCAGGGCTTGGCACATTGGAACTTTAGGCGGTCAGATTAGCCACTAGGCGACACGCCAAGTGCTCTTGGCAATCCTTAGGCTCGCCCTTCTTCATTCCTTCAACATGTTTTGTTCCTTTTTCCCTGTCTGTGTCCTTGCTTTTCTCCTCAATCCATATACCTAACAATCAAGGCTTTAGCATCAGTTTATGACACATATTAATCATTTGAGAACACTGAATCTATATAAACAAAGCCCTAAATTTGGGGTTACTTAGACTTCACCCCACTAAACCCAAGACAAATTAACCGCAACCCAATAATGTAAAATCAATTTTAACGCATTAAACATGGGGATTCATTATTTTAAGCATTTAGGCACACGTTCGAAACACAAAATATATAATCCAACACATAAAACATGATTTACACACAGAACCAACACAGAACAACACAATTTTAACGAAAGCATTCGAGTTCAACGACTAATAAAAGGTGCAGGGTTCAGAAAACCAACTTGAATGCTGAATTGAGAATTTGATATGCTCGGCGGCAAAGTAATCCAAGTCCGAGCACAAGATGAAACACATAAAGCAAATAAAAATAGGAAAGTACAAAAGTTATAAAGTGCGGGTGAGAGTGCACGGGGTTAGAAATGAGAGAATGTGAAAGATTTTGAAATTTTAAACCGTTTGGCCTTTTATAATCTTTCAATTCACGGCCCTTTCAGCGGTGTTAGTCGACCACGCCAAAACACTCGGTGATGTGCCAAGTGGTAACATACCTTGCTGAGTTTTACAGGACCTCCAGTCAATTTAGGGGTCAAAATGGCGGACAAAGTCGGTCTCACCGACCTGTTCGGCGAGTGGCCAATTCAGCAATTCGCACACTGAGTTTTACAAACTTCCACTTTATGTTTTGTGGGTCCAACGGCGATTTAAGTCAGGCTCGCCGACCTCTTCGACGAGTCACCAACTAGATTTTTGGCACGCAAAACTGCACATTCTCAAACACACTCCACTTTTCAACTTGCACAATCAACACCCATTATTCATAATCAAACTTAAAGCATTAAAAACTTCGGTTGCCTCCCAAGAAGCGCCTTAGTTAATGTCGTGGCACGACGCAAGTACCAAATCAAGCTTCATTTTTGGGGTTTGCCATAGTATCACTAGGCAACCCCTCTTGTTGTCTTGGATTCAAATGTGATGAAATTTGAGCCATTTGGCTTTCCAGCTGCTTGATAGAGATTGAGTGAGAGATCACTGTCTAGTTGAGAGTTGAAACATCCTCCTTCATTTCCTTCAACACTTTATCGGACCCTTCAACCTTGTTGAGAATGCGTCAGAGCATGTCTTTCGTGCGGCCACCCTCAGAATCTTTGGGCTTTTGACCCTCATGGGGAGGAACATACCTATCCTTCTCCCCCTCTCTTTCCTTCCAAGTGGCATTATGATCACGCTAAACTCTGTTATGGTCTCTCCAGCCTTCATCTCTATTCAAACCCTAATTTCCACCCGGTCTTGGGTAGTTAGCACGATAACCTCCTCCTTGGTTGTCTAGGAAGTTCACTTTTTCATTGTACACCGCTTCAAATCGGGCTTCATCGGGGTTCACTCCACCAACACCCACAACATTAACACTCTTCGCACCAACACCTATGACATTTTTAGCTAAGATATCCAGCTGTGTCATCATCTTTGATGGAGGGAAAAATCTCACTTGGAACACTGTGATCAGCTTGATCCAAGAAGTGATAGAATCTCTTAGAAACTCAGCCTGCCACTTGCTTGCCTCACCCATTAGAGAAAATGGGAACAACCTCAAACAGTCTAATTCTTGCGATATGTTCTGAACTGAGGACAGTCCGTAGACATAAACAAAATTTTTGATATGCTCATGGGGATCCTCATGAGCCAGCCCTCACCCCCCCAAACAAACCCTTCAGTTGTAGGAGCTGAAGCATGGTGCTTGTGATGTGAAAAACAACGTTTCCTTAGGCCGAAGGTAAATGAATGGCACCAACACCACCCACTTGGTTTGGGTCATTGACATTATTGAGATTCCCAATGTCATCTTGGTGGCCCACTTGGCTACCATTACTTTTGTTAACACTCATTTCCTCCTCTGTTTAACACAAGCACACAAAACTAAAAATAAAATAAGTAGATTCAACTACAACTATAAAGAACAAAATTCAACCTCACCAAAAGAATTTCAAACAGCACCACTCCCCGGCAGCGGCGCCGTTTTGATTTAACATTTCAAGCACACCTCTTCCAATTCTAGGTGTCAACGATCATTAATTAGTATAAAACCCAACAATTGAGTTGGGGTCGAATCTCACATGGATTGGTACGTGTTCAAATCTTGGACTCATCAACTTTCACAAATAATATTTTAGATTCTTGTACTCGTCATTTTTGCGTGGGATCAATTTATCAAGGGGGTTTCGTGCTTTTTTGCTTTTTGATTCACTTGCGTAACATTCATTTATCTGATCTTGAGGTTGGTGATTCAAACCTCGATTGAAATTTTTGTAGTTCCCAAATGCATGCTCGTAGCTTTGTGAATTATTTGTATAATCGTAATTGTGTGAATTATTTGTTTTAGTTTGTGCCCTTATCGTACTTCATTTATGCATGTTTTGACCTTTAACAATCGAATCCCATGTGTGTTGAATGATTAAAATTGTGGGTTTGAGTTGTTAATCTGATGGGTCTAGTGTGGGTGAATTCTAAGTAACCTTAATTGCATTGATCAACTGATTTTTCCCAATAATAGAGTGGGTGACGTCATTCTTACGGGCAAGACATCGACTAGTCAATTTTGGACAAATCAGGGGAAGTCTAAGTACCCCAAGGTCATGGGTAGTATGGGCCTGGGCTCAATTGCGTAGAATGGGTGTTTAATTTTATTTTCTTGGCTTGTAGGTTAGAAATTAGAGGTCGGAATCAAAATCTGGCACGAAGGACCTTTCGGTGAGCTTAGTCGAGCTCGCCAAATAATTCAGCGGTTCGCCAAGTGTCTCCTGGATTGCCATGTGGAAGTATGTGGTAGGAGAGTTAAGTGCAACAACATCAACATCAATAAGGTGCTAGGGTGCAAGATGAATGTGATCCACTTCTTGGAGGATCGTATACAGAAGAAGACCCTAGATGATTTGAATGATTGTTTGGCTCCATTGATCTCAGACATTACACAGCCATGGATTGAGGTAGGTGTTCCAATAGAGAAGAAGGACTTGAACATGGCTGCTAGATTTTGGTTTGGGTTCATCAGCAACACTTTGATGCCCTCGTAGAATGAGTCTATACGCATGCATACAAAGGCTGCATTGTTAGGTTGCTTCATGTATCGGGATAGACTAAATCTTATCCTAATTATTGAGCAGGAGATGGCCATGAGGGCCAAGAAGAGTCAGACTTCTCTCCCGTTTCTGGCATTTTTCTGGAGTTGTGGAGATGTACTTGGGTACTATTGATAGAAAATACGGACGTGGAAGTGACTCCCACTTTCTCTAGTGACATCCGGAGGATAGAGGCCGAGTACACTAGACATGAGGCCAAGAGGAGGAGAGCTGCACCAGTGGATACTTCCCTGGTTGTCAACGTGGAGATGTTGGAGACTGACACAACCCCTCCCACTTAGGCTAGTGAGCATATAGGTACCCCTAGAACTTCCACTTCTATCCATTCTAGTTCTACTACTGCTCCTCCCCATGCTGCTGCTTCCCAGCCCCTGTTGACCCAGACCATGCTATTTAAGATGGGCTATCTAGCCCAGGCTGCGGATGTTTGTGCCTCCTGGGTAGAGGCTAATATCCCCGGGATGATTGAGAGGTCTATTGCAGTTGCCTTAGCTCCTATCCGAGCTGATTTGAGAGAGCACCAAGAGCTGATTACTGACCATGGATTTGCATTGGATGCCCTCATAGTGAGAGTGGAGGCTGTGAGCAGGGTAGGATGCAGCGTCCTGATGTGACAGCCTTAAAGATAGATATTATTGGCTTGAGGCGTGATATGGATTAGCTGAAATCCATGGATCTGTCTATGCTCTTTGGCATGGTAGATCTACCTGACGTTGCGTATACAGAGTTTCCAGCCATTTCTGAGATCCTTCACTCCTACAACCGAAGATGCTTTGGCTGATGAGGATGCTGAGACAAATGCTCCCGAGACTGATAAGGAAGAGCTTGATGTTCGAGATGTAGCAGTTTATGATAGCAATGGTATAGATAGCTGTGGAAGCGTCTCTTAGGGATGCATCTATGGTGAGCTTGAGTGGAGCAAAGGATGGAGCTGGGCCGGTTAGTGATGCCCCAACTGATGGAGTCACAGATATGCAGAGTTCACCTCAGGCATGGTTTGATAGGGAATCTTAACTCTCCTTTAGTTTATTTTTAGACTTTTTATTTCATTTGTATTTGAGGACAATTTCTATTTTAGTTTGGCGGGGTGAGGTATATTCATATCTACCTCTTTTGCGTTGTTTTTAAGGATAAATTGTTTTTGTGAATGCTTGTCCGATTGTTTGATTTTGTTGGTGACTATTGGGTTTTGATCCATTGTTTTATGTGAATGTTGGTTTTAACCCAAATACAAAAGTTTGTCACCTCTTGATGCTTGTGAATGTGGCTGTTCTCTTGCAAAATCAAGTATCGTTTGTGATCAATACCGATACTGTAAATAGTGCTCTTGGTTGAACAATATGTGTGTGCGATTCCAATGAGGCAAATTTGAGTTGCATAAGTCTTATGTGAACTCTCAGCATCTCATAGTGACTAGCTGGTTGTTGAAATGAATCTTGTGATGATCGTTGCATGTTAGATAAAATTGTATAGTCTTGTTTGATGATTGTGTTGAATGCCGTGTGTGGTGAGGTTGTCTTGGCATATGAGCTTGATAATACCTAGAACTTGCCCCGTTTGTCCAATCGACTAATGTAGGCAAATGATAGAGAAAATCTTAGGCACCATTCGTGGAGAGTGAACCAAAATTACCATTATACCTCTTTGTGATCACCTTGTGAGAGTGTGAACCGTGCTTGGCATCGTTTGAGCCTATCCTTTAATTTGAATGAAACTTGAACACATTTGACCTCTTTCTTTCCCACCTAAAATCTTCATGAAGCATTGGTCATTTTGAATAGACAACTTAGGCCAAAAGCCTATGTGGTGAAAAAGGAGGAAAGCCAAGAATTTTGAGAAATTTGCCCTTGAAGGATCATGTTTAATAAGGTGGAACCCCTCCATATAAGAGAGAAAAGTGAAAGAAGAAAAAGATCAAAAAAAGAAAAGAATTGTTGAAATAAAGTTTATACAATGGACAAAAGAAAGGTGGTATCCAATGAGTCAAGCTTAAAAGAACATATGTTAGATTGAGAAAATCAAAAAGAGTAAAAGAGAAGGATAAAAAGTGAAATGCAGGCCATGCTTCATGGTGGTAGAAGTCACTAAGTAAAAAATTATCATACCTTTACCCTTAACTCTGTTACAAGCCTTGAAAGACCTTTGTGATCTTGATTGAGCTTAATGTCATGTTGATTGTTGATCGGAAAATATAGGCAAGCCTTTGGGGAAAATCATGCATTTATTCATATTTGAGACTGTGAGAGTTGTTTTAATTCTTAAATTCTGAAATTTTGATGAGCTTTCTGTGAACATGGAATTATTCTTTATGTGAGGGCATTTGAATACTCATGTTGAGCATGAATTTACATTTGAAGCAATCATTGTGAGCTTGAATTCTATTTGGTGATGACTAGCCAGATTTTGAAACTTGTAGTGCACAATAGAACATTGAATGGGTAGATTGAACCTCATGTGCATTCATGTTGAGTCTTGAGTAACACTTTTGTAGACATCTCTGTTGAACTGATTGAACTTATGTTTCACTTAAGGAAAAACAAAGGTTTAAGTTGGGGGTGTTTGTTGCTCCCCAATATACATGCAAGTGTACGTGGTCGCGCAAGTAATATAGATTCTTTAAAGAAATGAGTTATCGTTCCCGAGGAACTTATGATCAATTTATATCTAACACTTATTTCTACAAAAAATAAAAAGTAACCGTTTAAGAGATGGCGATGGTTTTTAACTACTACTAATCGTGCAATAAATAAAAGTAACCAAGATTGAACGACTTTAAGATGATGTTTCAAGCATGTAAAAGACAATTCCAGGGCTGCATCATGTATTGACTCTCATGTATCATATTATCGGCTTAGAACTAATTTTAGTTGTCAAGTTACTAGGTTATAGGGTTAATTATATGAGTCGGGCTACACACCTCTCATCGCCTACTCCAATTAGCTACCTAACTAAATCGTTGAGCAGGGATAAATCAACTAACTGGCGAGCATTTATATTTCATCCTATTTCATAACCAAGCAAGTTGTTCATCCGGGCGTCACTCCTAAACACTAATCACCTCAATCAAATGGGTCGACCGAGCTCTCTATATTATTTGGTCTATCTAATCTCGCCTCTCTCGATTTTAAGATTAGAACATATATTTATCTCATGGAGATCAAGCACGAAATACTAAAACAAGAATATAGAAGTAACTTATAATGACAACCAAGAATAAATTCAAAAACCTTAAATAATCAACATTCAATCCGTAGCTACAGCCCCAAAACAAGGGCTTTAGCGACTAATGTCTAAGAAAAGAAAAAGAAGAAAAAGAATCCTAAAAAGTATTGACAACTTTATACTTTGATGCCCTCTAATTGATCTTCCCCTCTGCCACATCTTCAAAACAATTATTTCTATGGACTATTTATAGATATAGAAGGCCCTAAATAAAATAACTCAATCCAATACAAATTAGGAATCCAAAACCTAATAGAACCAAATTTCCTTTTTTTTTTTTCTCCTGTGAAGCCGTGCGCCTCAAACTGCCTAGCCGCCTCAAATTTAATTGAGGGGCCTTCAATATCAGCCACATGGCATGCATGTACGTCTTCTTTCCTTATTTCAGTATAAATTATATTAATATTATATTAACTTCTTTCTATTAAGCTGTCTGTTTGATTTCCTTCTTCAATCTTTCATATTTAATTCGTTTTAGCTCCAAACTTCTTCAACTTTATTCCAATTTAATCCTACAAATAAAATACATTATTTAGCACAATTCATAAAATCCATGCTAAAAAAGGACATATATAAATAATAAATGTGAGACAAATAATGATTAAAAATATATATTTTTGACCTCACATCAACACCCCACACTTAAACTTTTGCTCGTCCTCGAGCAAGCATTAAAGCTCATCTCAAATAATCATACTAGGAATGCCATCAATTTGGTTAATACAAACAATTAGGCCATATACCAATTTCAAAATATCACATACACTTCTCAATCATTATGCAAGACGTCCAAATAAACAACAAACCTCTAACCTCCTAACCTCAAGGAAGGACTTTGAACTCATCAAATTTAAGCTTGCTCCCCTATTCTCATCAAAGAAAGTTAATAAAATCACCTATCCATCATGAAACAAGTGCCCTCACAAGAAGAAATAGTCCACACACTCAATTCAAAAGATTGGATATAAATTAAGGACTTCATATCAAGAACAACTCTCACACTCACAAATAAAATTCATATGTATGCACAAAGAACCATAGGCTTGCCCATTATGTACATCTCCACTAATTAAACATGCTTGAATAGAATCAAATAGGACTTTAACGGGTTATAATGCAGGCTAGGGGACGGGTAGAAAACTATATAATAGTGACTACACTTCCTTAAACACTTTGAAATTTTAGACTTCATCACCCATTATTTTCAGCCCTCTTATTCAACAATTATTTCACAATTAATTCTCATCATCTCAAGAATGCTTCAATCATTTTTTTTCACTTTTTTGTTTTATATATATATATATATATATGCGTTTTCACTAGCCACCTTCAATTGAGGTGCACAATATCCTTGGTAGGACCAGGGCCAATGTTTGAGCATACTTTTATTTTCCACACAACATAGCAGAGCCAATTTTTTTTATATTTTTTTTCATCACGCTCTTTCAAAGAGCGCTTTTTAAGCATTTTGTAGCTATCATGGATTACCTTTTCACTCAATCATCCCTTTTTCTCAAAATTGATAATTAGAATAAGTCTATGCTATAATGCTTAAGACAGCAAGGTGAAAAAACCAGGAATTCAACAAAATAGTCAAGGGCAAAATATGGCTACCAACAAAAGGCTATAGGCTCAAAAAGGTTAACTAGTGATATAATATCTAAAAAGGCTAAAATTACCACACAAATCAAAACAAGCCTATTATCATCTCCGAAGCAAAACAACACTTTTTATTTCTCTTCAATAACATGCAGGGCAAGTTCTAGACTAAGATGCAAAACATGGAATAAACAAAATCTTACTACACATGACACAAGTATCAATAAAGATGGTTCCATTTCTAAGAGAGACAAGATCATAATAAACTACAAAATAAAATAAGCTATATACGAAGTCACAACCATGAGCTAAGGTGTCAAAGAGTCTGCATTTTTTTTACCAAGCATTCACAAGAAAGTACTACTCAAAAATTAGACCTAAATAGCAAGTATCACACCACTCAAAAGGGTATTTTATTTTCTCTAAAAAAAATTAATATTAAAATAAAACTTTTTCCTAAAAACTTAAAAGATACTCGGTTCAAAGGGACTATCCTCAGGAAAAGAATCGAAAAAAACCAAGGAACCCATCCTAAAAAATAAGACTAAAAATAATAGTAAAAACTAGGAATTTATTCCTCCACCTCACACTTAAAAATATGCTATGTCCCCAAAGCATTAAATAAAATTTAAAACAAGGGTTAGGAAAACTCCTTGAGGCCTTTAGGCCTAGCTATTAGCATGTTCTCTTAATTTTCATCAAGGGTCGTCACCCCACAGTTAAGCTCAAACGTGCTCCTTTGCTTCAAATTCTTGGGTACTCAGACTTCCCCTAATCTGCAAAATCAACAAAAAAATGAGACTAAAAAAATAAAATAAGAAGTTACACTATAAATTGGGTTGCCTCCCATTAAGCACCTAATTTAACGTCGCGACACGAAACAAATAAATTCACCACTTTTCTTTCCACTTTGAACTTATGAATTGTACCCTAACTTTGCATCTATTTTTCTGCTCCTCTCTAGGGGAGGTGGTACAAAGATAAATGACCCAAATAATATATGTCGCATCTTGCACTTCTTGGCCCTTAGTTGAGGAATGTCGTTTTGTCTACGTGGACTAAAAAACTTTAAGATATAGGGGCCTTGATCCTCATCTATACACTCATCCATTTGTTCAGATTTTACAGAAAAGTATTTTGAATGAAATTCAAGTTGCCCCAACTCCAAAGTAGCATTTTTTACAACATTCTCACTTTTGTACTCTTTCTCAACATCGATATTAAGGAATAATGTGTAGTTGAATGGTTGGAAATCCTCTTTTTACTCCACTAGTTGGTCATCATCCACAATAATTGGTAATTAGGCTTTAGACGACTCAATCTTTTTGTTCAAGTCAGCCTCCAAGTCATGAATATCTGAGCTAAATTGATATATTTCTTGTGTAAGCTCAACTCTTCCTTCAATTAGTTGGGTTGTCATGTGTGTTAGATCATCACGGATAGACTCTTGAAACATTAGAAGTTGAGTTTATCCTTGTATCCAATATTGGCTCACTATCTTTGTTTCTCCATAACTTTCTCCTTGTTAGGCTTCAATCTTTTCTAATTCAGCTTGAATTGTAATTTCTAATTAAATAGCGTCAAGCTTATCTAGTATTTTCATGATTTTTTTGTGACCTTTTGTGCATTCAAATATTTGTCTAGTGATTTTTGAATCAACTTTTTCCAACATGTTCGTACATTCCATAGGTGAAACTTGTTTTGCATTCTCCACTTCATCGCCCCTACCTACATCACAAATAATAGAAGGATCATAATAGGGGTTCGGGGGATGTGAATAAGATTTAGGGCAACCATTTCAATGAATATATTGATGACCTCATATATGACATAAAGGACATTCATCACCAAACCATGATTTATCCCAATCATCCATATCAATAAGAGTACCAAATTATTCAAAAAAATAAAAAGAAAAATAATAATAATTAATTGTTTAGAAAAAAAAATAACTAAAAAAAATATAAAAAATTAAATAAATAAAAAGAAAAAGTATAACCTAGAAGAATAGTTAATTTCTAAGTCCTAGGCAGCGGTGCCAAAAACTTGTTACTCCCCAATATACATGCAAGTGTACGTGGTCGCACAAGTAATATAGACTCTTTAAAGAAATGAGTTATCATTCCCAAGGGATTTATGATCAATTTATATCTAACACTTAATTTTACAAATAAAATAAAAATAACCATTTCAAAGATGGTGATGGTTGTTAACTACTACTCATTGTGCAATAAATAAAAGTAACCAAGATTGAACGACTTTAAGATGATGTTTCAAGCAAGTAAAAGACAATTTCAAGGCTGCAACATGTATTGAATCTCATGTATCATATTATAGGCTTAGAACTAATTTATTTGTCAAGTTACTAGTTTATAGGGTTAATTATATGAGTTGGGCTACACACCTCTTGTCGCCTACTCAAATTAGCTACCTAACTACTTCGTTGAGCGGGTTTAAATAGACTAACTAATGAGCATTTATATTTCATCCTATTTCGTAACCAAACAAGTTGTTCGTTCGGGTATCACTCTTGAACACTAATCACCTCAATCAAATGGGTCGACCGAGCTCTCTATATTCTCTAGTCTATCTAATCCTGCCTCTCTTGATTTTAAGATTAGACAATATATTTATCTCATGGTGATCAAGCACGAAACCCTAAAACAAGAATATAGAAGTAACTTATAATGACAACCAAGAATTAATTCAAAAACCTTAAATAATCAACATTCAATCCGTAGCTACAGACCTAAAACAAGGTCTTTAGCTACTAATGTCTAAGAAAAGAAAAATAAGAAAAAGAACCCTAAAAAGTATTGACAACTATATACTTTGATGCCCTCTAATTGATCTTTCCCTCTGCCTCATCCTCAAAATAATTATTTCTATGGACTATTTATAGATGCAGAAAACCATAAATAAAATAACTCAATCCAAAACAAATTAGGAATCCAAAACCTAATACAACCGAATTTCCTTTTTTTTTTTCCTGTGAAGCCGTGTGCCTCAAACCACCTAGCCGCCTCAAATTTAGTTGAGAGGCCTTCAATATTAGCCATGTCGCATGCAAGTGCGCCTTCTTTCCTTATTTCAATATAAATTATATTAATATTATATTAACTTCTTTCTATTAAGTTGCTTGATTTCTTTCTTAAATCTTCCATGTTTAATTCATTTTAGCTTCAAACTTCTTCAACTTTATCCCAATTTAATCCTACAAATAAAATACACTATTTAGCACAATCCATAAAATGCATGCTCAAAAAGGACAGATATAAATAATAAATGTGAGGCAAATAGTGATTAAAAATATATATTTTTGACCTCACATCAGTGTTGATGAGTCGGAGATTTTGACCCATTTAGGACTTAATATTCATAGTTGTAGTGTCCTCCATGCCAACTCTATTCTCTAAACTGATGTTAAAATGCTAATTTGTAGCAATGAAGGCAAAAGAGCAAGGCAAGGACATTACCTATAAAAAAGGAACGAGAAAGCTGAAAAGTTGAAAAAAAGCAGGGCTGATGATCATCAAGACCACTCGGCAAACTGCCGAGTAGCTCTTTAGGTCGCTAAAAGTTTCAGATTTCCAGCCTAGAGAAAAAGCCAACTCGGCGATAGAATATGCAAGTCGGCGAACCGCCGAATGGATCGGCGATGGAGATCCTTATTGCCTAAAGTTACATAAGGTGAATGGTGAAGAGTCATTTCAAAAAGGTGATGGAAGAGGACACTTGGCGCATCGCCGACTGGGTCAGCGATGCTCGACTTATACTGCAGATCTTCCCTAAAGCTAAAAATATGGAAGAGTATAAATGCGATTTTTAAAAGATGAAAAGGGAGTTTTTTAGTTCCAAAAAGTTTCCACACATTCTACCTCTGGGTTGTTGATCTAGAAAAGTCAAACATTATTTTTAGTTTTTTTCAAATAGTAATATAGAGTTGGGTTTTGATTTGGACTAAATTTGATCATTGCGAAGACTTGCAAATTGTTACCCAAACTGATGGAGAACATATTTGGTAATATTTTTTGTATTTTATAATGTGTGGATAGAACCCCCATTCTTTGGAGTTGTGATTATGTGATTACATGCTCTAATTAGCTTATGAGTGTTAGTATTTACTGATTTAAATATTTATTTGAACTGGGTTTAATTAATATTTGAGTTTTCATTTATGAAATGTAGTTGCAAATAAGGTCTAACTTCGTATTCGAAGTTTGCTTGAGAAAGATGTTTTTTGATTAAATATATCAATTGCTGATTGTAGTGATTGGGTTATTGTGGATTCAGCTTGAGAAAGTGAATCTAAATTCGATCCTACCAATCTAGCTCGAGAGAGTAGATTAATTCAGGTTTTGGGCTGTTCATAGTGTTATGCTTGTCAAGGTTCAGGAGAACTCGATTGATTCGTGGTAGTTGATCGAGAGATGACTATTACATCGAAAGCCTAGCCTACCCACTAAGATTCAATGTCTTTTAGTAGATAATAATAACCCGTATAGCGAAATTGACATTTAATGGATCACATCTCCAAGGATCTCTCTCTACTTGATTACCTCATGTTTTCATAGTTGTTGATTTCTCTCTCTAATCCCCCATTTGATAATAGTTTTCAACCCCTGAAATTTATTTTAAATTGATTCGATAATGTTTATTTCTACAAACGACTAGAACAGACCTTTTACTTCGTAGTTGAATTCTGTCACGACCCAAGGATGCCCCCTAGATGTAATATGACGTACAAGACCTTGATAGGCCTCATACAAGCCACTTAGCTTTCATAGTCAAGATACTAGAAATCGACGAGATTTAAAAGATTTTCAACACAATCAAAGTTTTCATTTCAAAAGCTGAAGTCTAATACACTTGTCTAAAAAACCATCTAATATGATAGAATCTCAGGACACAACCCATACAACAATGTTCAAAACCAAAATGAAAAGAATATAAGAGAAATAGTGGTCAAATCCTCGAATTCTCTGAGGACTCACCAATCTTCAACCTTGCCTTTACTATAGATCCTAGCCACGAGGATGATAATCAGGAACGCCGGACCCTACATTTAGATAAGAAATGTAGGTAAGAGTATGCATTAGTAAAAGAATGTACTAAATATGAGAACTTGCATAAACATAACATAAACATAAGCATTAGACAACATAAGTCATAAAACATAATCAATGTACATAATAGATCATCATAACATAGGAGGAGTACTTCATAAAGTAACCTCAATTCATCTTTAGTCAAGACTTGAATAACCGCCTCTAGTTTTACTCGTCATGGAAGGCAACTCAAGCAACAATCCAAGCAAATCATTCATCATAACATTTTACATTTTATAGCTTACTTTTAATGACATGGGGAATTACCACTTGCCTAACTATAAATAATCATGGGTAGTCACCTCTTATCCTTTTTACTTTGGGATCATGGGTAGTTGCCTCTTGCCCAATTCATATTTAGGATAATGGATACTCGCCCCTTGTCCAACTTAAATAATAGGAACATGGGTAGTCGCCTCTTGTTCAACTTCAAGGAATAAGAGTAATTGCCTCTTATTCTATTCTAAGGAAAATGCGTACTCGCCTCATATTCTATTCTAAGGAATATGGGTACTCGCCTCATATTCTACTCTAATTTAGAGGTAATGGGTAATCGCCTCTAGCCTCATCACTTTCATAGTCTTTTAAATTAGATTCAATTTTGGTGATAAATTCTTTCAACCTAGAATCATGCCATGTGAGAAAGCCTTTCACATTCATACATAGAAAACATGTGGAGAAATCCCTTCCACAACAATCACATCTAAAATCAACAATTATCACATAAGCTTCACTCTTAAAGTAATTATAATCATAAATCATCATATATCCTTCAATCTCAAAGCAATTCATATTGTATCTTATTAATCCTATAAAAATACACATAAATACATAAATTCTCCTTGCATAGCATAACACCCATTTACATCAGTTTCTACTTATAAACATGGGTTAGGCATGGGTACATGGAAATTCATCATAAAAGCATAGAATCCTCTCACTTCATGCATAATCAATAATGATTCACTCAATTGAATCAACATTCACAAAGACCCGCAAATTTGAAGAAAACCCTAATTCAAATTAGGGAATTCTACTTTTCAATTAGGAGAACTTAGGGGCTCTATGGATCCAAGGATTCCATGGATGAAAAGCTATCATACCTTGCTATCAAAGCCCATAAATGATTGGAGAATGCTTACTTGACCTTGAGCTAAAGAGAGAAATATTTTGGAGACGAAGAACCCAATTTCTTTTGGTGAATTTAAGAGAATGACTTCAATGGGTAAGTTTTGAGGTTAAATCACTTATATAGGGGTCCTAGTCATGGGTAAAATGACATACCTTTGTTTTTAAGAAATCTAGAAAAGACCCATATGTCCTTGAACTTACAACTGACTAAGCCTCTTCACCTAGGCTTCACGAGCCATCAGGGACCACATGGTCTGTGGTGGCAACCATGGCCCTTAAACATTGGCTTGGCTTTCCACTTCTTAAAATCCACTACCTTCACGACCCACTCCATGAGTTGTCAAGGGTCTCACGAGCCGTCAAGTGGTTCATGTGGAGGATAACCCTTTTGAGTAGCTACTACCTCCATTTCATGACCATCACCATGACCCGTAGTCCCCACCACGAGCTATCTTGGTGTTCGTGGGAGGTCAGCTTCACTTGGCCACTCACTGTTAAGGTCAACAAGCACCACCACAAGTCGTGGTGCCCTTCACGGCCCGTGAGGGGCTCCATGAAAGGTGCCTTAGCTCCGTGGAGGGCTAGTGACCTCCTACTTAACTCTTTTCTTATCCCACTAGATTCTGAGGTGTTACATTATCTCCCCCTTGGGAACATTCGTCCTCGAATGGGATTCAAATCACCTTATGAAAGACAAGACTCAAAACTAGCAGTCCATCATGCATGCAGTCACATAAATGCACATATCCAAGGAGGAAACATCAACTCCAAGCTAAAACATACTCATATCATTCTATCATGAGATTCATATGCAACTCATACTCAAAAGCATATATCCAAGGAGGAAATATTTACTGAAAGTTAAAGCATGTTCAAAACATCCTATCATATAGTCTATATGCAATTTATACATCAAATGCATATAGACATGTAGAAATTAATCAAGATGACTCATTTTCTCAAAATTTAGGATTTTAATGAACATGCATATTAAGGATATCATAGGAATATCCAAAACACACATGACACCAAAATAGTAAACCATGAGGAACTTTTTTTGTAAACTAGGAGTAGAAGGAAAATGATGAGGATATCGGGACATTATAATGGCCTCGGCCTCCCAAATAGCACCCTCCACTAAATGATTCCTCCAAAACACTTTTATGGAAGCAACTTCTTTGTTCCTCAATCTCTTGACTTGCCGGTCTAAAATCTCAACCGAAACTTCTTCATAAGAAAAATTCTCCTTAACTCCCAAACCTTCTAAGGGAAATATGGATGTCGGATCTCCAACACATTTCTTTAACATAGAGACATGGTAAACCGGATGCACCGATGCCAACTCATTAGGCAATTCAAGTTCATAAGCAACCTTACCAACGCGTCTCAAAATTTGATATGAGCCTAAAATTAGGACTAAGCTTCCATTTCTTACCAAATATCATTACGCCTTTCATGGGTGAAGTTTTCATGTAAACCCAATAATCAACATCAAACTCAAGATCTCTTATTGTAACATTGGCATATGACTTTTGTCGACTTTGGGATGTTTTCAACCTTTCTCTAATAAGTCGAACTTTCTCTATGGCTTTATGTACCAATTCGCGACCTATTAGGGCCACTTCACCCACCTTGAACCAACCTATAGGAGATATACATATCCTACCATATAATGCCTCGAATGGAGCCATACCAATACTTAAGTGATAGCTATTATTATATGCAAATTCAATCAAAGGCAAATGATCATCCCAATTTTCCTTGAAGTCAATCAAACAAGCTCTCAACATATCTTTCCATGTTTAGATAGTTCGCTACACTTCCCCATTTGTTTAGGGATGAAAGGTCGTGTTAAGCTTAACACGAGTACCAAGGCCCTTTTGGAAAGATTTCCAAAACTTCGAAGTGAATTAGGTACCTCGATTTTAGATAATGGACAACGGTACTCTATGCAAACCTTACCATATTACTCAAATATAGCTTGCATAATCCTCCACTATATAAGAAATCTTGACAAGAATGAAATGAGCTGATTTCATGATTCGGTCTACTTTAACCCAAATCGAATCATATTTTTGCCTGGTGCGAGGCAACCCTACTATGATGTCCATATTCAAATCTTTCCACTTCCAAGTAGGAATAATAATGTCTTGGGACGAACCTCCAAATTTGTGATGCACAAATTTCACTTGTTGGCAATTAAAACACTTAGCCACAAATTCCACAATATCCTTCTTCATCCCATTCCACCAATAGATCTCCTGCAAATCACAGTACATCTTGGTGATTCCCGGGTAAATGAAATACCGAGAAATATGAGCTTCTAATAAGATCTGTTCTCTCAAATCATCAACATAAGGAACACACAAACGACCTTGATATCTAAGTACACCATCTCCCCCCATGGGAGAAAGCCTTAACGGACTTTCTAAGCACCACTTCTTTTAATTCTACTAAGGTCGGATCAAGACATTGCTTGGCTTTCATATCTCTCACAAAAGATGATTTTGAACTATTGTGAACCATAATACCACCCTTGGTAGAGTCTACTAACTGAAGACCCAACCGGGTCAATCAATGAACATCTCAAACTAACTCTTTTGTATCATCCTCAATATGAGCAATACTACCCGTACATAACCGACTAAGAGCATCCGCCACCACTTTCGCATTACTGGGGTGATAGAGAACACTCATATCATAATCTTTCAATAATCCAACCCACCTTCTTTGGCGAAGATTTAGATCCTTTTGGTTAAACGGATATTGCAAAACTCTTGTGGTCGGTAAAAATATCAACATGAACACCATACATATAATGCCTCAAAATATTTAAGGCAAAAACAACTGCCGCTAGTTCGAGGTCATGGGTAGGATAATTCTTATCATGATTATTAAGTTGCCTTGAAGCATAGGAAACGACTTTCCCATTTTTCATAAGCACACATCCTAACCAATTCTAGAGGCATCACAATAATTAACAAAACCATCCATCCCTTCTAGTAAAGTCAACACCAGAGTGGAAGTAAGTCTATCGTTTAACTCTTGAAAACTCTTTCACAAGCATCGGACCATATGAACTTTGCATTATTTTGAGTCAATGCTATCAATTGAGAGGCAATCGTAGAAAACCCCTCAACAAACCTTCTGTAGTAACAAGCCAAACCCAATAAACTTCTAATATTCGAAGGCAATAGAGGTCTAGGCCAACTCTTGATTACATCTGTCTTATTAGGGTCTATGTCAATACCCTTACTTGAAACAATGTGACCTAGAAAAAGCCACAAACCTTAGCCAAAACTCACATTTGCTAAACTTTGCAAAGAGTTGTCGTTCCTTAAGGATTTGCAACACAATCCTCAAATGGTTAATGTGATCATCCTCACTTCTCTAATAAATCAATATATCATCAATGAACACAATTACAAACATATGAAGGTATTGTCTAAATACCCTATTCATCAAATCCATAAAAGTCGTCGGAGCATTAATCAAACCAAAGGACATCGCCAAAATGTCAAAATGAGCATATCGGGTTCTAAAAGCCATTTTTAGAATATCATCTTCCTTCACCCTCAATTGGTTATAACCCGACCGGAGGTCAATCTTAGAAAAAGTAACTCGCTCTATCCTTGGGAGAGGATACTTATTCTTAATCATAACCTTATTCAATTACTGGTAGTCTGTACACATTTGAAGAGAACCATCTTTATTTCTAACAAACAACACTGGAGCACCTTATGGCGATAAACTTGGTCGGATGAAACCCTTATCCAACAAGTCTTTCAATTGCTCTTTCAATTCTTTAAGTTCTGTCAGAGCCATTCTATAAAGAGGAATAAAAATAGGTTGTGTATCTAGGAAAAGGTCAATACCGAAGTTTGTTTCTCTTTCGAGAGGAATATCGGGTAGATCATCTTGGAACACTTCTGAAAACTCATTCACCGCGGGGACTGACTCAAGAGTAGCTGTTTCAAAATCTACATTCCTCGCCCTAACTAAATGGTAAATACAACCCTTAAAAATCATCTTTTTAGCTTTCAGGAAAGAAAAAAATATGACCCCTAGGCATATAATTTCCCCCTTCCATTCTAGGATAGGCTCATTCGAAAACTGAAACTTGACTACGTGGGTTCTAAAATCAATAGAAGCATACAAGAGTGTAACCAATCCATACCAAGGATAACATCAAAATCTAACATATCAAACTCTACCAAATCAACAAGAGTAACACTATGGGTAAGGACACGAGACATCTTCTATAGACCCTCTTAGTCACAAAAGAATCACTAACAGGGGTAGAGACAAAAAAGGGATCTAACAACACATCTGGGAGAACATCAAACCTCATAGCCACATAGGGCATCACAAAAGACAAGCTAGCACCGGGATCAAGTAAAGCATAAACATCAAGTTGGAGACTTTCAACATATCGATAACCACATCAGGAGAACCCTCTTGTTCACCACGAGTCTGAAGTGCATACAATCTGTTCTGCTTAGGAGAATTTGAACCTGAACCACTTGGACTTGAGGAAGGATAGGTTTGAGCCCTACGACAATTATCTCCTTCATTCTTAGAAACCAAAGGACAATACCTTATCTTGTGGTCCATCTTACGACAACCAAAACAAGCAGTGGAACCTACTAGATGTTTGCCCTCATGCTTTTTCCACACTTAGTACAAGTAGGCAATAGAGACACACTACCATTTCCTCCTTGAGGCTTAGGGTTAGACACCCTCTCATTGTTGAATCTTGGAGAAGCATTAGAAGAACCTTGCCCAGAAAACCTTTGTCTAAACCTTGAAAGACCATGTCCACCAGACTTACATTATGAAGAGTTACCATCATCCGTTCTTGCCCTCATTAGTTCCCTATACTTTTCCTTATGTTCTTCGTCCTAAATTTGTTGAGCATGAACCATGAGGCAAGAAATGTCCATGTCATGGACAAACATAGTGGTACGACATTCTTTCACAGCTAATTTGGACACTTTCGAAATGAACTAGCTCATTCTTGCCCTAGAGTCTACCACTATAGAAGGAGCATACCTCGATAACTATGTGAATCTCAAAGAATATTATTTCATACTCATGTTCCCTTGTCGAAGATTCATAACTCAAGCACCTTAGCCTCCGTCATCTCAAGAGGAAAAACCTATCAAGGAAACAAGACTTGAACCTTTCCCATTCAAGGGGACCCACATCTTTTAGTTTTGCTTCATTTCATTGGTTGAACCAAATTTAAGCAACAACCTTAAGTTAATAAGTGGTCAATTATACCTTCTCCACCGGCGTCACTCCCATAATAGTCAACACGTTGTAAACCTCATCAATGAACTCTTGATGATCTTCTTTAACCTTAGAACCATAGAATTCTGGAGGATTCATCCTAGTGAAATCCCTTATTCTAGATGCCGTTGTACCCACATTTGGGTTCACGGGGACCACCACCTCCCTATTGGATTGGGCCAACACAGATTGATTAAACACTTGAAAAGCATTCCTAAAACTCCACATTAGTCACTTTCTTGGCCAAAGGGTCAACCGAAGTTTAAGGAGGAGCTTCTTGACTCACATTCTCTCCCTCATTCCTTCTAGAAAGAGCTCTTTGAGTATTCATATCCTGTAGACCATCGGATAAGGATTGGGAGAGAGACCTTATAGAGTTAAAATCTATCGCACTACTTAGAGTGAAGAAAGAAGTGAAGTTTCCAAAACATCTTATAGCCTCTCATTCATAAATGTGGCGCGCTTCACACTTATGAACAAGACTCTACTTGATGTGGATTTGAAACATCCTAGAACCATTCTAAACCTTGGGATCTGATTATCAAGTTTGTCACAACCTAAGGGTACCCCTTAGATGTAACATGGCGTACAAGATGCCGAAAGGCCTCATACAAGCCACTTAGCTTTGATAGTCATGATAATAGAAATTGATGAGATTTACGACATTTTCAACATAATCAAAGTTTTCATTTTAAAAGAGGAAGTCTAATACACTTGACTCAAAAACTATCTAATACAATAGAATCTTGGGTCACAGCCCATACAATAATGTTCCAAACCAAATTGAAAAGAATAGAAGAGAAATAGTTGACAAATCCTCAGATTCTATGGGACTCACCAATCTTCAACCTTGCCACTACTATAGATCCTAGCCACGAGGATGAGAATTGAGAACACCAGACCCTACATTTGGATAAGAAATGTATGCACGAGTATGCGTTAGTACAAGAATGTACTAAATATGATAACTTACATAAACATAACATAAACATAAGCATTAGACAACATAAGTCATAAAGCATAATCATTGCATTTCATAGATCATCATAACATAGGAGGAATGCTTCATAAAGTAACCTCAATTCATCGTTAGTCAAGACTTGGGTAACCGCCTCTAGTCTTACTCATCATGGAAAACAACTCAAGAAACAATCTAAGCAAATCATTCATCATAACATTTTACATCTTATAGCTTATTTTTAAAGACATGGGGAATCACCACTTGCCTAACTATAAAGGATAATGGGTAGTCACCTATTATCCTTCTTACTTTAGGATCATTGGTAGTCACCTCTTGCCCAATTGATATTTAGGATCATTGGTGTAGTTGCCCCTAGTACAACTTTCATAAAAGGAATGTGGCTAGTCGCCTCTTGTTCAACTTCAAGAAAAAAGGGTAATCACTTCTTATTCTATTGTAAGGAATATAGGTACTCACCTCATATTCTATTCTAATTTAGAGGTCATGGGTAATCGCATCTAGCCTTATCAATTTCAAAGTCTTTTAACTTAGTTTCATTTAAGGTGAAAAATCATTTCAACCTAGAATCATTCAATGTAAGAAAGCCTTTCACTTTCATAAATAGAAAATATGTGGGAAAATCCCTTCCACAATAATCACATCTAAAATAAAAAATTATCATACAAGCTTCAATCTCAAAGCAATTCTAATCATAAATCATCAAATATGCTTCAATCTCAAAGCTATTCATAATGTATCTTATTAATCCTATAAGAATACACATAAATCCATAAATTCTCCTTTCATAGCAGAAGACCTTATTACATGAATTTCTACTTAGAAACATGGGTTAGGCATGGGTACATGGAGGTTCATCATAAAAGCATAGAATCCTCTTAATTCATGCATAATCAATCATGATTCACTCAATTAAGTTAATATTCACAAAGACCAACAAATCAGAAGAAAACCCTAACTCAAATTTGGGAATTCTACTTTTCAATTGAGAGAACTTAGGGGCTCCATGGATTCAAGGATTTTATGGATTAAAAGTTATCATACCTTGCTATCAAATCCCAAAAATGATTGGAGAATGGAGACTTGACCTTGAGCCCTAGCTTCAACCCTTCTTCTTCTTCAAGTTCTAGAAAGAGAAATATTTTGGAGAAGAAGAAGCCAATTTCTTTTAGTGAATTTAAGAAAATGACTTGAATGGGTAAGTTTTATTTTGGGTTAAAATCATTTATATAGGGGTCCTAGGCATGGGTAAAATGACATAGCTTTTTTTAATAGAAATTTGGAAAAGACCCAAAAGTCCCTGAATTTACAACTGACTAAGCCTTTTCACGCCAAGCTTCACGAGCCATCAAGGACCACACAGACCGTGGTGACAGATGTGGTCCTTGACCAGTGGCTTAAATCTACACTCCTTATACTCCACTACCTTTACAACCCACTCCACGAGCCGTTAAGGGTCTCACGAGCGGTCAAGTGGCTCGTGTAGAGGGTCACCCTTTCGGGAAGACTATCTCCCTTCCACAACCATCACCACGACCCGTGGTCCTCACCATGAGCATCTTGGTTTTTGTTAGAGGTGAGCTTTACTTGGACACTTACTTTGAAGGTCCACGAGTGCCACCACGAGTCATGGTGCCCTTCATGGCTTGTAAGGGGCTCCATGAAGGGTGTCTTGGCTCTGTAGAGGGCTAGTGACCTCCCACTTAACTCATTTCTTATTTCACTAGATTTTGAGGTGTTAAAAATTCTCTACCGTATCACTCCCTGTGGGATCGAACCCAATTCTTCGTTGGATTTATACTTTAATGTGACTGCCTATACTTAGAATTGGATAAAGTGTAGTTGAGAGTTATCACTAACTCTGGGTTTTTAATTTGAACACTATTATTTGTAATTTTTGAGTAGTATTTTGAGTTGGGTTTTGATTTTGAACTGATTCCAAGCATTGTGAAGACTTGCAATTCATTACCCAGCTGATGGAGAACACAGTTGGTAACATTTTATATCTTTTTATGATGTGTGGCTAAAACCCAGATTCTTGTGGGTGTGATTATGTGATTAAATGTTCTAATTAGCTTATGGCTGTTAGTATTTACTGATTTAAATGTTGATTTGAAGTGGGTTTGATTGATAGTTGTGTTTTAATTCATGAATTGTAGTTGAAAATACAATTCTAGATTAGCATTCTAGGTTTACTTGAGAAAGAGGTTTTAGAATTAAAACTATCCATTGATGATTGTAGTGATTGGGTTATTGTTTATTTAGCTTGAGAAAGTGAATCTAAATTTGATCATACAAATATAGCTCAAGAGAGTAGATTAATTTAGGTTTTGGGCTTTTCATAGTGTTATGCTTGTCGAGGTTTGAGATAATTCACTTGATTTGTGGTAGTTGATCGAGAGATGACTATTACACCTAAGGCCTAGCCCACCGACTAAGATTCAATGTCTTTTAGTAGATAATAATGTCCCATATAGAGAAATTGGGGTTTGATCGATCACATCCCCAAGGATCCCTTACCCCTTATTTTTGTAGTTGTTAATTGCTCACTCCAATCCCACCTATTTGACACTAGTTTTGAACCCCTGAAATTTACTTTAACTTGTTTTGATAATGTTTACTTCTAAAAACAAATAGAACACGCCTTTTACTTCGTAATTGAATTCTCTATCGTATCACTCCACTCCCTATGGGATCAACACCCAACTCTTCATTAGGTTTATACTTGATTGTGACCGCCTACACTTAGAATTGGATGATGTGTAGTTGAGTGTTCTTAGTAACTCTAAGTGGAAAGGGATTGTACAATGAGCCGACGACTGGAAAACTTGGTGACAAAATTTCCTGACGATTACGAGCCACCCAAACAAGTGTATGAACCATCAATGGAGGATGTTGAGAGTTATATGAAAACAAATGTAAGCGACGGAAATGGAATGGCCCCAACTGTTAAAGCGCCTATAAAAATAACTCCTTATTTTACTCAATAATTGAGGAGGAAAGACATTAATGCAAAGTTTTAAAAATTCTTGGGGGTATTGAAAGTTTTGTCGATCAATATCCCTTTGGTGAATGCGTTCCTTGAAATGCCCGGTTATGAAAAGTATATGAAAGATTTGGTCACAAAGAAGTGGTTGATAGAATGTTAAACTATTGATATCCCTCAATCTTGTAGTGCCATCATGACCACAATACAATCGTGAAGAAGGATGATCTGGGGGCATTTTCCACACCATGCACCATTTGAGTACATCAATCTACCAAGGCTTTATGTGATCTTTGGGAAAGCATAAATCTAATGCCTTTGAAGGTTTTCAATAAACTTAGGCTCGAGGAACCCAAGCCAACTAGTATGAGACTATTGATGACAGAGCGGTCAATCAAAAGGATAGTAGGGGTGGTCTATGGTGTAATTGAAGGTAGACAAATTTTTATTTCCAACTTACTTCAAGGGGTTGGATTGTGAAATTGATGTTGAGGTTCCCATTATACTTGGTGGGCATTCCTGGCCACTAAGAAGGATTTAGTTGATGTCGAAGAGGGAGAGTTGAAATTCCAGGTGAATGATGAAGAAATCAACTTCAAAATTTACAAGTAGCAAGTATCGGTGAAGAGGCTTATAGTGGGGGAATCATTGGATGTAGTATTGCTTAATTATGATGAAGAAGAGATAAGTGACTATGATGAGGTGGTTTCTACCTTTGTTGGCATGGGGTATTTTACATCTAACCCAAAGAAGCTAGACATAAATTTTTAAAATTGAGACACCCCACAAGCCAAGACATCAACAATAGAACTTCAAAATTGGAATTGAAATCGCTTTGTCCATATCTTTGATATATCTCTTTGGGGGATGAGAACATATCACCTGTGATAATTTCAAATGACTTAGAAGAATGGAAAATGGATGCATTGATGAGAGTTTTGACTAAACACATTAGCGCTTTGGGTTAGTCTATTGCATATATAGTGGGGATCTCTCTATGTGAATGTACTCATAAAATTCATTTGACCAAGGATTGTAAGCCAATCATAGAGCATCAAGGGAGGTCAAACCCTTTAATGCAAGTAGTGGTGAAAACAGAAATCATAAAGTGGCTGGATGGAAGTGTGATTTTTCCCATTGTGGACAACCAATGGGTAAGTCCAGTTTAATGTGTCCCTAAAAAGGGAGGAATGACAGTAATTTCCAAAGCGAAGAATGATCTTGTGGCTACTAGGCCTATGAATGGGTGGAGAGTGTGTATAAACTATCATAAGCTAAACTCATGGATTGAGAAAAAACATTTCCCTATGCCTTTCATCGACCAAATGCTTGATCATCTTGCGAGAAAAAGGTGGCATTTCTTCTTAGATGGTTATTTAGGCTACAACCAAATCTTAATAGTATAGAAATACCAAGAGAACACCACATGTACTTGTCCTTATGGGAAATTTGTTTTAAAACGGATGCCCTTTGGGTTGTGCAATGCACCAGCCACTTTCCAAAAATGTATGTTGTCTATATTCGCTGATATGGTAGAGGAGTCAATGAAAGTTTTTATGGATGGCCTCTCAATGGTGGGAGACTCATTTGAGGAATGCTTGAACCATTTGGGGAAGGTATTCCAATGATCTGTTTAATCAAATTTGGTTTTTAATTGGGAAAAATGCCACTTTATGATGAAGAAGGGAATAGTCCTTGGGCACAAAATTTCCAAAAAAGGAATAGAGGTAAACCAAGTTAAAATTGATGTTATTGTCAAATTGCCTCATCTAATTTTGGTGAAGTATGATAGGAGTCTTCTAGTCTATGCTGGATTCTACCGGTGATTTTTAAAAGATTTTTCCAAGGTAACTATTATATTGTGTCGGTTGCTTGAAAAAGAAAGTGTTTTTGATTTTAATGCCAATTGTATGAAATATTTTATGATTTTGAAAGACAAACTTATTTCATCCTTGATTATCATGGAACCTGATTGGAGCCTTCCTTTTGAAATGGTGTGAGATGCGAGTGGGATGACACTTGGTGCTATTCTCATGTAGCACAAGAATAAGCTTTTTCATCTAATTTACTATGCTATCAAAATGCTGAAGTGTGCTCAAAAGTATTATACAGTAACTGAATAGGAATTACTGGCTGTTGTGTATGGTTTTGAAAAGTTTAGAGCATATTTTCTTGGTACCAAGGTGGTAGTGCATACCGATCATGCAACACTCAGATATTTGATGGAAAAGAAAGAAGCCAAGCCCAGATTGATTCGATGGGTGTTTCTTCTCCAAGAGTTTGATTTAGAAATAAAGGATAAAAGATGGTGTGAAAATCAAGTGGCTGACAATTTTTCAAGGCTTGAGTCACTTGCTACATTGGCAGAGGAGAGGGATATAGATGATTCATTTCCCGACGAGTTAGTCATAATGCTCTTCCAGACTTCAATGCCATGGTCCAGAAGAAGTTCCTCTTTGATGTAAAAAAATATAATTGGGACGAACCCTATCTCTTTGGGGAATGCACTGATCACATCATCAAGTATTGTGTTCTAGAAGTTGAGGTAAAAGAGATCATTGAAGATTGTCATGAAACACCATTGGGTGGACACCATGGAGGAACCTTTTCCATATCCAAGGTGTTACAATGCGGATAATATTGGCCTATAATGTACCGATATGCACATGCTTTTTGAAGTGTGTGTGCAATACCTAATGCAAGGAAGCAACTCAAGAAGGCATGAGATGCCTCTTTGACAATTTCTTGAAGTTGAACTCTTAGATTTGTGGGAAAGTGACATCATAGGATAATTCATTAGCTCCTTCAGTAACAAAAAAATCCTAATGGTTGTCGAATATGTTTCAAAGTGGGTAGAAGCAATGGCTTTACCTAACAACGAATAAAGGAGTGTTACCAAGTTCCTAAAGAGGTACATTTTCAAAAGGTCTGGCACACCAAGTGCTATTATAAGTGATGGTGGCACCCATTTCTGTGACAGTCAATTTGAAATACTTTTATCCAAGTATGGGGTGAACTACAAGTTTTCTACACCATACCACCCACAAACTAGTGGACAAGTTGAGGTGTATAACAAAGAAATCAAGAATATATTGGCAAAAATAGTGAATGACAACCGTACAGATTGGTCTAGCAAGCTTAAAGATGTACTTTGGGCATATCACACAACCTTCAAGTCTTCCATTTGCAAGTCCCCATACCAGTTAGCATTTGGTTAAACCTTCCATTATCCAGGTGAGTAAAATCATAAGGCGTTATGGGCATTGAAGAAGGTAAATCCACATTGGGAGGTGGCTTCAAAAAACTATGTCATCTAATTCCATGAATTGGATGAATTTCACCTAAAGTAATATGAGATTTCTGTACTCTACAAGGGTATTGTAACACCCAGAAAATTAGTAGACTAAACTAGAGCCAAGAGCTAGGGTTCTAGAGTGTGATGTTGAGAATTTGAGTCGTAGTTTAGACTTTGAGTACTTAGAATAAGGAGTTTAGTGGATGTTCGTCAAGGTATGTATTAGACCTAGTAGCCTAGATGACCATAGAGAGTTTGGTTGAGCTTGGGAAGGGCAAGTACCAAGGCAAAAGGGTAAGCCTAAGCCAAAGGGCCAAGGCTGCCCTACCTTGGCAAGCTACTGCCTAAGGGTTCACGACCACCTTCACGACCAGTGGTGTTGACCACGATCCGTGAAGGGGTTCATGGAGATGCCTTAGAACTTAGGAGTTAAAGCGTTGAGGCCAAGACATTGCCCCAAGTTCACGAGGTACTTTACGAGCCGTTGGCTTGACCACATCCCGTTTAAGTTCCCCTGAAGGTGCCTTGGTGTTTTAGGGAGTTTTAGGATCTTGGAAAGTTGGGGGAGCCACTGTTCAAGGGATCACGGGCACTAGCATGGGCCGTGGTCCCCTTGGCGGACCATCCATGTGGTCGTGGTGCTTGGGACAGGGCTGCCAAGTGAGGGACATTTGGGTAAAATCCTATTCGATTAGTTTTAAGTGGGGGTCATTTTATATATGTTTTATTCACCTATTTAGATTATTTTAATTCTTTAACCCCCAATTTATAGTCACTTTACACTAGAACCTAATCAAAACCCCAAAATCCTCTCAACTCAAATATTTCTCTCTATAGAAAACCTAAAAAGAAGAAGAGAAAGAAGGAGAAGAAGAGAAGGAGGCTAGGTCGAATCTTACCATTGAAGCAAGCTTGTAGGGTTTTGAATTAAGGTATGCTTAGCTTTTCATCTATGGGTTCTTCCATCCATAGAGTCCCCTATGATTTCCGCTAATTTGTGAAGAAGAACCCTAATCTAAGCTAGGGTTATTTCCAATGTGTGGATGTAGTTGTGTATGATTCCAAAGTGTTGGATAATACTTGTTCATGGCTAATTTTGTATTTAATTGTGATATTATGATGAAATTATGTTGTTTCAATGTTTAACCCTAGTTTTCTTAATGAGTTGCATGATTTGTGGGTTGATGCCATTAAAGGGCAATTTGAAGGTTCATGATTGACCTTCTTGTATAAATGTCATGAGTAGGAATTGTTCAAGGTTAGGAACACATAATCATTAATTGAACTTAGACTAATTGAATATGATTGATCTTGTCTTGTAAAGTTGGAATTGAACCTTTAAGATGAATTATTGCTAGAATCACCTAGTAATGAGGAATGTGATGAGAATTGCTTAAGAAGAAGCCTATTCTTGAATGCCTTGTAATCTAGATATGATTAAGGATAGAATGAAGTAAAGCTTTGAGATGAAGGTTTGTAGTCATGAATATTGAATCACTAGGGCTTGAGAGTAGAGTCAATGTGATGAATAGAATCTAATGGGTGGGTTTATGGTGAAAGACCTATACTCACCTAATCTACTTTATGAAGGTTTGAAAGTATGAAGTGATAGAATCACTTGAGCATGGATGGATTGTCAATGACATCCTTCCATGAGAGATGAATGTTAAGCAACGCTTCACAAGTAAACCTTGGGGTGTATGCTTGGCTCCAAGTTGATATTGACAATGAGATGGAGTGTCACACAAGAAAGGGTTTGGGCTCCAAGTAGAAAGGAGAACCACACCTAGTTGATGTGAGGACTATCCAAGTTCAAGAGGGAACTCTTACGTAGTAGAGTTTGGGTTTTCCCATAGTTAGATCTCATGAGACAGGATCCTTCACATAGTTGAGTCAAGGTTCCTAGTAGCAATCTCTATATCCATGAACTAATACATGCTTGAGAAGCATCTCGTAGTGTTCAAAGCATTATGAACTAAGACTTACTTAATGAAGTAACTCATAGTGTTCTAAAGATGAAGAGTGGAACTAGTTTCCAAACCTAGAAGGGTTAGTAAGAGGACCTAAAAGTAATACGTAGCAAGATTAGTATTATGGCATGCTATGATTGCATTGCGCAAGTATGACTTAGGGTTACCAAATAGAGTAAGTTAAGATAGGATTGTGCCATAGTTGCCTTCCTTACTATAGTTGACTAAAGGTGAGAGATTCCCTTAGTTATGAGAAGATAAGTGAATAATGAAACTAAAGTAGCGTAAATATGACTAGGATGACTTTAAAGTTATGCTTAGGGTGAAGGGTATTATGGGATTCCTTTCATGCATTGCACAAGTGTGCTTTGAGGTTGCCTAGAAGTATGATGCGCTTATGTTAGTGAAACCTAAAGACTTAGACTATGCATGTAGACTATGAGTAAGATGACCAATAAGGGATACATGGCTTGGGTTGTATTATGGGATGCTATTGTTGTCTTGCACTTGTATGCTTTTGGGGTTACTTGAGAATAGTGCTATCATGATATAGAAGACTAAGAGTTAAATATGTATGTATGATACTTATGATAAGGAATTGGCTTATTATGATTATGATGTATCTCCTATGTTCATTTACCATGTTTATGTTGACTTATGTTTATATGAGGCTTATTTCGAGATTATGCTATGACTATGATAAGCATGTTTATGTCTATGATTATGGTTTTTATATCTTATAATTATGCCTTATGTTGACTAACCATTTGAGATGCTCTTATGATGTTGTGTTAGCTTCCATACTTAGTACGTTTTGTACTAACACATATTGCCTACATTCTAATCAAATGTAGGGATTGGAGGCTAGACTTGCTTGGAGATAGGTTTCTAGGTGGCTAAGAAAGATTGAAGACTTGGTGTGTCCTCATAGTTTCGAGGACGAACCTATTTCCTTTGGCATGCCATTTTATTTTATGTTTTAAGACTTTGTATGGGCTGCATCCCAAAGATTATATTTCAAAGTTGTAATAGATGGTTTGATACATAGTCTAGAAAGCTTCCGTACTCTTTTATAAAGATTTAGAATTGTTGTTTTAAAAGTTTTAAATTCCTCCGTATTTTCGATCAACTTATGTTATGATTATGCTAAGGGCCTGTATGAGACCCCTTCTGGGTCAAGTACGCTGTGTCACGTCTAGGGGGTGCTCTCAGGGCATGACAGATGTCACGACCTAGGGGTACCCCATAGATGTAATATGGTGTACTTGACCCCGAAGGGGTCTCATACAAGCCTCATAGCATATCTTGAACATAAGAGCATAGGAAAAAGGTGCGGAATTTAAAACTTTAGTTTACAATTGATGTCTTTTATAAAAATGAAGGAGTCTATAACACTATGCCTCAAAGCATCTATAACACTTGGAATAAAACTCTTAAAATAAAATCTTAGGGACATAGCCCTTACATAAGTCTAAAACATAACATAAAGACATAAAAGACATGTGGTCAAGCCCTCGAATACTATGAGGACTAACCAATCTTCTTCTTCTAAATCTACTATGGTCCTAGCAACGAGGATGGAATCCAATATCTCCAAAGCCTACACTTATAGAAATGTAGAAAGATGGGGTTAGCACAAAATGTACTAAGTATGGAAGCCATGCATGAAAATCCTTAAAACATGCATAAAAGGGACATTTCATTTGAAACCATGCTATATGCCATTTTTAAACATCATCTTTGAAATAGTTGGATAATGTAGCTTATAAGACAAACCATGCACATTTCATCATAACATAAAGGATATCGTCATAATCACAAGCATAGTCTCCAACACCACATAATACATATATCAACCCTCACAAGACATAGTTCATGCATGTAGTCAAATACCAAGATTATCTCATCATCATAGAACTATCACATAAGCAACCTTAAGCTCTACTTGTGCAATGCATAGATAGGATCCTATAATCCTATCTATACTAGTATCACTTCTAGGCCACCATGATCATGCTTAATATACCTTGACGTAATTCATTGCCAATACTCATAGACAAAGAGACATTCATGTCCATATCTTGTAATAGGTAAAGTCATTCATAGCAACAATCTATATCATGCATACATCAATTCATGTATCTTCATATCATAAGGAAACATCACCACAACCCCCTCATAAGTCTACTTGTGCAATATATAAGTGAAGTCTCACACCCCCACTCACACTAAGTAAACCCATTAAGAAGTTATAAACATAGTCCATGTTCATATTCATGTTGATGTTCATGTTCATGTTCATACATAACTCATAATCATCATGTCATAAGGGAAACCTACCATGCCCACTCTTAAAGCCTACTTGTTCAATGTATGAATGAAGTCCCATACCCGTATTCACACTAAGTAGAACCTCTTAAGGAACCATAGTAAGTAACCCATGTTATTGTTCTTGTTACTTGTTCATATCACTTGTTCGTTAGAGGGAATATAGCCTTAACCGACATAGATCATGTGAGCTACATGGAATCTGGTGTCGTGTAACCCCACACCAAAAGAAGGTGTCCTACGTGCATAAGGTAGAACTAATATGTTTAGATTTTAGGTAGATCCACTAGCTAAAAAACTATGTGAGCACATAGTTATGGGATATGGAGATTTGCTTCTAGAAACCCGACCTATTATATTGGTGGAGGAGCTTCCATCTCATGAGATCATGTGCAGAAGACTCGGCTTATTGTATTGACGGGAAGGCCTCTACCTCATTTTCCATATCCACTCGGTGCTAAGCATTATTTCCCAAATTATAAATAATTAGTATTGAATTGTATTTACATGTGTGAAGGAACACTTTTGCCCTTCAGTCAATACAACTCATAATATAGCTCATAGAATTATTTAGGTGAGAGTGGACTTTGAACCTTAGAATCATCATTAGTATGTGAGTAAACCTTTCATACCATGATCATGTGTTTTGATGAGAATGGACTTTCAATCAACATAATAGGATCATCATGGTCATGTACATTTCATGCATAATAATGTGTAAAGGTGCATATGAGAACTATAATTTCAATTAACACCATTGATACATCATAATCATGTTTATGCATGGAGTGTGTGTGTAATTAATTGTCCTTGAAATGACACAACAACAACATTATCATCATAGACACTTCCCTCTCAAAGTGTTCATAAGCATGTACAAAATATCACAATCATTCATATTTCACATATATTGCATTCAAGGATCATAGACCATATAAATCAACACATCTAACAGTCATGGTAATAGACATGGATATCATCATAATTTAAGTAGTTCATTCATTGCATGTAGAAGCTCATTTACTCATATTGTAGGTCATGTGGGTGAAGTCCTTCCACAATAACACGATATACAATTCAACATGTATAATAGCTTTCTTCTTAAAGCCTCAATATACATAGTTCATTCCTTTTAGCTTTTACCTTTAAAGCCTTAGGAGTCATCTTCATATTATGAGCATTACTCTCAAGAAACACCTCACATGGTCATTATGTAAACCTAATTCCGAAGGTAGACTAACCACATACTTAGTTCTTACTCAATTATAGTCATATAGCATCAAGTAAACTAAATCTCAATACTACTTCAACCATGATTCATCATATAAGACCTAATCAAGTTAGTTTATATATACAAGCTTTACTTATAAGCAATTCACTTATAGGTGATCTAATCTAAGGAAATTCATCTAGAAGTTCATCAATATTAGAAGGTCACATATAAACCCTCAATTTGCCTCTTTCATGGAATAGCCCTAATCACATCAATTCACCTTATAAATCTTAGGTTAATCAAGTATACATGTAGAATCATACTTAAATCATTCAATTACATCATAATTAACTCACATCCAATCAATTGGACCAACTTGTAAAACCATCACATAATGTAAAGAAGAACCATAGCTAGGATTGGGGTCTTGTGGATTCTTGAAGGATTTAAGTTAAAATCATATAAAATCAGTCATACATTTATAAAAAAACATAATTCAACCTTTAAAAGCAACTTTTAAAGGAATCCATTGAGTTGAGTTGAAACCCTAGGTAATGGAGTTTTATAGAATTGAGATAAAAGCTTTTGAAAGGGATCCTTGGGTGATAGCTTCCCAAGGATGAAAACTCCCATACCTTAGGTGTATAATCCAACCAAATTTGTATTGAAAAGCTCCCTTCTTCAAGCTCTAACTTGAACTCTTTCTTTGTTCTTCAATGGAGTTCTAGAGAGAAGATTCTTGGAGAGGGAGGTAGTTGGGTTTTGATTTGGGGTCTTGGGTTATAATGAATTAATTAGGTGTTTAATGACATAGAATAGTTTATATATGTTAGTAAATGTTTTAAAATACCTTATATAAGTCTAATAAAATGAATTAAAATGATTTTACATTAATATTATCAAATTAGGAATTTCCTAAACTAACCTCACCTTAGGCCGAGTTTGGGGCAGATTGCAGGTGCAATCCATGCCCCTTGACCCATGGATAGTGGGTGCACTCATGCCCCATCCTATAGGTCCGTGGGTGGGATCTGCAACTCTTTATTTTGGGGCCTGACCCATGAAACCCCCACCTACGGGGCGTGGGTCAACCTACTGGACGTAGGTGCCATCCGTAGGTGGCCCCAATTTGACATCTTTTTGGTTTTAGGTAGCCTTGGGGTTTAAGACTTGAGGGTCGCCCTCAAGGACCCTTGGTTGGTCCTTGGGGGGTTTTACCTTGACGTTTAACCCCTAAACCCCTTAACCTAAGCTCGGGACATCATTTTACAACCTCAAACCAAACATCAAACTCAAAAGCTCACACGTAAGGCTCTAGTTTCACCTACTAGTTTCCATTAAGATCTAGCTTGGTCTTACTAGTTTTCTGGGTTGTTACAAAGGAGAAGGTCTAGCGATGACATGATGCTAAAATCCTACACTAGGAGTTTCAGGTAGGTGAGTGGGTTCTACTCTTCATTTCTAGGTTGAAGCTCTTACTGAGAAAATTAAAATTGAAATGGTCTGGTCCATATATGTTGACTAAGGTGTATGATAATGGAGTAATTAAATTCGAAGATGTTAAGGGTGTTAAATTCTAGGTCAACGGCCAAAGTTTGAAAGTCTACTTTAAGGAAGGTCGTGATGTGAGAGTTAGTGAAGCGGTGTATTTGGAAGATGCTTGAGAGCATGTCAACATCGTGCCACAACGTTAATTTAAGAACTTATTGGGAGGAAATCTAAGTTTTAGTTGTTTTCACTAATGTTTGATACATGTGTAGGTAAAAAGTGAAAATTAGGCGGAGTAAGCTCCAATTCGGTGAGTCACCTAACATAGTAAGTGATCTCTCTTTTGCTTGACCTTAGGAAGGCTAAAGTTCTTAGAGGTTCTATAAACTTTGGCATTATGACGGTTAATTTTGAGATTTTCTGACCAACTTCAGCGAGCCCAACTTAGTTAGCTAATTTGGATGAACATTCTCGAGGCAATTAATATCAAATTCGGTGATCCACAACATAATTTAGTGACTCACCATTTCTTAAAGCGAACATCATCAATATCGTCAAACTTGGAAAGGGATTTCAGGACTACTACATGCATGGTTGGTGGGTTCAACTCATTTGCTAATTTGTCGATTCAAAAGCCAACCTATGTCACACCTCACCTAAGTGGGAAATCTCATAGGCTTTACCCGACAAGGAGACATTTAACCTAACTTTATTTTTTACACGTTCAGCATTGATGACACTGTATTTTTCTTTAGGGTGGGGTAAGAAGCACTTGTAGTGCCTACCCTTATTTTGTTTGGTTGCGACTTGATCATTTTATTCTCTCTATCAATTGCCCCGAGATTTTTGAAATGGGTAAAATACATGTTACCTGTGTATTCATTGTTGATATTTAAGGATCAATTTTGAAAAATATAGGCATCTTGGGTAGTGTTTTTGATGAGAAATATGTTAATATTGGTGTTGCAAGGGAAACCATGTCTTGCTTTACTTTTGCATGATCTTTTTGAATCTTTTGTTGACTAGTTGAGTATTGATGTGAGCCTTGCGATGAGCATTTCATGCAAGCTTCTTAATTTTGTAGAGCTATAAAATGATTGTGCTTGAAGTGCCATGTGTGGTGTGATCCTACTTGGAAACATGCTTGTAGATTCCTAGAATTTTACTTTTTAGTGTCATTGTTTAGCTTTAGTGAATGCAATAGATGATCTTGAACTCAAATTTTGAGAGCAAATCCAAATCTTCATACCTTTTGTGACTACCTTGTAAGGGCGTGCAACTATCTTAGCAACATTTGAGCCTAAACCATTTATTGTCAGCCTCATTGAAGCCTATTGAACCATATATGTCCCTAGCTTTTTTACCCACAAATATTTTTCTAAGCATTGATTTTTTTGAATAGCCAACTTAGGCGAAAGGGTGTGGAAATAAAGGAGGAAAGAAAGACAAGTGAAAAAAAGAATGAAAAGTGAGACTCAATCTTGATGTTGTAGCAAAAAAAAAAAAAGGAACCCCTATTTATTAAAAAAACGAGAGCAAAAACATGAAAATGGATATTTTTAAAGAATGTTTTGGTGAAATAAGGGGTTTCCAATAAGTTGAATAAAGAATTGAGGATTGAGACTCCAAATCAAAAGTATGAAAAAAGCTTGAGAAGAAGTGAAGATGATTACAATAATCCTTCGCAAAGGTAAAATCACTAAGCCAAATAGACCATACCTTTACTCTCTGCCCAATTACAAACTTGAAAAGGCCCTTGTTATCTTGCTGAAGCTGGGTTGTGTGGTGATTGGAAAATACGGGTAAACCTATGGGATTAACTTGCTTGTATTTCTCTTACGAAGATTGAGAGTTTGTATTGATTCCTAACTTCTTTGTTTATGTGCTTTGTGAGAGCATAAAATCATTTTTGTTGTGAGGGCACTCTAATATTTTTGTTAAAGAACGGTTTTACATTATAAGTGAGCATTAGTGAGCTTGACTTAAATTGATACCGTCTTGTCATTATTTGAAGCTTCTTGAGCATAATTGAGATAGTGTGTATACTTGTTAGTAGTCTTGTGATGTCACTTATATGTTATCTCACATTGAGTATTATTGTAGACATTCTTGTTGAACTCATTGTGTTCTTGATTTACTTGAGGACAAACAAAAGTTTAAGTTCAGGGTGTTGATGAGTATGAGATTTTGACTCATTTGAGGCCTTTTAGCTCAACAAATAGCATCCTCAGTGCTTACTTATGTCCTTATCTGATTATATTTTAATGCTTTGTATCTATAAAGGCTAAAAGACAAGGGAACAACAAATCTATGCAAAAGAGGCCAAAACACTGAAAAAGAGTAAATATCCAATGCCGATAATAGCTGAAAGCAGTGGGAAAATCACTAGTTATGTTTGACAGTGTTGATGCTAAAATGTCAAGGCAAGTCAGTGATAAAAGCAGATAATAGCGACTCACCGAATCAGAAAGGGTGAGCTCAATTCTATCACTAAAAGTGACATATTTCTAAGTTAAAATGAGGGATAAATTAGCCGGATAAGGTGGCCATCGCAATTCGCTCAATGTGAAAGGCTAACTCGATCGAGTTCACCAACTGAGGTTCAAACACCTGAAGCTTGCAGCTAAGAAAGGGTAAGCTGAAGAAAAAATTGGCAATTTGTCGATCAAGTAAGTGAGCCCGAATAATGTCATTGATCATGTCGCGCAAGGAATTTTGGACTAATTCTTGGGGAAATTATATATACCCCAAAGGAAATAAAAATGTATCTTTACTTATTCTATCATCTATCTTTCATCCTTTTTTTTAAACAAACTTTTGAATATTAGAGTAGAACTTTAGTTTTCTTAGTTTTGGGTTTTGAAAATTTTGTAATTGACAATTGAGGTTTCAATTCAAAGTGGGTGTAGAAGATTATTGCTAATTATCAACATTTTGAGGCTGACAGTAAAATTGGTATAATATCTTTCAATTTTATGATACTTGGCTAAAACCCCAATTCTAGGGGTGATTATGGAGTTGGGTGTTAACTAATTTAGTGGGTCTAGTGTCCTTCTTTATCGTTTATTCATGGTTTTGAGGCATTTAGTATGAGTTCAATTTACGGGCTAAGTTTGCAAATATAGTCTTAGCTTAGATCTTTGATTGATGCTTGCAAGAGATTAATTGAAGTGGGTAAATAGTTCAATACTTGCAAATTAGATTTCATTGTAGTTTGCTCAAAAAATAAATTATAGTTTGTTTCTAATTGCCAAAATTTTTTTGAAAGAGAGATTTCATAAGGTATTGGATTAATTTGTATTTTCTTATGAATGAGACCGAAATGATATTTCAAGATATGATACATTGAAATAGGAAGGAGATTTGTGTCATAAATGATTACCCAACCTATCCATGATTATTTAGCACTTTGAGCAAGCACTTGAACCCTCTATTTGATGTTAATAGTGACTCCCACACCCCTAGATCGTATCTTACTTGTTTAAACCCTGTTTTAGTTGACCTGCAATAATTGACTATAAACTCTTATTGTAAATTTAGTGGAATCATCCACCTATTTGTCCTGATTGCCGCAATGAATTGGGTTGCATCTTAATTTCCTCAATCTATATCACTTCATATGGGATTCGACCCCAACTCTCTTTTTGGGTATTTATATTGCTAGCGACCGCTTACTCATTTAATTGTTCTGGTAAGTAATTTGAGCGTTATCAACTATGCTTAATTTATCTTTGTCATGTCATCAAGAAACCTTGCTGCCACATCAAATGGATGTTGCATTATTTATCCTTATATGAGTTGATCAGCCAACCATTAGTTCAATGTATCAAGGCTATGATAGAAATACTGCAAGAACAAGTTGTCTGGGACACTATGTGTCGGGCATTGCAACAATAACTTTTGGTATCGTAACCAAGTTTCATGGAGAGGCTTACCATCCACCTTCCTGTAGTTTTTCATTCGATCTCTAAGTTTCACCATCTTCTATGGAGGGAAAAATCTTTCAACGAACACCTCTGTTAGTTCCTCCCACAAAGTTATGAAATTTTGTTGTAGTTCGGCCAACCACTTAGTTGCTTCTCCCATAAAGTAGAAAGGAAACAACCTCAAACATATGGACACTTGTGAAATATTATTAAAAGTGAAAGGCCCGCAAATATCAACAAAGTTTTGGATATGTCCACGAGGTCTTTATAAGCAAGACCTCTGAACACCTCTCTAATTTGGAGAAGCTGCAACATCGTTCCGGTTACATGAAACATTACTTTCCCCATAGTAGGGGGTAACCACACTGCTCCAATGCTCTCAATGACATTAATATGCACGTCATCGATATCTCTAATATTATTGTTTTTACCAAAGCGACTAGCATCATCACTTCCATTTACACTAATATTTCCACCAGAAAATGGGGTACAACAACACTAAACGTAAATGTATTCTACCACTAACAGAAAAATTTACAATTTTTCACAAACTCAATTCTTAACCACCACTCCCCGAATGGCATAATATTTCATGATGATCAAATTACTCACAAAAATTCTAAATGAGAAAGCAATCGCTAGCAATATAAATACCCAACAATTGAGTCGGGGTTGAATCCTACAGGGAGTTATCTAAATCGAAGAATTTAATAAAGAAATTAAGATGCAAACTAATCCATTGTAGCAATTAGGAAAAATGGGTGGATGATTCAACTAAATTTTAAGCAAGACTTTGAAATAAATTATCAAGATTCAACTAAAACAGGGTTTAAAAATGTTGAAGACAACCTATGGGTGTGAGAGTCAGTGTCAACGTCAAATAGGGGATGTTAGTGCTTACTCAACATTATTAGACAATCATGGATACCCTGGATAATCATAAATGACACAAATCTTCTTTCAATCTTAATGTGTCATATCACAGAATCTCCTTTCAGTCTCATCCATATGAAGATATAAATCAACGCAATACCTTACAAAATCTATCTTTTGAACAAATTTAGCGAATAGATATGAAACTACAATTTATCTTCCGGACAAACTACAACAATCAAATCCAATTTGAAAGTATTAAGCCATTTACCGACTACAATTAATCTCTTTTGAGCATCAATCAAAGGTCTAAGCTAAGACTAAGTTTGCAACCTTAGCCCATAAGTTAAACACAGCTAAATAGCTCAAATACATAAATAACTAGCAGAAAATAGAGAAATACACTAGACCCACTAAGTTAGTTAACAGCCAACTCTATATTCAGATTCCTAGAATTGGGGTTTTAGCCAAACATCATAAAAGTAAAAGAAATTATACCAATTATGCTTTCAACCATCGAAGCGTTGATAATAAACAATAATGTTCAACATCACTTTCAATTGAAACCTCAATTGTCCAATACAAAATTGTTCAAAACCCCAAAACTAAGAAGATATGAAAAAGGTAAAGAGATAAAAGATGAAAGAAAAAAGATAGTAGATCTGATATATGATCAATTTTTTATCTCCTTTGGGATATTTATAATTTCTCCAAAAATTAGTCTAAAATCCCATAAGCGATCTGATTGGCGACATTAGGTGGGATCACCTACTTGATCGGTGGATCTCCATCTTATTCATCAACTCATCTTTTCTTGGCTTTAGGAGTCATGTGTTTAAACTTCAGTTGGCGAACTCAAAGAGTTCTCCTTTCACGTTCGGTGAGTCGTCGATGACCACCATTTTTCACCCATTTTAGCCTATAGTTTGGTCCGACCTTCTTTCACTTTAGGTGATGGGATATTGACTTTGCCCAACCACGTTCATGAATCACCATTTGTGCTTTACATCTCTGACCTACGTTGAATATTTTTAGAAGTAAACAATATCACTTTAGGCGAGGTTCGGTCACGTTGGGTGATTCACCAACTATTTTAGGCGATCCTTAGTAGGGAATTTTATTCTTTTCAACATTTTGGCCTCTCTTTGCATAGATTCCTCCTCAACTTATCCTGTAGCCTTCATAGCTATAAAACATCAAAAATATCATCAGATAAGGACATAAGTAGGCATTGATAACGCTATTTGATGAATTGAAAGGCCTCATATGAGTCAAAATCTCAGACGCATGAACTTGGAGCTAGGCACCAATCCCATCTCTGTTTCTCCTTATTACATGGTTCTATACGAGTTGAAAAATTTGAAGGATTGGTCGCAAGACTTGTTGTGTTAGGGGTTCACTTGCCTATGTGTATAAATTATCAACAATTAAACAAAGTGACAATGAAGAACATTTATCCTCTTTTTCATATTGATGACCTATTTGATTTGCTTCAGGGAGATTCTTTATTTCGAAGATTGATTTTAGGTCCGGCTATCATCAACTAATAATTAGGGCATCAAATATTCCTTAGACAACTTTCAAAACTTGATATGGGCATTATGAAATTCTTGGATGTCCTTTGGTTTGACTAACACCACTACAACATTCATGGAGTTAAACAATGGGTGGTTTTGATAATATATGGATTCCTTTGTGATAGTATTTATTGATGACATCTTGGTGTACTTTAAGACTGAGAAGGACCATGACCGACATCTTAGAATGGTGCTCCATAGATTGAGGGGAGAGAAATTGTATGCCAAGTTCTCAAAGTGCTAGTTTTGGGTTGATTCTATTGCATTTCTAGACACGTGGTTTCTAACAAGGCTATTTGGGTGGATCTAGCCAAGATTGAGGAAGTTAGAGGTTGGACCAAACCTACTTCACTTACCAAGATTTAGAGTTTTCTGGGGATAACAATTTATTACAAGAAGTTTGTTATGAGATTCTCCACTATTGCATCTCCTTTGACCAGATTGACTCTACAGAGTGTAATTTTCGGGTGGTTTGATGAGTGTAAGGAGAAATTTCAAAAGCTCAAGACCTTATTAACTTTGGCTCCTATTTTGAATTTACCCGAGGAGGGTGTGGACTTCACCATTTATTATGATGCTTCTGGAGTTAATTAGGTGGTGTTCTTATCCAGAAGGAGAAGATGGTTGCTTATGCTTCTAGATAGTTGGAGACCTATGAGAAGAATTACCCTACTCATGACTTGGAGCAGTCGATTGTAGTTTTTATGTTTAAGCTATGTATCATTACTTGTATGGGGTATATTTTGAGTTACTAAGGGAATATGATATCAACATCTTGTATCATTAGGGAATGGCCAATGTGATGGCCAATGCCTTGATTAGGAAGACTTCTAGTATGGGGAGTCTTGCCACTATCAGTGTTGAGGAGATACTGTTGGCTAGAGATGTTCATCCATTAGCCAAAAATCTTATTCGATTGAAGATTTTTGAGGAGAGTGGTGGTTAGATTGCTTTTATGGAGACTCAGTCTTCATTAGTTGAGTAGATCTGTGAGCACTAGTTCGATGATGAGAATTTGTGTCTCATTTGAGACAAAGTGATGAGAGGAGAAGCCAAGGAGGTTGTCTTTTATTTTGATGGTGTCTTGAGGAACGGAGATATGATATGTGTACCTAAGTGGGCAAATTAATTAGACTGATTCTTGAGGAGGGCCATTTTTCTTGATATTCCATTCATTCGGGAGCGACAAATATGCATCATGATCTTAGTCCGCAGTACTAGTTGTGTGGCATGAAGAGGTATAATGTAGATTTTGTTTCTAGATGCTTGACTTTCCAACAGGTCAAGTGTGAGCACCAACGGCCTGAAAGTGTATCTCAGAGGATGTCTATTCCTACTTGGAAGTGAGAGTGGATTGATTAACGTTTCAAAAACACTTCATCTAATTCTAAGTGCAAACGATCGTTAGTCAGTATAAAACCCAACAATTGAGTTGGGGTCAAATCCCACAGGGAGTGGTATGTGTTCAAATTCAATTAAGAAGTACAAATGTGGTCTTATCAGCCATAGGAATAGAAATTATCAAAAAAGACATGAATCAAATTAAAAGGGGTGACACGAATGTCAGATGAGGGTTTTTAGTTTGCAGTTATCAACTACAAAGCAATCACAAACACTTTGAAATAACAATAAGGATAGGGATTCTTCGGATGTGATCGATTATAGGAAAATTTTGATATATGTGTAATTGAAACTACTAGTAAACAACTAAAAATTAGTGAGTAGACTAGACTATAAGGGATATAGCTTTCTCTCAAACAACTATCCAGAATCAGGTGATTTCTTTCGAACATCAACAAGCATAACAATAAAGAACAACCCACACCTTAATTCACCAATTATTTCGAGCTTGATGGGTAGCATTGGATTTAGGATTAACTTTTTTGAGCTGAACCCAGTTCAGCCTAATACCTACAAATTATTAATCAATAATCTTAGTTCTAAAACCTCTCTCTGGAGCAAGCCAAGAGCACAAAGTAGAACTGCATTTTGCAACTACAATTCATAAATAGAACCACAATTACTGATTAAACTCACTTTAATTTAGCATTTAAACTAGTAATTAACAATACTCATAAACTAATTCAACCCATAATCACATGATCACACCCCAAGAATTGGGGTTTTAGCCAAGCATCACAAAAGAGTAAAATGATTACCAAATCGATTATCCATCAACTTGGTAAGAGTAATTTAGCCTTTACAATGCTTCAATTTGTAGAAAATTCGAAACCCACTTGCAAAATCTCCAAAATTCTTCAAGTCTTATAAGAAATTCTCAAAAACTCAAAAGAAAAGTATTCTAAACTAATTTTGCATTCACTAGCCTCAATCAAATCTGTCAAACATGCTAAAATCGTTGTTCAAAATCTAATTTATAGTCACCAAAAATAAGCCATAAAGGGTCATTTGGCGAAGTCATTCGGGCTCGTCGAACCACTCAGGGACCAGCCCATTGATCTCTTCCATCACCTTTTTGCCTTAGCACTAAGGATCCTCAAGTTTTGTAACTTTGGGCGATCTCTCTTTGTAACGCAGAACTGCTTGGCGAATCACTGACTGCTCTTTTTTGTTGCCGACTTGATTTCTTCCCTCAAGGTGTGGCACAATGGAACTTTAAGCGGTCAAAGTAGCCACTCGGCGACATACCAAGTGCTATTGGCGATTCTCAGGCTTGCCCTTCTTCACTTCTTTAGTTTGTTTTGTTCCTTTTTGCCTATTAGTGTCCATGCTTTGCTCCTCAATCCATATATCTAAATATCAAGGCTTTAACATCAGTTATTGCACAAATTAAGCATTTAAGGACACTAAATCTATATAAACAAAGCCCCAAATGAGTCCAATTCTCGGACTCATCAACACCCCTAAATTAAACGTTTGCTTGTCCTCAAGTAAAACTCAAGATCAGTAGTACAAAAAGGATGTCTCAAATAGTGCTACATAAGACTCACCATGAATGCACACAAGAAGATTCAACTTATTCATGCAATGATCAACTGTGCACTTAAAGATTCAAATTGTGACTCATCATTATTAAAGATGATCAAGTTTACAATACTTTCTTCAAATGCAAGTTCAAGCTTAACAAAGGTACTTAAATGCCCTCACAACAAAAAGGATTCCCAATTCACAACTAGTTCTTCAAAAATTTATAGTTCTGGAATCACATACGACTCTCACACTTACAAAGATGAACACACGCATGACTTCACCCATAGGTTTGCCCTTATTTTTCAATCAGCATTCGTTTCAGCTCACTCAGGTTACAAAGGTCTTTTCAATGCTTGTAATGGGGCTGAGTGTAAAGGTATTGTCATTTAGGCTCAGTGGCAGCTACCCTTATGAAGTGTGGTCTAAACATCACTTTCTTCATTTTCTTTAACATTAAAATTCACCCCATTATTCAACTTCAAATGGACTACCGGATACCTCGTTTCTTTTGCAACTTCCACTACTTTATTCCACAACTTTTTCATTCTTTTTCTTTGCTTTCTTCTTTTCTTCTTTTTTTTTTTTTTTTTTTTACATGAAGGGGTTCCATCTTTTTCAAAACCATTGCTCAAAAGGGGAATTTCTCACACTTCTTTATTTCCTTTCTCTTTTCACCACACACCTAACTTAGGCATTTGGACTAAGTTGGCTATTCGAATAAACCACACTTCATGAGAGTTATAAGTGAATGGATAAAGAGAGGTAACAATTGTCCAAGTTTCTTCCAAGAAAATGATAAGGATCAAGAGGGTTCAAGCTAGGTTCACACATCTCACAAGGTTGGCCACAAAAGAGGTATATTGCCAAATTGTTTCACTCTTCAAAATTGTTGCCTAAGATCATTTCAAGTGCTTCCTTCACTTAGTCAACTGGACCAACGGGGCAAATTCTAGGTGTCATCACACATAATGTTCAAGGTAATCTCATCACACAAGGCATTGGCACCAATATCAAACAAGATTCCACACTTTCTAGCTAGTGTGCAATGTTCATCACAAGAGACCCATTTGATAACCGGCTAGTCACAACGAGATGCTAAAAGTTCACACATTGTCTATGCAACTTCATTTGGCCTCATCGTAGCCACATATTCATTTCATTCAATTAAGAGCACTATTCAAGTCATCGGTATTGGTCATAACCCATACTCAAATTTGCACAAGAATAGCCACTATCACAAAGAATAAAGGTGGCACAAATTTTTAAAATTGGTCAAAACCATTTCCAATCAAAACTAGGAGTCAAAAGCTCAACCATTCACCAGATCAAAATCCAAACACAGTCAAAACACAAGTATAGATCACAAAACCCAATATATACAAATAATATGTAATTACAAGAGGTAGGTATAGAAATATCTCACCCCACCCACAAAAGAAAAGCAGTTGTCCTCAAATGCAACTAAAACAAAAATCATCAACAAAACAACAGAGAGGGAGGTAAACAGAATGATCTTGTCTACTCAGTTGCTCCATCTGTCGGGGCATCAAAACCCAATGCAACATCAACACTAGCTCCATTGGAGCCTACCATGGAAGTCTCCCTCAAAGATGCCTGTCAGGCTGTCTCAAATATGGCACCCTATAAGTCGGCCAAATCCTCATATATAGCCGCATATTCTCCCCAAGATGCTCATCATCGGTCTCAGCCTCAGACTCAACATCAGTAACATCCTCCATAATATCATCTCCGGTGGTAGCCGAAGATACCTCGGCCTGGCTGGAATCTCAAAGACTTTCGGATCATCGGGGAACCTCTCGACTCAAATAGTGATGTGAAGTATGTGGACTTTAGATGGTCCACATCTTTCCTCAACTGGGAAACCTCGGATTTCAAAGTCGTAACCTCAATGGTAACCCCCTGTCCTTTCTCACAAATCTCTACTCTCGTGGTGAGAGCCTCAATAGAAGTCTGAAGAAGTGTCAATTAGCTGAAATTACTCGCTCAATAATCTAGAACACGTCGGCCTCTATCTAGGAAGCATGCACATCGTCAGAATAGGATACGTGCCCTATCTTGAGGAGCATGGTTTGCGTGATAGGATTCCTCAAGGCATTGGTATCTAAAGTTGCTTAGGGAGGATGGGAGGCAGTAGAAGAACTTGGGGCCTGGGAAGGAGTGAAAGTAGATGTACCAGAAGGCCCAGAGGTCAGAGTAGGCAAAGCTGCCTTTGCATGCATATAATTAACATCAACCTCAAGGAATGTGTCTATCGGAGCTACTCTTCTCCTATCCGCCTCTTCCCATGTGTACTCGTCTACTATGCACCGGATGTCGGTGGAGGATGTGGGTGTAACCTCAACATCCCTCTTCTCATCAAGAGGAACTCTAACTCGTTGACATAACTCTATAATAAACACTGGGAATGAAAGGGATGTCTAGCGATGTTTGGCCCTCATGGCCATCTCCCACTCTATAATCAGCCCCATTTTTTACCTCATCCTAGCTATGATTGATATGAGGCAGGCCGCCTTTGGGTGGCAGAGTATGAACTCATTTTATGATGGTATGATAGAGCTACTGATGAAACTGCACCAATACCGAGCTTCTATGTTCAAGTCCTTCTTCTCAATAGGGGCTTCGGTGGTAATGCACCTCAGGGTGGTGTCAAAAATGAGGGGAGCTAGCCATCCCTTGAGGTCATCTATAGTCTGTGCCGTGATCATGCTCTAGTAGTCATGCTCAAAACATGTAGCCCTATCAAGTGCAACATTGATATCATCACTGCTGCATCTCACTGTCTTCCCTCGTACCATCACGGACTCCACCGATTTGAAGGTACTGACCTTCTTCTTCCCTTGGGGTACCAAGTCACCATATGCAGAGTAGAATTCCCGGACCTAGGTGGAAATGTATAGGGAACATGGCCTGGTGAAAATATCAAACCTGTGGAATTGGAGTGTGCCCCAAACAAGGGGTACCTGTCCACTACACCATCCGTGGACAATCTTTTCTCCTCTAGGATGGTTTTCAATCCCTCTACTTTTAACCGATTGAGTAGCCTAGGAGGAAGACCCTGACCTGGTGGTTATAGAACAACCGTCTGTGTCGGAGCTGGCATTGTATCTGCATCAGGAAGGGTACACTCTGGAATCCTAGATGGATCTTAACGAGACTTTGCATGAACCTCTGATCGCTGAGTCCATAGTAATTGATCATCCTCAGGCTCAGAGAATTAGGCCTTAGAATCAAAGGACTCCCCATCGTGCTCCAGTCTCTCAACTACGGGTGCTTTGCCCTTGCCTTTACCTACCTTCAGAAGTTCTTTCTTACCTTTTTTGGTGGAAGCAACAGCTCCCTCATTTATTAAAATACCCCGTGCTCGTTTACGGGGCGGCATGCCACTTTCATCCAAATTGGTCAGCGCATCAAAAATTGTTAGAAATTGTTAAAGAAAGTTGCAGAAAGACTCACCGAACCAGTCGGTGAGTCACTTAGGCGAGACAGATCGGGCTCATTGAAAGGACCAACTTAAATTTTTTCCAAAAATAAGGCATATTGGTGATGTTCAGGTCCTTTCGGTGAGCTCAGACTAGCCCTCCAAAAATTACAATGTTTTAGGGGTTAGAGGCGCACAAAGGGCAATCAAAGGAATCTTTCGGTGAGGCGCTGAGTGAAAGCATCACAGTATACTATAAATTGCACACCCTCCTTGGGTAGAGTCAAAATAGGTGTTGAAGTCAACAAAGTCTTGATCTTTTGAGATCTTTCCTCACACTCATTAGACCACTAAAAACCCACACTCTATCGAGTCAACAAAGTCAATGCAGCTATAATAGTAGAGAAAACCTGCACAAACTTCCTACGGTAGCTGGTCAACACCATAAAACTACAATTCTCAGTCAGAGAATAGGCATTGTCTATTCTCCTACTACCTCAATCTTTGTCAGAACCACTCTAATACCCTTACTGGACACCATGTGTCCCAAGGATACCAGGGAATCAAGCCAGAACTCACACTTTGAGAATTTTGCATACAAGTTATCCTCTCTCAACCTCTAAAGCACTATCCTCAAGTGACGAACATGATCCTCCTTAGTCTTAGAGTACACCAAAATGTCATCTATGAACACAATCACAAAGAATCCTAGTAAGGCAGAAACACCCCTTTCATCAATTCCATGAATGTTGTAGGGGCAGTAGTCAACCTAAAGGACATCACCAATAACTCATAATGGCCATACCAGGTCCAGAAAGAGGTCTTAGAGACATCCAATTGCCTAATCCTTAACCGATGATACCAGACCTCAAGTATATCTTAGAGATCAAATTTGCTCCCTAAAGATGATAAAAAAATTCATCAATGCATGGAAGTGGATACTTGTTCTTCATTGTCACCATATTCAACTAACAATAGTCAATACGCATCCTAATAGACCTATCTTTTTCTTCACAAAAAAAGAACAACACACCCTAAGATGACATACTAGGACAAATGAACCCCTTACTCAATAGGCCCTTCAACCCTCCACCACTCTTTGGCTGGCTCACACAATTGGAGTGTAGCATAAAAAACCCTGTGAGACTCAGCTAACCCCATGGTCTCTAGCAACACTCTACATGCAGTTAGAAACTCATGTGGTTCCTCACTCGTTCAACCCTGAAAATAGGTGGATCCATCTTTCTAACCCTCTCGTATGCACCATGAATCACAATTACTAGTGCAAGATCACCCTCAATCATAAGACCCACTTATAGATGCCCCACCAGACCCTGAACCATTGAAGTGTATTGATACTTTAGGGTTTGAGCCCTTACTATAGTTTGAGAGCCCTCCAATGTGCCTATCGCACCACCACCCTGATTTAAACACTTGAGTACACCCAAAACCCTCAATAAATTATCCTAAGGCAATCATACGGTTGCATACTTTAGAGGAATCAGATCCTCTCTAGTATCAATATTTAGCTCGGGAGAGGACCTCTGCCATAACCTCTCACTGGTTACTCCATAGGCTTGACCTCTTCCCCTATCTTAGGCTCTACCCCTACCCCTACCTAGGGTCTCAATAATTGACTCAGGGAATGTCTCCCCTCCTCTACCGTCAATAAAAGATCTAGTACTCGCCATTTTCCAAAAGATCATATGATAACTTTGTACTAGAGAAGGTGACCACACAGGATAAGAATAAGGGAACAAAAAGGAAGTTTCCTAACAGTCTTCATTGTCTTTCAAAGATACCCTTAACTGTCTTCCTACTGATCCTCGAGACTTTACTAGACTTGGCTTGTACACATGTGAGACCTGTGAACCTAAGGCTCTAATACCATTTGTCATGACCCAAACACGAACGTAATGAAATTTTTCCTAACCCACCAAGACGAGTCATCCTAAAACCCAACTTAAGAAATAAATGCGAAAGTAAGATAGAATAAAAAGACTAACATAAAACAATAACACATGTAACATAACATAACTCAATTATAACCCCGAACTCGGTAGTCACATGTATAAGCCTCTAAATATTATAATATATTAAAGTAAGTAAAATTCTGAATGTCTCTATTTCTAGAATAGAACAACATAATAAAAGAGTAAGAGGTGTCCGTCGAGATGACAAGCAGCTACCTCATAACTTTGCACCATAGCCTTAGCTGTAAAAGTGAATAAGGAGAATCACGATGATCTAGGCTCCTAATTGGCACAAGTGTAGAAGCAAGGGAGTGAGTACTAAATGATATGGTACTCAATAAGTAAACAATTAACTCAAACTAAAGTAGTACAGAATACATGTACTCCCAACACTCAAACCAAACCTCCACAGCTATATCCTGCACAGAATCAACATAACCTAACAGTTCACATTTATTTTATCAAGATAAGCTTAGGGAAATTAGCTAAGGTCAACAAGAAAGCTAGAATAGGGAATTACGAGTACTCTCAGCAGAAATCAGGGGTGGAAATCACTCACAGTTTTGGTAGGATCAGAATAGTAATGTGCCAGGCTCTAAGTCTCAGGGAAGTGTTTTAGGAAATAAGACCTACCCAACTTATCCAAAGTGTGGTAAGAACCATCTAAGCGAGTATCTTACAGGAAAGGAATGATGTTTTAGATGTGGTCAGACTGGTCATAAGGTGAAAGATTTCCCTTCTACCAGATAGGGGCAAGGAGGTAACTATAGTAGGGCACAATCTATAGTCCCAACAGCACCAATAGGTCGCCTAACTCGTGAGTGCTTCATCCGATGCAGTGTGGCGGCGCCAAGCGGGTTCTATGTTATCCAGGCTCGCCAGGATTTTGAAGATTCTCCTGATATGGTCACTGTACATTTAGAGTCTTTTCTTAGATGTTTATGCATTGTTAGATCCAGGGGCTAATTTCACCTTTGTAACTCTCCTTATAGCAGTAATCTTAGGTGTCAGTCTAGAAACTCTTTCAGAACCCTTCTCAGTCTCTACTCCAGTTGGTGATCCAGTTATAGCTAGACAGGTATACAGAAATTGCCCTATCGTAGTCTCTTAGAAAGTCACCTTAGCAAATCTTGTAGAGTTAAAAATGGTAGATTTCAATATCAGCATGGATTGGTTACATTCTTGTTATGCCTCAGTCAATTGTAGAACTAAGATCGTTCGGTTTCAGTTTCCAATGAGCAAGTCTTAGAATAAAAGGGTGGTGGATCAGTGCCTATAGGTCGAATTATCTCTTACCTTAAGGTCAAAAATATGATCTCTAGAGGGTGGTGTTGCACATGTTAAGGAAAAAGGGAAGAAATTAGCAAAAGATGTTCATCGGCTTGCTCGCTTGGGAGTTAGTCTTATGGACACATCAATGGTGGTGTGATAGTCCAAAATAGATCAAAACCTTTATTGGTAACGGAGGTTAAGGAAAAACATGACAGTGATCCTATATTATTCCAGTTGGAAGGTGCAGTTCATTAGGAGAAAGTAGAGGTTTTCTCCCAAGGGGTAGATGGTCACTTATGTATTCCTAAGGTGGATGAGTAGGTGAAGCAGCCTTGATTGTGCCAAATTCAGCTTATGAAACTATGGGGAAAAGTTTAGCTCATCAGAAATAGAATTGAGAAAGAAATCCTATGCAGATGTAGGGAGAAAGAACTTAGAGTTTGAGATATATGATTGGGTTTTAATGAAAGTATCACCAATGAAGGGGGTGCTGACATTTGACAAACTTGGAGGAGGAAGTCCGTAGAGGGAGCTACCTGGGAAGCAGAAGCAGCCATGATTGCCGAGTACCCTCATCTCTTTCTTTCTAATTTAATTTCAGCTTGAGCTAATAGTTTCCTCTCCAGTCTCTCAGTTTACTCTTGTATGAATTTAGTCTTAGTATCATGTACCTTCAGTTGTTCTTGCATTTCAGCATATTTGAATGTTCTTGGAACTCAGTTCAGTTAGAAATTAGTTTCCAGTACTTAGTCGTAGGGATCGCAACTCCTTCCCTCCATACTCATCTTTTTTAGACTTCATCCGAGGAAGAATATTCCCAAGGGGGAGATAATGTAACACCTCGGGTCTTAAAATGAAGAAAATCCTAGTTTTCAAAAAACAAAAACTAGTACCAGTACCAACAGAATCACACACGGATCGTAGGTAACACCATAGACCATTTCTATTGTTAAGGCCCAAATCTTTATAGTCTCTGATCCCACCCATGGTCTACTAGTGCAATCCGTGGTTGGACCTATGGACCATAGGTGAGGGTCAGTAGCTAGTGAGAGGGAAATTAATGATAGGTCAACTTAAAAGTGTCATAACTCTTAACACAAAAGGAATTAGGTGGCCCATGACCTGTGAAATGAACGACAATTGAATCTTCTTTCCAACGCCACCAAGTTTGCTAAAATTCCATTTTCGAGTAAAATGTTATTCTTATTTTAGTGAAGCACTGTCGAGCAGACTTGACCAATGACCCCTACCTACGATTGGTAGGTCAACCCACGGACCGTAGGTCCCTCCATGGGTGGCCTTCAGCAACTTTTAAGTTCAGGTCATTTTGGTATTTTTTCTATGCGTTGGGCACTTAAACTATGTCGTTTGATCCTTAAACTATGTAGTTTTGGTCAATTTAAGCCTAGTAACTTAGTCAGATCTTTGCTTAAGTGATTCATTCACTAAACATTCATCAAACATAGAACAAAAAAGGAGAAAAGAGGCGACCCAAACCCTTTCCAAGAACGCAGCAAGGTTTCTTCAGTTCCAACCATGAAATCAAAGGATTCTTTCGTGGAATTCGTCACCAGGTATGTGGGATTTCACTAGTGAGTTCCTTGAGAATCTTGATTCCCTTAATATTACCTAGACCTAGGGTTTCTTGAATGTTAGAAATTGTTGGGTTTTAGCAGTTAGAATGTTCCAAATCAGATTGTCATGAATTTAGTATCGCTTTATGTAGATACTTTAAGAAATTCAGAACCCTAACTATGTAGTTTTTTAGTGCATGAATTACACATGCTAGCTCAGTTATTTCAGATACAAATACATGCCACTGTTTTCTAATGTTTCATTATCAGCATATTAATGTTGCATTCTTTTGAGCTATCCAGTATTATAGAAATTTAGTCATAATTGTTAATTACATAATCAATTGGGAGTAGCTTAATACCGAGTGGGCTAGGGTCAGTCACCCTCAAGTCCCAAAACTACGTGCCCTATAGTTAAGCCCTCTCTGTGGGCATTATACTTAGTGATCACGCTGGTCATGCCTCTATACCTCTGGCAGGGTATATTGGGTCCTCTTGATAGAGCGTATACATCTAAATCCATATTTAGCTCATGTGGTTTTATGTCTGTTATTAGTAACTCCCACAGTCCAGTCTGATTCTATTATATTAACCATGTTATCAGTTACAGTCAGATTTCAGTCTCAGCATGTTATAAACTTGGTCATTGCATTTTGGTAGTTCATGTTCAGTATTCTCAGTTTAGTATTATGCTTATCTCTTATCATTGCTCAGATATATGCTCTGTTCAGTTATGCTTATTGTTCAGCTTTACTCTATCTTGTATGTTCAGTACCTTCCAAGTAATGACGCATACTCTGTACTACATCTTCTCGTGATGTAGGTTCAGGTCCTCAGCTTCTATATCACGCATATATCAATTCCCGATCTCTAGTTCACCAGCATCCATGGTGAGTCCTCATTCTTCAAGGACGATTGACATGATTATCTTTTCTATTTTAGTCTTTAGTTTCAGTTTATGCTAGATTTAGTTGCAGCATGTCCCAGCACTTCTAGTCAGTTAGAGGCTTTTTATAGACATAGTTAGTTTCAGCTTTGGTATTTGAGTTTGACTTTTGAGTTGTTGTTAAACTCTCAGTTTTCATATATTCAGACAGTATATGGGTATTCCCCATCATTTTAGTTTATCTCATGATTTAGCTTCCAAATCAGTTCATTTTGCTTATGAAATGCCAGCAAGGTTAGCTTGGGGTCACTCATGATCCTAGGTCACGTGTCCGCGTCCTGGGGATAGCTTCGGGGCATGACAAACTGTCAGAGCACTAGATTTAAGTGTCCTAGGATGTCTAAAAAGCCACACTAAGTAGAGTCCTTTTCATAGGTGCGAAGTGCACCACATCTAATGAGAGCAAGCCTAGAAAGTGTTTTAGGAAAACTTCACTTTCTTTGCTACTCTTATCATGTATAAGGTATGATCCAATTTCTAATTTCTAACTCGACGTTATGCACTTTTAGATCATGCTTCCTCGTAGAGTTTACGGAAGGAATGATAATGCCCGCAACGCTAACGCAACTCCTCAGGTCCTAGATCTTGAAGTTTGGAATGCAGAGTTTTGAAATGCTATGCAGATTTTGGCCTAGAGTGTGACTAACCAGAACAATCAGCAGGCCCTTAGGTCAGCTATAACTAGAGTTTGGGATTTTGTTAGGATGAATTCACCTGAGTTTCTAGGGTTGCACGTTGGTGAGGATCCCCAAAACTTCATTGATGAGATTAAAAAAGTCTTTAGAGTGATGCAAGTGACTAGAAATGATAGGGTAGAGTTTGCATTATACCAACATAAAGATGTGGCTCACATTTGGTTTACTTAGTGGAAAGAAAACAGGGGTACGGATACAGCTCATGTGACTTGGGAGTGTTTTATCTGAGCTTTTCTTGACAGGTTCTTCCAAGGGAGTTGAGAGAAGCTAAGGCACAAGAGTTCATCAATTCGAGACAAGGTTCCATGTCAGTCCAAGAGTACGGACTTAAGTTCACCCAACTCTCTAGGTATGCTCCACACATGGTTGTCTATTTGGGGTATCCGACTTACTGAAGACAGAGTGCAGAAGTGCTATGTTTTTAGAGGATATGAATATCTCTAGGATCGTGACTCATGCTCAATAAGTTGAGGGAGATAAGCTTAGGGAAATTAGCTAAGGTCAACAAGAAAGCTAGAATAGTGAACTATGAGTACTCTCAGCAGAAATTGGGTGGTGGAAGTCACTCACAATTTTGGCAGGATCAGAATAGTAGTGTGCCAGGCTCTAAGTCTCAGGGAAGTGTTTTAGGAAATAGGACCTACCCAACTTGTCCAAAGTGTGGTAAGAACCATCCAAGAGAGTGTCTTGCAGGCAAGGAATGATGTTTTAGATGTGGTCAGACTGGTCATAGGGTGAAAGATTTCCCTTCTACCAGACAGGGGCAAGGAGGTAACTATAGTAGGGCACAATCTATAGTCCCAACAGCACCAATAGGTCGCCTAACTCAGCAGGGTGCTTCATCTGGTACAGGTGGCGGTCAGCGCCAAGGCAGGTTCTATGTTATCCAGGCTTGCCAGGATTTTGAAGATTCTCCTGATATGGTCACTGTACATTTGGAGTCTTTTCTTAGATGTTTATGCATTGTTAGATCCAGGGGCTAATTTCACCTTTGTAACTCTCATTATAGCAGTAATCTTAGTGTCAGTCTAGAAACCCGTTCAAAATCCTTCTCAGTCTCTACTCCAGTTGGTGACCCAATTATAGCTAGACAGGCATACAGAAACTACCCTAGTCTCTTAGAAAGTCACCTTAGCCAATCTTGTAGAGTTAGAAATGGTAGATTTCGATATCAGCATGGATTGGTTTCATTCCTGTTACGCCTCAGTCGATTATAGAACTAAGATCGTTCAATTTTAGTTTCCAAAGAGCCAGTCTTAGAATAAAAGGGTGGTAGATCAGTGCCTATAGGTCGAATTATCTCTTACCTTAAGACCAAAAATATGATCTCTAGAGGGTGGTGCAGCACATGTTTAATTTTGTTTTAGCTTGAGCTGATAGATTCCTCTCTAGTATCTCAGTTTACTCTTGCATGAATTTAGTCTTAGTATCATGTTCCTTCAGTTGTTCTTGCATTTTAGCATATTTGAATGTTCTTGGAACTCAGTTTAGTTAGAAATTAGTTTCTATTACTTAGTCGTAGGGATCGCAACTCCTTCCCTCCATACTCATCTTTATTAGACATCATCCAAGGAAGAATGTTCCCAAGGGGGAGATAATGTAACACCTCGGGTCTTAAAATGTACAAAATCCTAGTTTTCAGAAAACAAAAACTAGTACCAGTACCAACGGAACAACCCACGGACCGTAGGTAGGACCATGGACCATTTCCGTTGTTAAAGCCCAAATCTTTATAGTCTCTGATCCCACCCACGGTCGACTAGTGCGATCCGTGGTTGGACCTACTGACCATAGGTGAGGATCAGTAACCAGTGAGAGGGAAATTAATGATAGATCAACTTCAAACGGTCATAACTCTTAGCACAAAAGGAATTAGGTGGCTCATGACCTATGAAATGAACGACAATTGAATCTTCTTTCCAACGCCACCAATTTTTCTAAAATTCCATCTCTAAGTAAAAAGTTATTCTCGTTTTAGTGAATCACTGTCGGGCAGACTTGACCAATGACCCCTACCTACAGTTAGTAGGTCAACCCACGGACCGTAGGTCCCTGCGTGGGTGTCCTTTGACAACTTTTAAGTTCTAGTCATTTAGGTATTTTTTCTATGCGTTGGGCACTTAAATTATGTCGTTTGATCCCTAAACTACATAGTTTTGGTCAATTTAAGCCTAGTAACTTAGTCAGATCTTTCCTTAAGCGATTCATTCAATAAAAATTCATCCAACTTAGAACGAAAGAGGAGAAAAGAGGTGACCCAAACCCTTTCAAGAACGCAACAAGGTTTCTTCAGTTCCAGCCCTGTAATCAAAAGATATCTTCGTGGAATTCGTCACCAGGTTTGTGGGATTTCACTAGTGAGTTCCTTTCACCCATTAGGTCCCTAGATTTCAGTGAGAATCTTGATTCCCTTAATATTACCTAGACCTAGGATTTCTTGAATGTTACAAAATTTTTGGGTTTTAGCTATTAGAATGATCCAAATCAGATTGTCATGAATTTAGTATAATTTTTTGTAGATTCGTTCATAAATTCATAACCTAGCTATGTAGTTCTTTTAGTGCATGAATTACACATGCTAGGTCAGTTATTTCAGATACATATACATGCCTCAGTTTTCGAATGTTTCATTATCAGCATATTAATGTTGCATTCTTAGTTTGCATGTTAGTATTTTGAGCTATCCAGTATTACAGAAATTCAGTCATAATTGTTAATTACATAATCAATTGGGAGTAACTTAATACCGAGTTGACTAGGGTCAGTCACCCTCATAGTCCAGTGTTGACACCCAATTTTGACCCTCGCCGAGAAGAATTAATCTTCGATCTTCTTTAATTTCAAAAGATTTGGAATAATTAATTTTATAAAAATTTGAATATTTTTCAAGTTAATTTTAGGTAATTTTAGCCATTTTATGATTTTTAAATAATATATATGTTTTAATATAATTAGTATTTTTTTATAAATATTTGAAAATCTCGTCAATAAAGATTTTACTTTTACATAAATATCCTACTAATTAGTTTAGCTATATAATAAATTATATTTTGAATTAATTAGTTAATAACTAAGAATTATTTTATTTCGTTGAAATTAAGAAGATCGCTAATTAATTTGTACTTATTCGTCTTGGTCAAGTTTTAACAAAAATTCATTGATTAAATTTCGATTTGACTAAAATTGAATTTTATTTGGGCTTTTATACCTAATCAATTTATTTCAACTATTTAGAAAAGCCAATTTTGGGCCTTTTCCTCTCAAATCCCAGAAGGCCCATTCTTAAAAATCATTAGCCCGCCGGACTTCAACTATATTCCAACATTTCCCAACACTTCCTAATCCAGCCCACCTTTTCCCTCGACCCGGCCCAAATCCTTGTTCAAAAGAGACCTAGAACCTTAACAGAACCCAGCAGCTTCTTCCTCTGTTTTCACGTTAACATCATAGTGACCAAAAGCAGCAACATAGACGGCATGAGGACAACTCATAGCAGCAGCACGCATGGACAACACCCCCAACCTCGGTACACGCTCCATCTTCCTCACATAAAATCTGAGTTCTCGAAAATCAGAAACAACTATACCTCATAACATCAAATAGACGAAAAGCAAACCTAATGTCTCCTTCACCAGAGGTTCATACAACAACATTGTTTCAGTCCAAATCCTACAGATTCATCCTTGCGATCGTGAGATGATGCCACGTAGTGTAGCAAGGACAATGGGATCGATCCATCCGTCTGTCTACCTTTCCGCTTTCGAAATGAGTTGATTTTTTAGAGAAAAGGGTGTTTCCCTAAAATGGTGAAAATAATTGGGAGTTTGAATTTCGAATGGCCCCTTGTTTATCCCAAATTTTCATCCGTTTACCCCCCATTCCAAACCTTTATTTTCACTTTAAATGGTTCCCTCTTCCTCTTTGTTTTGAGGGGAGAAAAAATTGGAAAAATAGAGGTTACAAAAATATACAATATTGAAGAAAAAAATTGAGGCAGAAATACTATTATTAACCCATCGATTATTTCTTTAAGACACTTTCCGTAAGTTTTCTTCGAAACTTTGCCGGATTCACTTGGAATTCCATTGGAGAAGTGGAACTCGCTGCTTTCTCATTCGTTTCATCCTGGTCGCTGCCTAAAAGGAGGTAAAATACTTTTAACTTAACTTTGTTTGATGTCTATTAGTTCCAAGTGTACCTTTCTTGATCATTGTATTGGTTATTATGTGTTAAGATTGAGTAGTTTAATTACCGAAACTGGTTCTCTCTCTTGTTGGAAGTTTTGTTTGATTAGTATGTAAAAGAATTTTTATTTCTCAATTTGTTATGCATATCTTTTTTTATTTCAGCTAGTAAAGTCATGTTTGTAACTCTATATTGTGCTTAAGTTCCAAAAGCTTTCACAGTCTCATCTTGCTGGGTTTAGTATTGTTCATCTTTCTCTTTTGCTTTGAATGTGATCTAGTTTATTTCAAGTATTATCAGCATGCCTTTGTGAAGCTGTTTCAAGTCGATCTTGTTTTTTTAGTGTTGCTAGTTTTGAATAGTTCAAACGTATGATCATTGAGTTTGTTCTGAGGCCTATTTGTGAAGTGCTAAACTTCGTCTTTTATTTTTTTTCCACAAGTTCCGATGAGTTGAAAGCATGTAGATCTGGAATGGTGCAACTATCCAGCTTTCTTTTGTTCTTCTCTGATCTCAATATTTAATTAGTTGTTAAATATTAGCATATGATTTCTTCATTTGTTTCAGTAACTCATAGCTTATTCCCTCATTCTTTTTACATGTTTGATTTCATTGTCTTGGGATCAGTGGTTGGTGTGGTCTAGGAAAAGCTTCGCTTTCAATTGGAAATTGACTAATTGTTGTTGACAGGTTTTCATTTATTCTAAGCATTTGTCTTTTCTTCAAGAATAGTAGAATTTGTCAGCTTAATCTTTTCAGTGGCTTGACTGCGTCTTAATTCCCTAAAAATGGTGCCTTTGATCAATTGGTTCTTAATTTGGAAATATGAATAGGCATTAAACATGGCCTTAGCACCTAAGTATGTTGCTTCCTCTTCTTGATTTTAGCTCAAGTATCAAAATAATTTTGGTAGTTTTGAATTCAGTTGGTATTAGTTTGTGGTAGTTTGTCCTGAAATGTTTAATTATTTATTTCTTTCTACGTTTACCTAGATATATATGTATATATATGTATATTCTAATTCCGTTTCCCTATTTTATTTGGGTACAACCTGCTGGTTTAGTCTCTTGGGCTCTTACTATTCTCCTAGTTGCATTTCCCATGAAGGCCCAAAATCCTTTCTTTCCAAGTCTTTCTTTCTCAAATCGATTGGCAAGGATAAAGACACCGGCGAACAAGTCATTTTGGAAGCTGAACATGTCCCCAAAAGTCAACACATTGGAACCATAGCTGCTACATAATGATATACAGAAGTATACACCAAGTGTATATGTTGTATGTATGGCAAAATTGGGCCCAAAAGCCCATTTCTTTATTTTAATTTGTATTTTGTTATTTTGGGCCTAAGCCCCTATCATTTTAATTGTTATTATCCTGTTAGTTGGCCCAAAAGAAAATATCTTCTTTATGTTAAAATAAGGCAGGCGTAGGTGATTTAAATGGGTCAAAGGCCCAAAAATGAAATTAGGCCCAAGTACTGGCCCAGGCAGACATGCAACTAGACTTGGGCCCAAGCCCCTCTCTCTCTCTCTTATTTTACTGTGTTTGTTTACTCATTATTATCTGCTATTAATCTTAAGGTTTTAAAAAAATCAAATCCCCAAAAGACACCCATTTTTAACTAATCACTTAACTAAATTGTTCGTCTTTTACTTGACTTAAAAAATTAATAAATAATTTTAAAAAAATACTTCACTTAGATAATATTTCAATATTTTTCTTTTTCTCCCTTAAAATAGTCCTAACTATAAAATTGTTCAATTCAAATTAAGTCAAACAAATTTAGCCAAATAGTTAATTATCGGATAACCGCGTATTAGCGGGCATTTCAGGTGCGTTTAAACCCTTCTCAAAATGCTAATAAGAACCTCGAACCCCCTTAATAGTTTTCATAATATTTTTTGTTTTTAATATTTTGAAAAGTAGTTTTCTTAATCTTTCTTTAAAAATTGAGTGGCGACTCTTAAAACCAGTATTGATCTATTTTTAAATAGATCAGAATGATGACTCTTCTGGGGATTTGAATGGTTCTAACCTTTAGATTAATTATTTGGCTATGTGTTTAATTGTTTACTTGTTTAAATTATCGTATATTATATTAATTGTGACATTCATGGCATTCGATTCTACCAAATGGCAAATAATTGCATTAGGAAAAAATGCGGTTATGTGGCTTACCACGGCTGTCCTTCAGAGAAATGCAAGTTGAATTCTTTGGAAGTGATAAGCGAATAGTTGGCTTGTGATCATTATTAGGCTTCACCCCGTTGTTTGTCCGACTCGGGTAATCGTCATTTCTAAACCAATTCTAATCAACCTAGAGTAAAGTGAAACCAAATCCAAATCTAAGCATTAGCCTAAGACGGCTTAATACCCAAGGCGTATTAAGACCATTAGTAAAACAGCCAAAAATCAATTCCAAGGTCCCCGACCTAACGACATATCACATTATATTACATTTGAAAGATGTATATGTGGAAACTTGATTGTTACCTATTTTGGGAGGGGGGGGAATCTTAACCGTGCTCTGGTTTATAGGTGTGGTTCAGTTTCCCAAATTTGACATGGTTGTAAGGGCTCCAGATATTCTCAAGTTATGGTACAACAACCTCAATGCACTTCACAGAAGGGACCTCAACAAATATGTAGGGCCCTTGATAGAGCTCATCAATATGGTCGGATGGCCCAAATTAATTGAAATCCTCACCAACTACTGGGACAATGAAAGAATGGTGTTCCGATTTGGAACCATGGAAATCACTTCGACAATTGAGGAAATTCAGGATGGCATAGACACAATAGGTACAGGGCTTGAAAGAAGAGCAAGAAAACAGAAGGACGTCCTAATCCTAACAAGCCTACTGTCGAAGAAATTACAAAATAGCTCGGATTAAGAAAGGATTGAGCTTACTGGGCCAAAGGATCAAGCATTACTTTCAGAGATTTGTATAATAGATTTGGGCATGCGAGCTTCTATGCAAAATATAACCGAGAGTTCAGAGTCACTTGCAGAGAATGAGATGGGATCATACCCCTAGCATTCGCTATTGCACTATTAGGTACTATGGTTTTTCCTCAATGCCCGAGCCTCAGTATCAACACTCGAATAATCATGCTCGCAAAGACTCTGTTCCACGGGCATGAGAATCAGAATCAAGTAAAGTATTACCCCATAGTGCCTGTCATCCTATCCGACATGTACCGTGCCTTGGGGAAGTGTAAAGAAGGGCATCATTACTTTTATGGTTTAACCTCCTCCTCTAATGGTGGATAATGAGTCACTTGGCGAAGGGACACAGGACTCAAAAGCTCCATGCCCTCGATAAGAATAATGCTCTTAAAAGTTTGAATGATATGTTGTTTTGGGCAGATTTGGAAAAAAAAAAGGAGAACCAGGGAAAGATGGGCTCAGATTTTCTCCGAGCTGAGAGAAAAAGATATTCAGTGGATGTTCAACTGTTTCATCTCGAAAGATGTCGTAGTACAAGACCACAGACAACTCGTACTTCCTATACCAGGTATTCGGGGTATCCAAACTTATGCACCCATATGGGTCCTGAAATAATTCAGAAAAAAACAAACTACACCTCCAAATGCATACTTTCGACATTGGGGATGATAGAGTGAAGAGGCTTCAGAGATGCTGAGAGAATGGAAAAAAGTAGTATGAAAGGATAAGAACACCATTGTCGTGGACCGATTTAATGTCGGGTACAATGAAACCTACAAAGCTTGGTTGAAAGACAATATACAATGTATCTCCTTCCCAATTCCAAACATTTACCGTACTGTGGCGGATAAAGAGTCCAAAGCTTTGATAGAAATAAGAGACGTAAAAAGGGAAGCTCAGGAAATGTACAATGAGGTCCTTCAAAAGCAAGAGGAGGATAAATATGCCCTCGAGAGTGTAACTCAAGAATTAGAAAGCTTGAGAAGCGATTTGGGAGAGCTCAATTTATGGATTGGAGATAAGAAAAGTGGAATGTGTCTCGAAGACTGGGAAGAAAAAGGCCACCGGAGCGACGGATACTTGCTAATGATTCAATATAAACTTCAGCATCTCATGGCATAGAACAAGAGGAGCAGATCAGAAGCAAGGCCATCGGGGACATCTTAGTGGACTTCACCCCTGTGTGGGTTTCTCTATGTGTACTTGTTGTTATTTGCCCCTGAATGGGCTTGCCTTTCTTGTATTTTGGTACTCTTTTCAAATGACCCCTGCGTGGGACTTTCCTTTTGTGTTTCCCGTTTATTCCCTACTTCCCCTGCTTATTTTCGCATTTTGAACATCATTTTATATATGCGAAATTTGCTTTGGCGTAACAAAATGGTTCAATTCTACACATACAACTTTCAAATATGCTAGGCCTACCCTTGGCACAAAAGGGCCCCCTACTTATTTAGGACGTGCGATATATGCTTGTGTGCTTTGAACTGTTTATGTGATATGTTGCTTTGAATGAGGACATTTTTAGCCCACTCCTTTTCAAAAATTTTCCAAAAATCTCTACAATACCAAACATAAGTCACTACCAAATGTCCGATCAAAATTTCATGAGTCTTGAGTTTCTCAACCATAAATAAAATCCTACCACCAAATCCTAAAACATTACTCTGTTATCTCAGGAAAGCTAAAATTGATACTAAGATGGAAAAAGGCAAGAATGTCAAGGTGAAGACGACTGAGGCAAATTTAAGGATGAAATTGTGTCGATTCAAACAAGAGATTCAAGAAATGGGAGAAAGAAGAATAGAAGTAGAACTAGACACCGTAGCTACGCAAGCCAAAAGTGCAGCACTAGATACGGAGTTGGCGGCTAAGATGGCAAGATATGCTATTATGAATAAAGAGACGACTGCTATGCCAAAGGAACATGATGTCTTCAACAATGATATAACCATGAGGTTTTAAAAGCTACGTGGAAAGTACTTTTTCTTTAACCAAGAGGCCAACGTCAGTGGTCCCGAAGGTACTGGACCTGAAGCTATTAAAGAAGAAACCGAAGAAGAAATCATCTACAGGCCTCCTTTTCAGGGACATTGGAAAGAAGGGAATGAGAAAATAACCGTCAAGGCATATTGGTAGGAATATAGCATGGGAGCTAGGGTCATCCCATGTGCTCTCATTTATGAGCATCTTTAGACCGAATGCATCCTAAAACCCCTCAAGGGAACCACTTCCAAGGGTGAGCCGGGGACATACGTAAGACATGTGCCTACCATCTAGACCAAAATAGGCATCCAACAGGAGAGTGTGTGGAGCTTAAGGCTAAGATCCGCAACCTAATCGGGATTGGGAAAATCCCCCATATGTGGCGTGACAACACTCTCCTCACCTGTGACCAAACGGAGCCCAGTGTACCTATCACAGAGCATACTCTGTTCTACTGTTACTTCTTCACGCATTTTAAGAGATCGTTGTTGGATGTCTATCGTGAGTTGGTTCAAAAGAGGGTCTTGTCCCCTATCAAAATGGATGATGAAGAATTTGATCCCGTTGGGATTGAAATTTGGAAATTGTGCCCTTATTACAATGCCATAGATCACAATATTCGAATATGCCTCGGGTTCCACTATGATCTGGAATCTCTAATCAACAAGGGAAGGATCCAAGTTGAGTTTCTCCCCAGATCGGCCATGCGGCAGCCAGAGTGCTTTGACGAGTTAGAAGAAGAAGCCTTTTTTAAGGCACAATCTTTGTTCTAGGAGCTTTATCGCATGCTTTCTTTTCACTTTCCTTGTAATCAAATGAATGAATGAAAATGAGAATTCCCTTTTGTATTCGAACTACGTAGGACTTGAATTCTCCTTAGGAGATATGTAGGAAGCTTTTCAAGGCCCGGCCCCTATCTTTTTAAACTTTCTTTTCCCCTTCTTTCTACAAGGAAACACTGAATTCATATTAACAGATGCCGAGAGATGCAGCAAGAAAACCTTAGCTCAACGCAATTTAACCTTTCTGAGTCACTAGCCTCAAAATAAAATGAGCAAATTCCTACATATCCAAAAAAAAAAAATCAGTCCCCATTATTTGTGGGTTAACATGTTCTCAAACGAAGCAACTCTTATGTGCTTATCTGCCCTCTATGTGATATATTGCATTATATTGCCATGAATTAAAATTAACATATTTGCCTTTGAGTTGTTTTTCCTCTACAGGTACTTAGAACTGGCTTGTGGTGATAAGCTGGTTGATCATCCCTACTTCACAGGATCTAAGGCTCCTAAAGATTCCTTCCCCGGTCAAAACTCATAAAAGGGAAAAGCAGTAATGGGTGATAACAATGAAGAGATTGACCTTACCGATGTTGTCGTGGCTCAGCCCATCATTGCTGATTAGAACGAACTAATCATGCAGTTGATGCAACAGATCACTAAGATGACGTTCGAAATGCAGAGAAGGCAAATTTGACTAATCCAGGTTTTGCTTTCAATGCTCTAGCAGACGGAAGGCCTCCACTTCACTTTCCTCCTTTAAGCGCGGAACAGGCTCAAAACCCACTCTCCGATCCCACTCAAAATCCCTCAATCATCAACTTAACCACCCAAAATCCCTATTATGCCTCCACCTCTTACCAAACTCCTCCTCCTCCTCAAAGTACCAACCCCCAAGCGCCACTCCTTCCTCAAAATGCCAACCTTCAAGCTTGTCCACCCCCTCAAAACCAGAACGTTAGCCACCCGCACACTTCCCTCCACCACAAAAATCAGTATACTAGCCCCAAACTTTTCCTCAAAACTATCAAGCCCTTCAAAATGCCCAGATTCCCTCCATTGCTCCACCCCTACCTCAAAAGGCAACTTTCCAAATCCCAATCCCTAATAAGCATACGCCAGTGGTTCTAAGCTCAACCACTATGAGGAGCGAGAGAGAGAGTGGAGGTCAAACGAAGAGGCCACCAAGCTAGACATGAAGGAAGAAATCTGAAAGGCCATGAAAGAGTTGCAGTGTATTCCTGAAGTCACCGGTTTGAGTTATGAGGATCTATGCATTCATCCCAATTTAGACCTCCCGAAAGGGTTCAAGGTGCCAAAATTCGAAGTTTTGGAGGAATAGGAAACCCCTAAGTGCACCTGAGGGCCTACTATAACCAGCTCGTGGGAATTGGAAGAGATGAAGCTTTATTGATGCAAATTTTTAGCCAAAGTCTGAGTGGACAGGCTTTGGAATGGTTTACAACTCATGAAATGAGACAATGGCCTAGCTGGAATGCTCTAGCAAAGGACTTTATCGAGCGATTTGCCTACAATGTGGAGATCATTTCCTGATCATTATTCCTTAGAAATATGAAGCAGAAATCAAATGAAAGTTATAGAGAATTCGCATACAGATGGAGAAATGAGTCATCTAGAGCTCAGCCTCCTATGTCAGAGAAGGAAATTGTCGAAGTATCTGTCGGGTTCAAGATCCCTAATATTATGATAGAATAATATTTCTTGTTGGAGCAAAGTTTGATGAGATAGTCAAAGTAGGTGAGACTATTGAAGACAGATTAAGAACCAGGAAGGTTGCCCGGGTTGATGCCTCGCTCGGATCCTCGGGTTTGTTGAAGAAGAAAAGAGAAGATGTGTCTTCTATCTCTTATGAGGGGAAGAAGACCCCAAGGAAATCCTCATCATACCAAGGTCGTTCTCGACCTTCACAGAGTTCATACCCAGCTTGCTATACACAGGATGATTACCAAAATTCCCCTCTCCCACCAATTATCAAAATACCCCTCCTCCCAGTTATCAAAATACCCTCCTCCCAGTTATCAAAACACTCCCCCTCCTAGCTACCAAACTCCCTCTCTTATCTACCAAACTCCCCGTCCAGTTTACCAAACTCCATCTCATCACTACCGGAACGTCGCCCTAACTATGCTAACGTTCAGGCAAATTACCAAACTCATCCCCTAGTGTACCGAACCCCAGCTCCACTTTACCAAAATACCCCTTCGAACTACCAAGCCCTACAACCAAATTATCAAACCAATCCATATCTAATATATCAAGCACCCCGTCCAAACGCTCCGAACTATCGTCAAATGCCTCCCCCTCAACAAGGCAATTACGATCCCCCCCTCCACGTCCTAGATTTGAGAAGAAGCTCGCTAGAATTTTCACTCCACTCATTGAAAGCCGAACAAAGTTATTCGAGTGATTAACTGCGACAGGATATATTCATCCAGTGGGGCCCAAGCCGATTGACACTAGCTCAAGGTTTTACAAACATGATCAGAGGTGCACATAACACTCCAACGGTGTTGGACATGATATGGAGGACTGTATCAACCTGAAGCATAAGATCCAAGATTTGATTGACAAGAAAGTGGTCTCTCTCCAGACAGTCGTGTCCAATGTCAACAACCAAATCATAGAGGCGTCACTATCAATATGATAGAGACAGATGATGATTAGTGCGTGACAAAGGTAATAGTTCCGATTGCTCCTGATAAACTAGAAAGGGTTATAGCTTAGCTGAGCATCAAAGAGAAGAAAGGGTTTGTGATTCTGACACCCGAGAAGGCTGTTGCCTTGGTACCAAGAGAAACTCTTGTCCGACCAAAGTTTGTGATTGAAACGGCTGTTACCCAGGGAATGACCAGATCAGGCAGGTGCTACACACCGAAAGAGTTGGCTCAAGGAGGGCAGAAGAAGGACCAAACAAAGAGGCGGATCAGTAAAGCCGAAGTCGAGGAGTTCTGAAGAAAAATGCAGCCGAAAGATTATTCGATTGTGAAGCATATGGCGAAGACACTGGCTCAGATTTCCATATGGGCCTTGTTGATGAGTTCGCAAATGCATAGGCAAGCTCTAATGAGGGCTTTGGATGATACTTGTGTATCTATGGCTACCAATAGTGACAATCTAGCAGCCATTATAAACCAGGTCATTCGAGGACACCAAATCAGTTTTTGTGACGAAGAGCTGCCCTTTGAAGGAAGGATGCACAACAAAGCTTTACACTTCACCATCAAATTTTGAGATAAAATCATAAATCGTGTTTTGGTCGATGATGGGTCTAGTCTCAATATCTGCCCACTTTTAACTCTCAAGCAACTGAAATTCGACTTGGGAAAGGTTCAACAATGCTAGGTCAATGTGAGAGCTTTTGATGGAGTGCAGAAAGACATGATAGGGGCAGTAAACCAGGGAATTCAGATGGGTCCTACAGAGTTTAATATGGAGTTTCAAGTGTTGGACATCAATACCAGTTACAATTTGCTTCTGTGAAGACCGTTTATCCACATGGCTGGGGTTGTGCCTTCTACCCTTCACCAACTAATGAAATTTGTTTGGAAGGACCAGGAATTGGTCATTCCAATGGGTATGCGCCGATCGTTGATGAGGTCTCCCGAAGTTGTAATTTCTACACGGTAGAGCTGGTGAATGCCACCGGTGATGATTTGGCTTTGCAACCTCATATGCCTTCCATGTACAAGATGATTGCTACTGTCATGCTCCGAAATGGTTTCGAACCAGGTTTCGGGTTGGGGAAGCATTCCTAAGGAATTGTCGAGCCTATTCAAGTTTCCGCCAAAGGAGCAAAGCTTAGTTTGGGATATGTCTTAATAGACGACGAAGCAGAGGTAAAGAACAAGAGTGTTAATCAAACATTGGCCAGGCCAATTCCTCATCTATACCAGTCATTCCCGGTGTGAGAGTATGTCAACGATAGTGGTCTCAGGGAATGAATCTGGGCCTTTTTTAGGAGATTGATGCAGTCATCAAGGAAGGGGCTGGGACATTGGACATCTGTGATGCAGAACCTGAGAAGCAATTGCAAAATTGGACCTCCACACCGCTCCTAATTCCCCATGCAGCTTTTTAGAAAAGACATGTGTTTATGTTTGTTTTTAAAATTGGTGGTAGTCCAGAAGAGGCCCGAGACCCACCCTTTATGCAGTTTTTACTTGTTCGAGTTTTTTCAATTCCCCCGTGATGCTTAAAAAGGTGAATGGCCCTTAGCCATGGCCAAAGTTTGTGCTTGTTTTTCAATTTAAACGAAAGCCACTTTTATCAAAAAAAATTTTTACTTATCTGTTTATATTTTACTTTCCTAACTTTGTTTGTTTATGATTTCAGTAATATTAATTTAAAACCTGCCAATGTCATGTCATGTCATGAATCGAATGAACAAAATGAGGTAGGTGATGCGGAATGCGAAGAATATGAAAAAAAAATGAGGTACCCAAACATATTGGTGAAGAGCTTCGACAATTTGAGAATCAACACAAACCGAATTGGAAGAAATCAAAACTGTGAATCTCGGAGATGAGGAATGTGTTAAAGAAGTACGAATCAGCGTCCCTCTGACTGAAGCTCAAAGAAGGGACCTAGTTTGTTTGCTTAGAGAATACATTGATGTATTTGCCAAGTCTTACAGAGATATGCCAAGGCTGAGTGTGACTATGGTATCCCACAAATTTTCGATTAATCCAGAATTCAGTCTAGTAAAATAAAAGACTCGAAAGTTCAAGCCTGAGTTGAGTTTAAAGATCAAAGAGGAGATTACCAAATAGAGCGAGTCTCAAGTAATGGAAGTGATGCAATATCCGACTTGGCTAGCCAATGTTGTTTCAGTTGCCAAGAAAGACGAAAAGATCAGAATTTGTGTTGACTACAGAAATCTCAACAAAGCAAACCCTAAAGATAATTTTCCATTACCAAACATCGTATTCTCATTGATAATTATGTCAAGCATGAGATGCAGTCATTTGTGGATTGTTATGCGAGTTACCACCAGATCTTGATGGATGAAGGAGATGCAGAAAAGACAGCATTCATTACGCCTTGGGGTGTATATCATTATCGGGTGATGCCTTTTGGTCTCAAAAATTCTGGTTCCACTTATATGAGGGCTATGACAACCATCTTTCACGATATGATTCATAAAGAGATCGACGTGTATGTAGATGATGTCATAATCAAATCCCGCAAGAGTTCGGATCACTTGACTCACTTAAAGAAATTCTTTGATCACCTGCGTCAATACAATTTGAAGTTAAATCTCATCAAATGTGCTTTTGGAGTGCCAGTTGGCAAGCTGTTGAGATTTATAGTCAGCAGGAGGGGTATTGAGCTTGACCCTTCTAAAATCAAAGCGATTCAAGGTTTACCTCTTCTGAAGACCAAGAAAGAGGTGATGAGTTTTCTGGGAAGGTTGAACTATACCAGCCGGTTCATAGCTCAATCCACCATGGTGTGTGAACCCATCTTCAAGTTGTTGAAAAAAGACGCCGTCACCAAGTGGACCGAAGAATGTCAAACTGCTTTTGATTCCATCAAGATTTATTTGTCCAATCCACTGGTGTTGGTTCCTCCACGAGAAGGAAGTCCTTTGTTGCTATATTTGTCTGTCTTGGATAACGCATTCGAATGCGTGCTTGGTCAGCATGATGATACTGGAAGAAGGAGTGAGCCATTTATTACTTGAGCAAGAAATTCACTCCATATGAGGCTCGTTACACTCTTTTGGAGAGGACATGTTGCGCTTTGACCTGGATTGGTCAGAAGTAGAGACATTATCTCTCTTCTTATACCACATATCTCATTTTCAGGATGGACCTATTAAAGTATATTTTCCAGAAAGCGACGTCGACTGGGAAGTTGGTTGAATGGAAAATGCTTTTAAGTGAGTTTGATATTATGTATGTGACCCAGAAGGCGATACAAGCACAAGCCTTGGCTGATCATCTTGTAGAGAATCCAATTGATGAAGAGTAAGAACCGCTCAAGACTTATTTTCCCAATGAAGAAGTTAAATTTGTGGGTGAAGATATTTCTGAAGCATACCCTAGTTGGAGAGTATTCTTTGATGGAGCGGCAAATCACCAAGGGAAAGGTATTGGAGTGGTCTTAGTGTCAAAAACCAGTCAGCATTATCCTATGGCGGCTAAACTCTGATTTCATTGCATAAACAACATGGCTGAGTACAAAGCTTGCATCCTCGGTCTGAAGATAGCGATTGATATGAACGTTCATGAGCTGTTGGTTATTGGAGATTCAGATTTGCTAATTCACCAGTTCAAGGAGAACGGGCTGTGAAGAACACAAAGATTACACCATATGTACAGTATATACAGAAGTTCTGTAAAAGATTCCACAAGATCGAGTTCAGACACACTCCCAGGACACAAAATAAGTTGGACAATGCTCTTAGCACCATTGCCTCAATGATTAAACATCCAGATACAACTTATATTGATCCCTTGGATAAAGAGGTAAAAGAGCAGCCTGTCCACTGTTCACATGTTAAAGCGGAACCAGATGGTTTACCTTGGTATTTTGACATCAAGAGGTATTTAGAGACCAGGGCTTATCCTGAGAATGCAACGTTCAACCAGAAGAAGTCGATACGCTGTATAGCCCTCAATTTCCTTGTAAGTGGGAAATCCTTCATAGGAGGACTCCAGATTTAGGTCTCCTCAAATGTGTTGATGCTAGTGAAGCTGCAAAGCTTTTGGAATAGATACATGCCAGAGTTTGTGGTACTCATATGAATGGGCTCACTTTGGCAAGGAAGATCCTCCGAGCCGGTTATATTTGGATGACTATGGAGCATGATTACTTCATGTTTGTGTAGAAGTACCATAAATGTCAAGTGCATGGTGATTTGATTTGAGTGCCGCCTCACGAACTCAATGTTATGAGTTCACCTTGGCCATTTTTAGCTTGGGGCATGGATGTCATTGGTCCAATAGAGTCAGTCACCTCTAATAGACACAGATTCATTTTGGTTGCCATTGACTACTTCACCAAGTGGGTGGAAGCAGCTTCATATAAGTCGGTGACCAAGAAGGTTGTAGCTGATTTTGTTCGCAATAATTTGATATGTAGGTCTGGACTGCCAGAATCCATCATTACTGATAATGAAGCGAATCTTAACAGTCACTTGATGACAGAGATATGTGAACAATTCAAGATTACTCACCGAAACTCAACCACCAATCGTCCCCAAACGAATCTTAATAGTCACTTAATATTTCTTTGTATTTGAACTATGTTCGACCTGAATACTCAATAATGAGATACGTAGGTGGCCTATGTCGGCCTCGGTCAGTTTCTATGTAAAGTTCTTATTTTTATTGATCCTCGAGAGAGGGAACTACATTTCACCTGATTCCTGCCTCAATGGGATACGTAGGCGCCACAATTGCTCAGTCATATTTCTTGTAAGATTTCTATTTCTCTTTTAATAGAAATTGGGACAAAATTTTTGAGAGGGACTCAAAAATTCTCGAGAAAAAGATCTTTTCAACAAGTTGAGACTAAAGCGACATCGAGACTCGCAACTAGGATAGAATTTTTGAGATGATCTCAAAAATTTCATCATTTGATCATCAACAGTTCGGTATGCGCCAAGACAATTAATTGGGACAAATATTCTTTAGGATGATCTCAAAAATTTCAATAAGTTTCATCAGAAGATTAGAACAACTTTGAATACTTCCCAGCAAGTAATAAGATAGACCTCGAGGCATCAACCTCAAAGACGTTCATTAAGCTTGACGTGACATGACATTTGGCAGTGACCTTTCCAAATATTACTTTTTGAAAATCTAGTTTTCTTAAAAATCTTCTTTCATGTTCCAATTGTTTTGCATAAAAAAAATTTTGTCCTATCTATGAAGAAACGGGAGATCGGAGAATTCAACCAGAGATAATCAAACAAAGAGCAGGAAACTAAAGAGATCAACACAGATCAGTTCATTTTAAACTAACAATTTTTCTGTGGATGCAGGAAAAGTTTTATGCTTCTTATACCAAAGAATTGGGAATATGAGTAGCATTATTTCATTCAAGTTCTCAGCAAAGCAATACTATTATTTTCCAGCAACTACAGATACCTAGAAGACGTTTATCTGCATTATATTATCAGATATGCTAATATTCTTACCCTGAAGGTTATTTATATTGTATTGTCGAATGAGACAACATCACTACCTGGAGAGTCATTTATATCGTATTGTCAAATGTAGTGATACCACTACTCTGAGGGTCATTTTTATTTGTCGATTGAGATGATATCACCATCCAAAAGATGCCCAGAAGATCACCTATGTCACTCAGTAAAGAGTTATCTTTGTTCGGTATCAGGGAGGCATCATCAAAAGATTCATGCATTGCAAGAGAAGAGATTCATGCATTGCAAGAGAAAGAAGGCAGGCATTGCAAGAGAAGGAAATCATGCATAGCAAGAGAAGGAAATCATGCATAGCAAGAGAAGAAAGTCATGCATCGCAGAGAAGGAAATCTTGCATAACAATAGAAGAAAGTCATCCATCGCAGAGAAGTCATGCATAGCAAGAGAAGGGAGTCACGCATATCAAGAGAACGAAATCATGCATGGCAAGAGAAAGAAGTTATGCATAGCAAAAGGGCGAAGTCATACATCGCAGAGAAGTCATGCATAGCGAGAGAACAAAATCATGCATAGCAAGAGAAAGAAGTCATGCATTGCAAGAGAAGGAAATAATGCATTGCAAGAGGAAAGTCATGCATCGCAACAAAAAGATTCATTCATCGCAAGAGAAAGAGTCATGCATCACGAGAAAACCTAAATTATATTCTTTTGGAAAGATTCATGCATCGCAATAGAAAGATTCATGCATCGCCCAAAGTTACATAACTCGAGGATGTTAAATACCAAGGTGAAAAGGTGATGGAAGAGGGGGTGGCTCTCTGAGTGGTTCGGCGAGCCCGATTTACTTCGCCAAACGGCCCTTCATGGCTTCTTTTTGGTGACTGTAAATTAGATTTTGAACATTTTATTTAGAGAGTTTCGATAGTTCTGAAGTTTTCATAGAAGACTGAATTAGTTTTAGAGGACTTTTGTCTATAGTTTTTCATAGTTTTGAAGAACCTTAGAGATTCAATTTGGAGATTTTGGAAGTGGGTTTCGAATATTCTGCAAATTGAGCATTGTAAAGACTAAATATCTCTTACCCAGTTGATGGCTAATCAATTTGGTAATCATTTTTACTCTTTTATGATGTTTGGCTAAAACCCCAATTCTTGGGGTGTGATAATGTGATTATAGGTTGAATTAGTTTATGGGTATTGTTAATTACTAGTTTAAATACTAAATTGAAGTGAGTTTAATCATTAATTAAGGGTTAATTATGAATTGTAGTTGCAAATGCAGTTCAAATTTTGTGTTCTTGGCTTGCTAGAGAGAGAGGTTCTAGAACTAAGATTATTGATTAATGATTTGTGGGTATTGGGTTGAGTTGGGTTTAGCTCGATAGAGTGAATATTAAACCCAATCCCACCCATCTAGCTTGAAAGAGTTGGTGAATTAAGGTGTGGACTATTCTTCATTGTTATGCTTGTTGATGTTCGAAAGAAATCACCTGATTAAGGGTAGTTGTTCGAGAGAAAGCTATCCCTTTATAGTCTAGCCTACTCATTGATATTTAGTTGTTTACTAGTAGTTTCAATTACCTATATATCAAAATTTGGCTATAATCGATCACATCCCGAGAATCCTTCTCCCTATTGTTATTTCGGATTGTATTATGACTACTTGTAGTTGATAATTGCAAACCAAAATCCCCATCTGACATTTGTGTCACCCCTGTTAATTTATTTAATGTCTTTTTCGATAATTTCTATTCCTATTACTGATTAGACCACATTTGTACTTCTTAATCAAATTTAAAACACGTATCGCTCCCTGTGGTATTCAACCCCAACTCATTTGTTGGGTTTTATACTGATTTACGATCGTTAACACTTAGAATTGGAAGAAGTGTGCTTCAAATGTTAAATCAGGTAGTCATAGGTATTGATGTCAATAACTCCTTGGGCCTTTTAAAGCTCACCACGCACTCATCTGTCCACAAAATTACCATAGTTTTCTGAGTCAACTTAGTCAACGAAGCTGCGATAGAAGAGAAACTCTAAACAAACTAGCGATAATAGCCACTAACTTGATGAAGCTCCAAATCTCGGTAGGGGAAGTAGGTGTCACCCAATCACAAACTATCGCAACCTTGACCGAATCAACCATAATACCTTCCTTGGTAACAACATCACCTAATAAAGCCACAAACTCAAGCCAAAACTTACACTTGGATAATTTTGCATACAATTTCTCCTCTCTCAATTTCTGAAGTATGGTCCTCTACTGACGAACATGATCGGTCTCATTCGAGGAATAAACCAAGATATCATCGATAAACACAATCACAAAAGAATCCAAATAAGGCCAAAATACTTGGTTCATCAGCTCCATGAAAGCAGTTGGGGCATTAGTAAGCCAAAAGGACATCATTTCAAACTCATAATGCCCATAACCAGTCCTGAAAGAAGTCTTAGGGATATCAAAATCCCTAACTCTCAACTGATGGTAGCCCTACCTGAAGTCAATCTTGGAGAACACTAATACACCCCTAAGTTGACTAATAATGCTCAAACTACCCTCTAAACAATCTTAAATAGTAACTGATCATTGTCAATAAAAATACCCAACTAAGAGTCGGGGTTGAATCCCATAAGGAATAATTTGTCAGCAATCGAAAATATAAAGGCTAACTAGATACTCATTTGAATCTAAACATGCATGCAATAAACAAAACTATAATATAGAAGAATATTTTTCTAACTAAACAAAGAACGGGGGCAAAGACAATATCAAGTAAGGGATAATTGAAACTTAGGAAATTTGGAACTCAATAGTCATTCAATAATCCGTTGACATCTAAACACATGCAGCTCATTCAAAGGTAGGCTAGTCTCAAAGTACTTTCTTACGAAATTTCCTTGCGGTCTTAATCATGCTTAACACAATACAATCTAAAACCTGAATCTAAACTCCTATCTCTGGCAAGTTTATCATTCAACACATTAAACCTAAATTATATTCTTTTAGTCTCAAGTTTAGGAATCAAAGTCAAATATGATCATCAACCTTATTCTCCACTTTACATATTCTTTTGCAAGCAACCCACAAAGATCGGAAGCTAGATTCAAGCATGCACTCTTAAATCGTAAAGAGAATTAGATCAAACCCTAGTCAAGAAAGCATGGAATCACATACAAAAGCATTAGAATGAGGAGTCAAGACCCAAATGAGTTGTCTATTTCTAGCACATAACCCCGGTCTCACTTAGAAATTACACCCACAAATCTAATAATTAAGAACAAGGAAATGAAGAAGGGAATAAGAAATTACTAGGCTAAAATAAAATCTTCAATTCCACAAGTAAAATGTTAGGCAACTTGCCATTAATGTCTCGACCCCAAATTGAAATCTACAAGTTGTCTCTCTAAATCTAAACTAAAAGATAAACTAAAATTGGAAAGATAAGGGATTCTCTGATGAATTTTTGGTTGAATAGATGAGCAATGACTCCGAATGAGTGTAAAAAGGGTTTTGGAGATTAATTTGGTAAAATTTCAAATTTGCCCAAGTGCTCTGAAATGCGACACTCCATGTTCACGGAGAATGGTCCATGTTTGCTTACTTAAGATGACCGGCCTGATGCGTCTGTGGTCCTTCATGATGTTTGCATAATCAAGAAACAATTTCCAATTCAAGTGTCTACGATCGTACAATAGTAAAGTAACCCAACCAAGGGGTTAAGTCCCAAGGGAGTGGTTTTGAGAATTAATATAAAAATAAAATTAAGTTTGAATTAGTCATAGCTATAAACATTATTGAATATAAACATACTAAATCTAAAGGGGTGACGCCAGCGTGAATTATCAATGGGGGGTTTTGTATTAATTAACAAATAAAAACAGCAAAAATAAACGAAAACAAGATACAGAGATAGTGTAACACCCCTAAATACTAACCAAGAGTCGCATGTCGATTTACCGTTGCTTAATTACTACAATATGTTTTACTCTCATTTTGGGAACTTGAAATTCTGTGATATATGCAAACTTGCTTAACATAAATTGTAATCGTAATTTAAGGGATGTATTGGGGTATTTACGTAATATTCTAATTATAATTATGTATAACTATAAATGGTGGTAAGGTATATACATAAAGGTATGTACATATGCATTTTTGGCGGCACACTTTTATTTGGGCAGCACCTTTGAAGGACAATTGTCCAAGTGATAAACATCACTTGTGGGACTATATATTTTCACACCTCCTTGAGTTAAATTTGGTTCCTTCAGGTCTATGAACCTTAGAACCTTAGTTAATCAGTTGTTCTTGAAAATCACAAAAGTAAAACTTGGTCCTTTTGGCTGGAATTCAAGACACACACTTCTCTTTGGTAAGTGATGAAATCTGTTTCTGAGATGGGTAATGTTAGGTAATTCATGCATATCCGTTCTCTAGAACTTAGTTTATAGTGAATAAATATGATTTGGAAAGTTGATTCGTATATGTACAACTCATATGCTGATGTAAAACTCTAATTTAGCTGTTATGGATTCGAAATATGGGATGCAACATAGGACAAGTTCTGTCCAGAGTTAGAAATTAGAAATCCTGTATGGACAACTGTTAGTGTTTTGAATATATCTTTTTGTAAAAAATATATTCTGTGGTGATTTCTATTTGTTTGCAACCTTAAGAAGTGTACCTACATCTTTCATGAAGGTTATAAAATCTAGTTTTGCTGTTTTCCATTTCAAATCTAAGTTGCAACGTGAGGTACTAGGCTAGCTAGAATCACTATTTTGGGAGCATAGTCGTATCTGTACAGGCTAAGCTTACTTGTGATGATAATCCTGTTTTATTCGACATTATTGAGATACAAGGAATTAAAGAAGTTATTTATTTATATTTTTAAGGTTGTATATACTTGTGAACAAGTTGAGGACCCTGATACGTTAGTTGGTCTACAATTTGAACTCATGAAGTTGTGTTGGACTATTTCTATGCTAAAGTATTGAGGTTTGTGTATAAACTTGTACTTGCACTCTTTTTTTACCTGCTAGTATATCTGAAAGTTTATTTTGGTACATTGATTACCTCTTCTCACTTTGCATTGTCGTGTTGGTATCCTTTAAGACATTAAGGACACTTGTCTAACTCGCTCAGTTGTACGGATTGTTTGATCACAGGGAACTCTTGTTGGGACCTTGTCCTTCTTGTGGCTGTGACTTTGTCACTACTGGCATGCCTCTTGATTCGGATCATTTTCCGTCTTGACTCTGGGTTTTTAGTCCATCTTAAGAATAGAAGTTGTCCATTTTAAGTACGAACTAGAAAGCTATTTTTAATATGGTTCTTGGTTCTCTTGATTATTAGGCTTTCACCCTTCTTAATACAGGGCGTCAGCCCTTCTTGATCCTGCTTGTGCATGGTGTGACGACATGATGTATATAGTGGGCGAGCCTTGTTATTGAATCTCTTGGAAAATGGTGCTATGAGCGTTGTTGAAATTTGAATCTTTAAATACTGAACTTGATACTCTTTATATATTGTTACTTGATTTGTTTATTATGTTTCAATTTTGCGGCTCATGACTTGAGAAAGGTAGTTTGGTGAATTTTGAGGGCTCCGAAGCTATAGTTTTTACACCACTAAGCTATATGCTTAGCGATAGTTGTTTCTATCGTACGGAATGATCGAGAGGAGGCATAAAGCTGGCCATTGGAGTTGGAGATTTTGAGAGCCTTAAGGAAGATAACATTTGCATATAGGCATCTATATTTTGTATAAACTTTAGGACTTATACATGATCTTTTTGTTGTATAGTTACATGAAATTTTGAGGGCAAATATGATCATGTCACCATGGGTTGTAATATAAGTATGGCTACATGTTTTGTTCATTTGGGGTGTGCAAGCCCAAGTCTTGTAATATATTATATTTACTACTTGTTTTGAATGATTGTATTATGCATGAACCACCTAGTTTGGGTGCAAAAGTTAGTAATATTCTTTTTATATCATTATTACTAGTGTGAGGACAATATATGCATAAAAATCTCGTGAGTTATTGGCTTATATTATTTCGGAAGGGTCACTACAAGTGTTGGCATCATAGCCTAGGTTTATGGTTGTAGGACTTTTGTTGTGAATTACTTGTATACTTGTTCGCTTTTGAAAAAGGTTTTATATGAATTATTTGTCCACTTACATGGTTTATAATATTTTTATCGCATGTAGAATCCATATGCATCATGTACATATCCCTAATGCAATGGGATCTTCCCTTTTGAAGGAATTAAGTTATGGCCTCTTCTTCTGACCGACCTATGGAAGCTGCTCATGAAGGTTCGAGTGCTTTTGTTTCCCAACCTCATGCACTAGAAGAGGGTGGAGAACCTTTCTCGGATCAATATGTTCCCCACACTAGTGGGTCTGAAGTGGGAAACCATCAGGGTGTAAGAGTTGGTTCACATCCTCACATGAGTCGTGGTACTCAAGCTATGAATCCTCCTTTCCAACAAATAGCTGAATTCTTCCACCACATGGCTAAAGCGATGCATGATCCCAAAGGGATTAACTTTGAGAAAATGAGAAAAATAGGTGGAGTAGAGTTTGAAGGCAACGTTGATCCCACGGATGCTGAACAATGGCTAGAGTGCATGTAGAGGGTATTTGAGTAGTTAGAGTGTTCAGATGTTGCCAAATTTAAGTATGTTCTTTCACTATTACAAAAGGATGCTTACGATTGGTGTGTAAGTGTTCCGAATGCCAAGGTAAAACCTCCTGTTCTTACTTGGGATTATTTTCTTAGGGAATTTCGTATGAAGTATGTCCCACCTGCTTATTGTGATGTAAAGAGAAAGGAGTTTTCAAATTTAAGGCAACGAGGCATGTCTATTGCTGAGTACCAACAGAAATTTCTAAGGCTCTCTCATTATGCTGGATGTATTATTAAAGAGGAAAAAGACAAGTGTAGGAAGTTTGAAGATGGTTTAAATGATTCCATCAGGAAGAATGTAGCGATCCTGCAACATGAGAACTTTTGTAAGTTAGTGCTTGTTGCTTTTACTTGGGAACAACTTGATAAAGAAGAAACTAGTCTAAATGAAAACAAATTCCGAAAGCCTAGACCAGATTTTGGAGGTCCATCCAAAAGGGGAAGGTTTGATGATTCTAAGGTTGGTAGTGTTAACAGGCCACCTCAGCTAAAGCAAAACATATTAGAAATTTCTAATGCTAGCACTCCAAATTATGGCCAAGGCAAGCCTCGTGTTCTCATATGTCCACAATGTGGAAAGAATCATTATGGTACTTGTAGGAGAGCTTCTGGTGCATGTTTCAATTGTGGGAACTTTGATCATAAAGTGAAGGATTGTCCAAATCCTAATAATGCTCCTTCCTTGAGAACTAAAGGCTCAGTTCATAAGCCTTCTATTAATCTTCCTCATACTAATGAAGGTGCAAGACCTAAAAACACCCAAGCAGTAGGGGCAAGTTGAGCGAATAAAGAAAGTGGACCAAGAGCTATTGCACGCGCTTATGCTATGAGGCAGATGGAGGATCAAGATGGAAAAGACATGGTTGTCGGTAAATTTCACTTATTTGGCTTATGTGTGTTTACATTATTTGATCCTGGTTCTACACATTCCTATCTTTGTTCATCACTTGCTCTCCCTGAAAATGTGAAATCTGTGAGACTAAATTTTGATGCACTGGTTGAAAGTCCTTTGGGCTATCAAGTTGTGTGTAATCGAGTTTACCAAGATTGTCCCTTCGTGATTCAAAATCTAATCTTCCCTGCTGATTTGATTGAAATGCCCTTCAAGGATTTTAATGTTATTATCGGGATGAATTGGCTTTATAAATATCATGCAGTGCTAGATTATAGGTCCAAGCATGTGACTTTTAAAGATCCTACATTTTCACACATTATTGTACATGGTGAAAGATCATTGACATCTAGTATTATTTATGCGGCCTTGGCAAGATGGTTGATACGTCAAGGTTGTGGGGCATACCTTGCTCACATAGTTGATACATAGTTGGAGAGTCCTGGTATCAAGGACATACCTATTGTACATGATTCCCCAGAAATCTTCCCAGAAAACCTTCCTAGATTGCCTCCGAAAAGAGAGGTTGAATTTCCAATCAAGCTTATTCCTAGATCTACCCCTATTTCTATCACTCCTTATAGAATGGCTCCAGCATAATTAAGAGAATTGAAATCTCAATTGCAAGAACTTCTTGAGAAGGGTATTATTCGACCCTTATGTTTCTCGTTAGGGAGCCCCTATTTTATTCGTAAAGAAGAAAGATGGCATTCTTTGGCTTTGTATTGACTATAGACAATTGAACAGAATAACAATCAAGAATAGATATCTACTACCAAGGATCGATGATTTTTTTTACCAACGGAAGGGTGCTAAAGTATTCTCAAAGATTGATTTAAGGTCTGGATATCCCCAACTGCATATTAGAGAGAAATATATTCCTAAAACTACTTTTAGAACTCGATATGGTCATTATGAATTTTTGGTGATGCCATTCGGATTGACAAATGCTCCTGCGGTATTCATGGATCTAATGAATCGAGTATTCAAGCCTTATCTTGATCAGTTTCTGGTTGCCTTTATAAATGATATTTTAATATTTTTCAGAAGTAGTGAAGACCATGATAAACACCTCCGGATTATTTTGCAAATTTTGAAGGAGAGGGAACCTTATGCTAAACTTTCCAAGTGTGAATTTTGGCTTGATGAAGTGACATTTCTGGGACATGTTGTATCGGTCGAAGGCGTGAAGGTGGATCCTAGTACGATACAAGCAGTTGTTGAGTGGAGACCTCCCAAAAGTCAAACCGAGGTAAGAAGTTTCTTAGGCTTAGCAGGATACTACATAAGATTTGTGAAAGTCTTTTCCATTATCGCCTCTCCATTGACTAAACTCTTGCAGAAGGAAGTGAAGCTTAATTGGAATGACAGATGCTAAGAGAGCTTTGAAACTCTCAAATCCTTGCTGACTCAAGCACCTATACTTACTCTACCAATTGAAGGGAAGGAGTATGTAGTATACAACGATGCTTCTCACAATGATCTCGGATGCGTTTTGATGCAAGGAGGGAAGGTTATTTTATATGCCTATCAGAAATTAAAACCGCATGAATTGAATTATCCTACCCATGATCTTGAACTTGCTGCTATAGTGTTTGCTTTAAAAATATGGCGGCATTATTTGTATGGAGAGAAATGTCATATATTCACTAATCACAAGAACCTAAAGTACTTGGATACTCGGAAGGAGCTAAACCTTCGACAACGTAGATGGCTTGAACTCATCAAGGGTTATGACTGCACAATTGATTATCATCCAGGTAAAGCCAATGGGTTGCAGATGCTTTGAGTCAAAAATCCTTCACAAGCATTTCTTTGAGTTCTTTACCCTTGCTTCTTGAGTTAAGAACCATGAATGTTTGTTTTACACCTGATTCAAATGGTTCAGTTATTGCTAATTTGCAAGTAAAGCCAATATTACTTGGACAGGTGAAGGAAGCACAAAAGATAGATGAGAAACTTGTAAAATTGACCTGAGAAATTCTAAATGGGGAAAAACTTGACTTTACATTAACAGAGGATGGTGTCTTATTTTATCAAGATAAACTATGTGTCCCTAATGATGACAAATTGAGGAGAGAGATACTGAGTGAAGCACATACCTCACCATATGCAATGCATCCTGGGGGTACAAAGATGTACCAGACCATCAAAGAAAATTATTAGTGGAGTGGTATGAAGAGAGACATTGCGGAGTTCATTTCTAAATGTTTGTTTTGTCAACAAGTAAAGGCAGAACATCAGGTGCCAGTTGGTTTACTACAGCCCTTATCGATGCCGAAATGGAAATGGGAGAGAATAACTATGGACTTTGTTTCTGGACTTCCTCGCACCCAAAGAAATCATGATGCAATATGGGTGATAGTGGACAGGCTAACCAAGAGTGCTCACTTATTAGAAATTAGGATGGATTACGCACTTGAGCGTTTAGCTGCATTGTACATTAATGAGATTGTAAGACTATATGGGATCCCTATGTCAATTGTATCTGACCGAGACCAAAGGTTTATATCTAGATTTTGGTGCAGCTTGCAGGAAGCTTAGGGTACTAAGTTGAAATTTAGCACTTCGTTCCATCCTCAAACAGACGGCCAGTCAGAAAGAGTGATACAAATTTTGGAGGATATGATTCGAGCTTACATTATGGATTTTGAGGGTAGTTGGGACAAACACTTGGCTTTGATAGAATTTGGTTACAATAACAGTTACCAATCGAGTATTGGAATGCCTCCCTATGAAGCCTTTTATGTAAGTAAATGTCGGACCCCTCTTTGTTGGAGTGAAGTTGGTGACAGGAAACTTATTGGTCCTGAAATTGTGCAACAAACAGAGGGCAAGGTAAAAATTATCAAGGATCGTCTAAAGATTTCTTCGAATAGACAAAAGTCGTACGCTGATCTTAGGCATGACATTGAATATCAAGTGGGAGATAAAGTATTCTTAAAGGTGCCTCCATGGAAATAGTTATGAGATTTGGCAGAAAAGGAAAACTTAGCCCCCGATTTATTGGACCTTATGAAATACTTGAAAGGGTTGGACCAGTTGCATATAAATTGGCTTTGCCACCTAAGTTAGACAAGATCCACAATGTCTTTTATGTTTCTATGCTCAGAAGATATCGTTCTGATCCATCTCATGTTCTTCTAGTTGAATCTATTGAGGTTAATTCTGACTTGACGTATAAGGAAGAATCTATTTTAATTCAAGCTCGGGAAGTGAAGAAACTTAGAAACAAGGAAATTCACTTAGTAAACGTACTTTGGAGGAACCATTCGGGAAAAGAAGCTACTTGGGAGAGAGAAGAAGACATGAGGACCCAGTATCCGCACTTGTTTCGGGACTAGTGTAAAGTAAATTTTGAGACAAAATTTTTGTAAGGAGGAGGGAGTTGTAACACCCCTAAATACTAACCAAGAGTCACATGTCAATATACCATTGCTTAATTACAACAATATGTTTTACTCTAATTTTGGGAACTTGAAATTTTGTGATATTTGCAAACTTGCTTAACATAAATTGTAATCGTAATTTAAGGGATTGTATTGGGGTATTTACATAATATTCTAATTATAATTATGTATAACTATAAATGGTGGTGAGGTATATACATAAAGGTATGTACATATGCATTTTGGGCAGCACACTTTTATTTGAGCAGCACCTTTGAAGGACAACTGTCCAAGTGATAAACATCACTTGTGGACTATATATTTTCACACCTCCTATAGTTAAATTCGGTTCCTTCAGGTCTAAGAACCTTAGAAACTTAGTTAATCAGTTGTTCTTGAAAATCACAAAAGAAAAACTTGGTCCTTTTGGCTGGAATTTGAGACACACACTTCTCTTTGGTAAGTGATGAAATTTGTTTCTGAGCTAGGTAGTGTTTGGTAATTCATGCATATCTCATTCTCTAGAACTTAGTTTACAGTGAATAAATATGATTTAGAAAGCTAATGCACATATGGACAACTCATATGCTGATGTAAAACTCTAATTTAGTTGTTATAGATTCGAAATATGGGACACAACATAGGACAAGTTCTGTCCAGAGTTCGAAATTAGAAATCCTGTATGGATAACTGTTAGCGTTCTGAATTTATCTTTCTGTACAAAATTTATTTTGCGGTGATTCTTTTTTTTTTTTTTTTTTGAAACCTTAAGAGGTGTACCTACATCTTTCATGAAGATTATAAAGTCTAGTTTTGCCCTTTTTCTTTTCAAATCTAAGTTGCAACGTGAGGTACTAGGCTTGCCAGAATCACTGTTTTGGGAGCATAGTCGTATATGTACAGGCTAAGCTTACTTGTGATGATAATCCTGTTTTATTGAGATATTATTGAGATACTAGGAATTAAAGAAGTTATTTATCTATATTTTTAAGGTTGTATATACTTGTGAACAAGTTGAGGACCCTAATACGTTGGTTGGTCTACGATTTGAACTCGCGAAGTTGTGTTGGACTGTTTCTATGCTAAAGTATTCAGGTTTGTGTATAAACTTGTACTTGCACTCTTTTTTTACCTGCTGGTATATCTGAAAGTTTATTTTGGTACCTTGGTTGCCTCTTGTCACTTTGTATTGTCGTGTTAGTATCCTTTAATACATTAAGGACACTTGTGTAACTCGCTCACTTGTACGGATTGTTTGATCATCCGGCACTCATGTTGGAACCTTGTCCTTTTTGTAGCTGTCACTATTGGCATGCCTCTTGATTTGGATCATTTGCCATCTTGACTCTAGATTTTTAGTCCCTCTTAAGAATGGAAGTTGTCCATTTTAAGTACGAACTAGAAAGCCATTTTTAATATGGTTCTTGGTTCTCTTGATTATTGGGCTTTGACCCTTCTTGATACAAGGCGTTGGCCCTTCTTGATACCTGCTTGTGCTTGGTGTGACGCATGATGTATATAGTGGGCGAGCCTTGTTATTAAATCTCTTGGAAAATGGTGCTATGAGCGTTCTTGAAATATGGATCTTTAAATATCGAACTTGATACTCTTTATATGTTGTTACTTGATTTACTTATTATGTTTCAATTTTGCTACTCATGACTTGAGAAAGGTAGCTTGGTGAATTTTGATGGCTCCGAAGCTATAGTTTTACACCACTAAGTTATATGCTTAGCGATAGTTGTTTCTATCGTAGGGAATGATTGAGAGGAGGCATGAAGCTGGCCATTGGAGTTGGAGATTTTGAGAGCCTTAAAGACGATCAAATTTGCATATAGGCATCTATATTTTGTATAAACTTTAGGACTTATACATGATCTATGTGTTGTATATTTACATGAAATTTTGAGGGCTGATCTGATCATGTCACCATGGGTTGTAATATAAGTATAGCTATATGTTTTGTTCATTTGGGGTGTGTAAGCCCAAGTCTTGTAATGTATTATATTTACTACTTGTTTTGAATGATTGTATGAAGCATGAACCACCTAGTTTGGGTACTCTAAAAGTTGGTAATATTCTTTTTATATCATTATTACTAGTGTGAGGATAATATATGCATAAAAATCTCATGAGTTATTGGCTTATATTATTTCAGAATGGTTGCTACAAACAGGATTCTTGGGATGTGATAGGAATACGGGATAGACTAAATTATCATATACATGCTTTTGATAGTAAATTGTTGAGTATTTGTGACTAGGCTAGACTATAGTGGGGATAAATTCTCTCTCGAGCAACTTACCCCGAATCAACTCGGTTTCTCTCGAACACCAAGTTGCCGCATTAAGCACAACCTCCGCCTTAGTCCATTCACTCTCTCGAGCAAAATGTGTGGGAAAAGGACTAGGATTCACTCTCTCGAGCTGAACCCATGTCGACCCAATACCACCGACTATCAATTTTTGTAGTCTTAGTTTTATGACCTCTCTCTCGAGCAAGCCAAAAACACTAAGATGAAATCATATTTGCAACTATAATTTCATTAAGTTCATACACAACTACTAAACGAAATCACATCTAAACAACAAATAAACCATCAACAAGCAAGACCCAACAGATAATCTAACCCATATTCACAAAATCACACCCCAAGAATTTGGGTTTTAGCTAGACATGTAAAAGAGATAAAAATTTATACCAATATCAATTTCCATCTACTAGTATTAAGGATTAAGTCTTAAAACATGTCAAGAGTGAAGAATTATCGAGACCCACGTCCAATTTCTTGCAGTTGAAACCCTTTGAATCTTTAAGGTCTTTGAACAAAGTCACAAAAACTCTCTAAAACATAAACTCTCTAAAAACTGTAAAAAGTTCGAATAATTATAGTGATATGATACTAAGCTAGAAATTTAAACAAGTATTTATAGTTCTTGAAAATTTGTGTTGCACAGGACCCTTCGGCAAAGTTAATCAGGATCGTCGATACACTCGACGATTTGCCATTTGGTCAATTACATCGCCTTTCTATATGAGCCTTTAGCCTCTCCACGTTTTGAGTCATTGGGCGATATGGTATTACTTCGCGAAATTGCTCGGCGACGCGCCGACTGTTCCATTTCATCGCCAACTTAACCTTTTTCCTTCAAGGCTCAGCACACTAGAACAAAAGGCGATCTCCAGGTCGATCAGCGACTTGCCACCTGGGCTCGGCGATCTTCAGGCCTTTATTTCTTCGTTCTTTTCAGCCACCTTGTTCCTTCTTGCCAAGTAGTGTCCATGATTTGCCTCAAACTCCAAATACCTAAAACTTAAGGATTTTCATCATATATTGAGACAAAATATGCATTTGAGGACACTAATTCTATCCAAATATAGACTTAATGAGTCCAGATTGTGGACTCATCAACACCCCCAACTTAAACTTTTGCTTGTCCTCAAGCAAACTCGAGTTCGGCTGTTCAAAAAGGATATCTTGAACAGTGCTACACAAGACTCAATCATGGATGCACATAACAAGACTCACTTTACTCATACAAATATTAGTTGTGCACTCAAAGATTTAAGTTGTGACTCACCATTATCAAAGAATCTCAAGCTCATAATACTTGGTTAGTTCAAGCTCAACTAAAGTGTTCAAATGCCCTCACATGAAGAATGATTCCATATTCACACAATGGTTTAATAATTTAAAGTTTTGGAATCAAATGCAACGCTCACTCTCATAAAGAAAAACACAATGCATGTTTTCACCCATAGGTTTGCCCGTATTTTCCAATCAACAATTATTTCAGCTCACTCAAGATCAAAAAGGTCTTTTCAAGGCTTGTAATAGGGCTGAGTGCAAAGGTATGGTCATTTAGGCTCAGCGACTTTCATCCTCACGAAATGTGGTACTCATGACACTTCTTTTCCTCTTCATCATCATTTCATTTAGTGCTCATAAGTCATCCCATTATTCACTCTCCATGTGTTTGGAACCCCATTCCTTTTTGCATTTTCATAACTTTATTCCATTACTTTTTTTTTCCTTTTTCATTTTTTTCTTCTCTTTTTCTTTTCTTCTCTCTCTTTTTTTTTTTTTTTTTTGTATGAAGGGATTCCATTTTTCTAAAGACCATGGGTAAGAGAACTTTTCTAGCACTTCTTGACTTGCCCTTGTCTTTTCACCACCCCCAACTTAGGATTTTGGCCTAAGTTGACTATTCAATCAACCACAAATCAAGAGGATTATAGGTAGTGGATTAAGAGAGGTCTTGTATTCATCAAGTTTAATCCAAAGAAAGGTAAGGCTTAAGGGGTGTTCAAACAAGTTCACACACTCACAAGGTAGGCCACAAAAGAGGTATATGTCAAATTGGCTTACACTCTTCGAGGTTGCCCAACAGATAGCCTTACTTAGTCGACCAGACCAACGAGGCAAATTCTAGGTTTTATCATGCATGGTTCACAATAAGCTCATCACACAAGGCATCGACACTAAAGTCAAACAAGACTTCACACTTTCGCTAGTGTGCAACGATCATCACAAGAGACTAGATTTAATAATTGGCTAGTCACAACGAGATGCAAAGAGTTCACATATTTTCTATGTAACTTCACTTGGTCTTATCGTAGCCACGCATTCATGTTTGTTCGATTATGAGAACTATTTAAGTCATCGATTTGATCAAAATCGATACTCAAATTTGCAAGAGAACAGCCACATTCAACACATACAAGAGGTGGCAAAAAATTTTTGAAAGGGTCAAAATCATTTGCAATTTAAAGCAAAAGGAGTCACAAGCTCAAATCTTCCACGAAAGAAGTGTCAAACACAACATTATGATTCACAACCCAACAAGAATATAGCGCACACAAAGGTGGGCCACACACCACCACAATTAAAATCATTTGTCCTCAAATACAAATAAAAATTATCCAATAGTGAAATAAAGCAAAACAGAGAGGGAGGTAAAGAGGGGATCCTATCTACGTAGTCACTCCATCTGCCTAGGCATCAGTGCCCGAGGTCACCTCAGAGGGAACAGCAGTGCCAGATTCACCAAGGTCTGTTAAGTGTGAGTCTGCCAGAAAGTCCTTCACTGCTCTGCAAAATCCCCTAGCCTATGAAGGAATATTATGGTCCAGGGTAATGGTTTTCCTGGCAGAAGCGGGTCTCTTGCCCTTGCCTTTCCCAGTAGTCGTGGGTAGTTTCAAAGCTTTTCCTTTTGGCGTAACTACATCCTCTTTTATCGCAATCCCTTTGGGCTTCTCTTGAGCTGGCGCTATTCTTTCAGCAGCTTTAGATTTAGTCATATCTGCAAAATCTCAAAGAGAAGTTAGATAAACATTTGACAAAAGCACTGGAGATCAGTTGTTGGTAAGCTTCGCCGACTCTTTCGGTGAGTCGCCAATATCATTCGACGATCTAGGGTTAGTCCGCTAAAAGCTACAGTGCACAGAGATCCAAGGGAGTTCACAAGGATAAAAAGAGACTTTCGACGAGTTGCCGAAAGTCTTGGCGACCTTCAACTTCTCATCGAAAGTTACATAACCCATCAACACATAGAACATAAAATTTAAGGACGAGATGGAGACATTAGGAAAAACGCTGAGTGGTTCGGCAAGTGCAACCCAGCTCTCCAAACGGCTCAATGTGCCTATTTTCAACCCAACTTCTGGAGTTCAACCCCGTAACCCCCAAAAACAAAATCAAAGTATACACTAGTACAATTAAGGTAGGACCTATAGCAACCAAACACAACCCTTTGAATTTTAATCCAGTTTAAGGCATACAATTACAGGAATTCAACAGTTACAACTACTCGAGTAGGATTATCAAATTAAATCATTCATGTAAAAAATCTAAGCTTATCGGAGAGGCCTAGCACACAACAACTTAATAAGATCAATTGTAAATAAACACAATTTTCGCTAAGATGAGCTCGAGGCATGGAAAATCAACCTTAGGTGTTGACTATGAGAAAATTGAAATGCTAGGCGGCAATGTAATCCAACTCCGAGCACAAATCAGCACTAATAATATTCTAACAACGCAAGAAATATAGAAACTAGAGTGCAGGTATGAGTTGGGGCAGATAAAAAGTGAGGGAATGAATGAGTTTTCAACTTTTAAATCTTTAGCCTACAAAACCATCCAGTTCTCACCCACTCGGCGACATTAGTCGTGCTCGCCGAGCCACTCAGTGACATACCGGGTGGTCAATTGTCTCGCCAATTTTACAGGGCGTCCAGTTGCTGTGGGAGTCCAAACGGCGGTCTTCGTCAGGATCGCCAACATGGTCAGCGATTCACCAATAATTACCCTAGGCTCGCCGAGTTTTATAGACTCCAATTTGAAGATGTCTTGAGTCAAACGCCGAATTAGGTCGGGTTCACCGATTACTTCGGCGACTCACCTACTGGACTTGTTGCTTGCCATCCTGCACTTTTCAAACACCTTCCACACTTCAACCTATATAAACAACATACCATTATTTTACCAGAACATAAATAAAAGAAAAAAGGGTTTTGGGTTGCCTCCCAAATAGTGCCTTAGTTAACATCGTGGCACGACATAAGTCAACACCTAGTTCTCATCTTCGGAGTCAGCCATGGTGTCACTAGGGGAATCCTCATTATGCTGTGAATAGTTACTTGATATTAATTGATTTATTTGGGCGTCCTGTAGCTGAATAATCACGAAATTTGAGGTAGTCATCTCATTCAGCATTTCAATGTTCTCTTTTATCTCAATTTAACACTTTGTCGTGTTCCTCAATCTTGTGTTGAATGAGTGAGAGGACTTCTTCATTTTTCCCTTCTTCCTGCCTCTTCCCCTCTTTACACTTTCGAATGGGGAAATGCTTGTCCTCTTTCGTGGACTGCTCTTCCAATTCCATGATTTCTTGGTTAATAAATTCAACCGAGTTAACATTGTAGCCCATTCTTGTTTTCTCTTAGTTTCCTCGTTGGTCTTAACCATGCCGTCGAGGAGTTTGGCTACTACTTAGTAGGGTTGTTGTAGCAAACAACCCTCGAAAAGTTGGTCAGCGGTACTTCTATTTTTGGGTCCAAGACCCCTATAGAAGCACTCCATCAACACTTTATCAGACATCCCATGATTTGGGCATGGGTGTAGCACTGCCTGAAATTTCAGCCACATCTCTGGATGGTTTCAACCCCTACTTGCTTGAATGTCAGGAGATTGTCCCTAAGGTTCAACAATTTCAAAAGGGGGTGATTTGTTTGATACCCATAGCTTTCATTCTCACTCATTTTTCCTGAAATAGTTACACAAACAGATAAAACAAAACTACAAATTAGGTAAGTACCACTACAACTAAGAAAAACAAAAATTTTACTTAACTAAAAATTCTCAAAAATGCCACTCCTCGGCAGCAGCGCCATTTTGATGTTTGCATAATCAAGACACAACTTCCAATTCAAGAGTCTACGATTGTACAATAGTAAAGTAAACCAACCAAGGGTTGGGGTCGAGTCCCAAGGGAATGGTTTTGAGAATTAATAGAAAAATAAAATTAAGTTCTAATTAGTCATAGCTATAAACATACTAAATATAAAGAGGTGACGCAAGAGTCAATTATCAATGGGGGTTTTGTATTAATTCACAACTAAAAATAGCAAAAATATACAAAAATGAGATAGAGAGACGGGATTCTTGGGATGTGATAGGAATACGGGATAGACTAAATTATCATATACATGCTTTTGATAGTAAATTGTTGAGTATTTGTGACTAGGCTAGACTATAGTGGGGATAAATTCTCTCTCGAGCAACTTACCCTGAATCAACTCGATTTCTCTCGAACACCAAGTTGCCGCATTAAGCATAACCTCCGCCTTAGCCCATTCACTCTCTCGAGTAGAATGTGTGGGAAAAGGACTAGGATTCACTCTCTCGAGCTGAACCCATGTCGACCCAATACCACTGGCTATCAATTTAGTAGTCTTAGCTTTACGACCTCTCTCTCGAGCAAGCCAAAAACACTAACATGAAATCGTATTTGCAACTACAATTTCATTAAGTTCATACACAACTACTAAAAGAAATCACATCTAAACAACAAATAAACCATCAACAAGAAAGTCCCAACAGATAATCCAACCCATATTTACAAAATCACACCCCAAGAATTGGGGTTTTAGCTAGACATGTAATAGAGATAAAAATTTATACAAATATCAGCTTCCATCAACTGGGTATGAAGGATTAATTCTTAAAACACATCAAAAGTGAAGAATATTCAAGACCCATATCCAATTTCTTGGAGTTGAAACCCTTTGAATCTTCAAGGTCTTAGAACAAAGTCTCCAAAACCCTCTAAAACTTAAACTCTCTAAAAACTGTAAAAAGTTTGAATAATAATAGTGATATGATAGTAAGCTAGAAATTTAAACAAGTATTTATAGTGTTTGAAAATTTGTGTTGTAGAGGACCCTTCGGCGAAGTTAGTCGGGATCGCTGATACACTCGGCGATTCGCCGTTTGGTCAATTTCATCGCCTTCCTATTTTAGCCTTCAGCCTCTTCATGTTTTGAGTCATTGGGCAATATGGTACTGCTTCGCGGAACTATTCAGCGATGCACTGACTGTTCCATTTCATCGCCAACTTGACCTTTTCCTTCAGGGCTCAGAACACTGGAACAAAAGGCGATCTCTAGGTCGATCGCCAATTCACCAACTGGGCTTGGCGATCTTCAGGCCTTCATTTCTTCATTCTTTTCAGCCACCTTGTTCCTTCTTGCCAAGTAGTATTCATACTTTGCCTCAAACTCCAAATACTTGAAACTTAAGGATTTTCATCAGATATTGAGACAAAATATGCATTTGAGCACACTAATTATATTAAAACATAGCCCTAAATGAGTCCAAATTGTGGACTCATCACTTCAATGAACAGAATTCTGCATATGCGGCCCATAGTGCATGTTCGCGGTCCTCCGTTTACTAGAGTTCCGCATTTATAATCCTTCAAGCGCGTTCGTGGAGAGTTATTTTTCTACCAGATTTTATATTTTTCAACCTTTGACCTCTTTCTCAACTTCACTTTGTTCTTTTAAATGTCATTTAAATCAACTCTCCATTTAATTTTCCTGCAAATATGAAGAAAACCACATTAAAAGCACCAATTCCAGACCAAAGAAATCCAAAATAACTACAAAAAGAACTTCAAATGAGTGGAAATCCACCACTCATCAACACCCCAAACTTAGAAACTTTGCTTGTCTCAAGTAAAGAAAATAAAAAACTCAAGAGGCTTTTATTTCAACAGACACAACAAATCAATTTCACCATATTCAATTAAGTACCAAAGAAATTGCTTCAGTTGTTAGTAACAAATAGTCCGCATGCAAATTTCTTACAAAATAACCCCCGTCATTTTCACGGTACATTTTTATGAACCAAGAATCATTAAGTGATAGCAACTCAAACTCAAGAAGTGACTCAACTCCTTAGCACCTTTACATGCTCACTTGACTCAATTAGGAATTTTCTGAATCACTACTTTATCAACTTACATGCCCTTATAAGGAAAGAAATGTCCCAACACACGTACAAAGAATTTACAAGATGAGGGAAATAAATGAAAACACTCACACTCACAACAAAACATCTCATGAACACAAATGCCACACCATAGGCTTGCCCATATTTTTTATCAACATTGACTCAACTTCATTCGGTTGGAAATGTCAAAGGACTTTGCCAGGCCTGTAATGTAGGCTTGGGGAAGGTTAAAATATCATTAGGGTATAAGTCACTACACCCTCTTTGAACACTACACAATAACTTATCATTCACCAACTTTTCCACTTTTATTCATTTTTCAACTCAATGCACATTTCACAATATTTTCTTATTTTCACTCTAGAGGCCCCACATACAACCATTTTAAACTTTTGGAAGATTCAAGTCTCTTATTCACTTTCCTTCTTTCTTTCAAACTTTTTCCTCCATTCCCCAAAATCTTTTTTATCATGTTCTCATGTGGTAAGCATCCCATCTATAAATTTCCCCTAAAACCCCCAACTTAGGCTTTTAGCCTCAACTTTCATAATTTTAAAAATCAAGGAGGGAATGATTCGAAAGAGGGCTACTTTTTTTTCAGAAAGGAAAAGGCTTGTAATGTTGTTGCAAATAAACAGGATAAGGATCAAAGGGGAAAACTAAGGATATATGTAGTGCATATGTGAGATTTTTAGGCCAAGTGGACGTTAAGAACATCAAATAAAGCCAAAGATTATTTCCCCAACAAAACTCAATGAAGACCAACATTTCAAAACCAACCGGGCAAGTTGTAGGTGACAAAAGCAAACATAAGGAATTATTCAACAACTCACCATACATAGCATGCAAATCAATTAAGATGGTTCAACATCTAATTTCCTTTTCAAAGTTCAAGTGGCATCAAACATTTAAACCACTTATAAATCAAAAGTCACAAAAAAAGTTGTAAGAGTTGTCACAAAATCATTCATACATGCTTTACTTTCAAAAATTGAGGGGTATGCTCAACACTTTCCACATGCAAGACTATGCTCTTAGCACCAACCATGCTACAACCTTCCAAAAAGACAACGATTTTTCCCTTAAGAAAGCCGTCAACCAATACATCATTCGGCAACCTCATACATCTATTCAGGGTTGGCTACTTATACTTTGCCACATCCAACACCAATCAACACTCACAAGCAATCACTGATTTTTTCTCTTAAGAAAGTCATCACTCTATACATCATGGGGCCTCATCAATCCACATCTTATTATCAAAAGAAAAATAAAGAAGATACAAACTATAAATCAAAAACTAAAATAGACTGATCCACATGATATCAACAGAAGCATACACAATATCAAAGCTCGAGAAGGGCACCCCTATCCAAATTAAAGAAAAAATAGTACACTCAACAAAGGAACAATCACAATATGTAGAGCAATCAAAAAAATGATTACAAGGGAAGCACCCTCAACTGAAAATGATAATGTGTCCTCACAGTCAACGTATCAAAAGATAATACAATAGACTCCCTGAACCACATCACTCTGAACTCAAGCCGGTAGGAAATGTCAAATCATCTTCATCTGAAGAGGGATCTTACTGGTATATATATCATCCATTGTTTTGTGAATGTTGGTTTTGACCCATTTTAAAGATTTTTGCCACTTCTTAATGTTTGTGAATGTGGTTGTTCTCTTGCAAATTTGAGTATCGGTTGCGATCAATACTGATGATTTGAATAGTGCTCTTAATTGAACAATATGAGTGTGCGATTTCGATGAGGAAATTTTGAGTTGTATAAGTCATGTGTGAACTCTTAGCATATCATTGTGATTGGCCGGTTGTTGAAATGAATCTTGTGATGATCATTGAGCGCTAGCTAAAATTATTGAGTCTTGTTTGATAATTATGTTGAATGTCGTGTGTGGTGAGGTTATCTTGAAATATGTGTTTGATAATACCTAGAACTTGCCCCGTTTGTCCAATCGATTGATGTAGGCAAATGATAAAGATGATCTTAGGCACCATTTGTGGAGAGTGAACCATAATTGCCATTATACCTCTTTGTGACCACCTTGTGAGTGTGTGAACCTCGCTTGGCGCCGTTTGAGCCTATCTTTTACTTTGAATGAAACTTGAACACAATTTACCCCTTTCTTTCCCACCTAAAATCTTCATGGAGCATTGGTTATTTTGAATAGCCGGCCTATGTGGTGAATAAGGAGGAAAATCAAGAAGTTTGAGAAATTTTCCCTTGAAGGATCATGTTGAAAAAAGATGGAACCCCTCCATGTAAAAAAAACAGAGAGAAGAGAGAAAAGTGAAAGAAGAAAAAGATCAAAAAAGAAAAGAATTATTGAAATAAAGTGTGTGCAATGAGCAAAAGGAATAGGGTAACCAATGAATTATGCTTTCAAATACATAGGGTGGATTGTGAATATTGAAAAGAGTGAAAAGGAAAAAGAATGAATTGTAGGCCATGCTTCAAGAAGGTAGAAGTCACTAAGCCAAAACGATCATACCCTTACCCTCAGCCCCGTTACAAGCCTTGAAAGACCTTTGTGATCTTGATTGAGCTTAGCGTTATGTTGATTGGAAAATACGGGCAAGTTTATGGGGAAAAATTATGCATGTGTTTATCTTTGAGAGAGTGAGATTTGCTTTTGATTCTGAAATTCTGAAAGGATTGATGATCTTTGTGTGAGTATGAAATTATTTTTGTTGTGAGGGCATTCGAATGCTTTTGTTGAGCTTGAACTTGCATTTGAAGATAGCACTGTGAACTTGAATTCTATTTGATGATGGCTAGTCACATTTTGAAACTTGTAGTGCACAATTGAGCATTGTATTAGTAGTTTGAACCTCTTGTGTGCATTCATATTGAGTCTTGAATAGCACTGTTTGTAGATATCCTTGTTGAACTGATTGATCTTGTGTTTTACTTGAGGACAAGCAAAAGTCTAAGTTGGGGGTGTTGATGAGTCTAGGATTTCGACTCATTTAGGGTTTATTTTCATAATTTTATTTTTATCAATGCCTAATTTATGCTCTAAAGTTATGTTGAAGTGTTGATTTGTAGCAATGAAGGCAAAAGAGCAAGACAAGGACATTACCGAGCAAAAAGGAGCGAAAAAGCTGAAGAAGTTGAAGAAGGGCAATCCTGGTGATCGCCAAGACCACTCGGCAAACTGCTAAATGGTCTTTCAGCTCGCCAAATGTTACAGTGTGCCAGCCTTGGGAAAAAGCCAACTTGGTGAAGTAAAGGGACCTCGGTGAACCACCGAATGGATTAGTGATGCTTGGTTAATACCACCAATTGGTTCAAAAGCCTGAAAATCTGAAAAATTATAAATGTGATTTTTAAGAGAATTTTGAGGAGTTCTGCTCCAGAGTTCTAGTTCTAGTTCATCGAGTTCCAAAATCGAAGACACATTCTAACTCTGGGTTTTGATCCAAACACTTTTCTTAGTGGTTTTTGAGTAGAATTTCGAATTAGGTTTTGATTTTTAGTTGATTCTAAGCATTGTGAAGACAGAAATTTTGTTACCCAATTGGTAATATTTTCTTACTTTTTATAATGTGTGGCTAAAACCCCTATTCTTAGGGGTATGATCATGTGATTAATTGCTTAATTAGCTTATGGGTGTTAGTATTTACTAATTTCAATGTTGATTTGAAGTGGGTTTGATTGATAGTTGTGTTTTAATCCATGAATTGTAGTTACAAATGCAATTCTAACTTAGTATTCTAGGCTTGCTTGAGAAAGAGGTTCTAGAATTAAGACTATCGATTGATGATTATAGTGATTAGGTTATCGTTGATTTAGCTCGAGAGAGGGATCTGACTCGATCCTAATAATCTAGCTCGAGGGAGTAGATTAATTGAGGTTTTGATTTGCTTATATTGTTAAGCTTGTTGAGGTTTGAGAGAACTCGCATGAATCGTGCTAGTTGATCAAGAGATGGCTATCACATTTAAAGCCTAGACTATCCACTAAGATTCAACATCTGTTAGTAATTTCTAATCACCCATATAGTGAAATTATCTTCTAATCGATCACATCCCAAAGAATCCTCTCTCCTCGTTTACTCTCCTATTTTTGTAGTTGTTAATTATCAGTCTAAACCCCCCATTTGACACTAGTTTTCAACCCCTTCAATTTACTTTAATAGTTTCATTAATGTATACTTTTCAAATGACTAGAGCAAACCTTTTACTTCATAATTGAATTTTATTTTGTATCACTCCATGTGGGATCGACCCCAACTCTTCATTAGGTTTATACTTGATTGTGACCACCTACACTTAGAATTGGATGAAGTGTAGTTGAGTGTTATCAGACTTCAAACTAGCGGCAGTTGTGTTTGCTCTTAAGATCTGGATACATTATTTGTATGGTGTTCATCGACATTTTTACTGACCACAAGAGTTTGAAATATGTGTTTAATCAGAAGGATCTAAATCTTCGCCAAAGAAGGTGGCTTGAGTTATTAAAGGATTATGATGTGAGTGTTCTCTATCACCCCCAATAAGGCAAATATGGTGGCGGATGCTCTTAGTCAGTTATCTATGGGTAGTGTTTCCCACATTGAAGATGATAAAAAGGAGTTGGTTCGAGATGTTCATAGATTGGCTCGATTGGGTGTTCAGTTAGTATACTCGACCAAAGGTGGAATTATGGTTCACAATGGGTCGAAATCGTCTTTTGTAACGGATTTGAAAGCCAAGCAAGGTCTTGATCCAACTCTGGTTGAATTAAAGGAAGCAGTGCTTAAAAAGTCTGTTGAGGCTTTCTCCCAAAGGTGAGATGGGGTGCTTGGATATCAAGGTCGTTTGTGTGTTCCTAATATCGATGAATTTAGAGAGAAGATCTTAGCAGAAGCCCATAGTTCTCGATATTCCAATTACCCAGTAGCCACCAAGATGAATCGTGACTTGCGGGAGATCTATTGGTGGAATGGGATGAAGAAAGATATTGCAGAATTTATGGCTAAGTGTCCCAATTGTCAACAAGTGAAAGTTGAGCATCATAAATCGGGAGGTTTATCCCAAGATGTTAGCATTCCTACTTGGAAGTGAGAAGATTTGAATATGGACTTTAATGTTGGTTTGCCTCGCAACCAACGGCAACATGACTTGATTTGGGTTATAGTAGATCAAATGATGAAATCGACTCATTTCATCCCCGTCAAGGTTTCTTAGCGGAGGACTAAGCTAAGTTGTACTTGAGCGAAATGGTAAAGTTGCATGGAGTGCCTTTATCCATTATCTCTGATCATGGTACCCAGTTCACTTCTCAATTTTGGAAATCTTTCCAAAAGGGTCTTGGTACTCGTGTTAAGCTTAGTATGACCTTTCATCCACAAATTGATGGGCAAGCAGAGCATACTATCCAAACTTTGGATGATATGTTGAGAGCATGTGTAATTGACTTCAAGGGTAATTGGGATGATCACTTGCCTTTGATTGAGTTTGCCTACAATAGTAGCTATCACTCAAGTATCGATATGGCTACATTTGAGGCACTTTATGGTAGGAGATGTAGATCTCTTATAGGGTGGTTTGAAGTGGGTGAAGTTTATTTGATAGTCCCCAAGTTGGTACATGAGTCTCTGGAAAAAGTTTGACTTATTGGAGGAAAGTTGAAAATGGCTCAAAGTCGGTAAAAGTCGTATGCCGATGTTAGAAGAAGAGATCTTGAGTTTGATATGAATGATTGGGTTTACTTGAAAAATTCACCCATAAAGGGTGTAATGAGATTTGGTAAGAAAGGAAAGCTTAGTCCCCGATATGCAGTCCCATATCAGATTTTGAGGCGTATTGGTAAGGTTGCTTATGAACTTGAATTGCCTAATGAATTGGCATCAGTGCGTCTAGTTTTCCATGTCTCCATGTTGAATAAATATGTTGGTGATTCGACATCTATAGTTCCCTTAGAAGATTTGGGAGTTAAGGAGAATCTTTCATATGAGGAAGCACCGGTTGAGATCTTAGACCGGCAAATCAAGAAGTTGAGATATAAAGAAGTTGCTTCCGTGAAAGTGTTGTGGAGGAATCAGTTAGTTAAGGGTGCTACTTTGGAGGTCGAGGCCGATATTATATCCCGTTACCTCATCTCTTTCCTTCTACCCCTATTCTAGCTTGAGGTATTGAGTTCCTCATGGTTTACTCCTTTGGTGTCACATGTCTTAGATATTCCCATGATTTCCGCATTTAATTTTTTTCAAAAATAACAAGTTTTTTGTATTTTCCATGGTTCACCGGGATGGACCATCGTTTAATGTACGAGCCGTAAATAGGTTTCGTAGGTGAGTTCCAAACTGAGAGATATTTTTAGGTTCAAAGTTGAGGACCATAGTTGGGACCCACGGCCTATCGGTTAGACCACGGCTCGTGGGTGAGTCCCATCGTTGGAGGTCCAAAAACTTTGGCTTGTAAAATCAATCGACGGAGGGACAGGACGGTCCGTAGGTGGACCCACGGACTGTAGGTTCCCACCGTCGATTGGTTCGGTAGTTGTTTTCTCAAGGGATTTTGGGTCGTTTCCTAATGATTTTATCCTAATACTATGTCGTTTTACCCTTCACCAAAACCTCTATATAAGTGTTTTTAACCCCAAAATTTCCCAATTGAAATCATGCTCTCAAATTTACAGAAGAAGAACAAATCTTCCTCTCAATTATTTCTCTCTCTAGAAAGCTTGAAGAAGAAGAGTTCAACCTAGGGTTTCAAGTCAAGTCTCTTAATCCTCCATTGAAGTTAAGAAAATGGGACTGAGGCATGATAGTTTTAATCCATGGAGCCTTTTCCCCCATGGAGTTCCCAACTTCTCCAATTTTCAAAGTTAGAAATCCCCAATTGAGTTAGGGTTTCTCTTTTATGTTATGGGTTCTCTTAATTATATATTTAATTGATTGATCTATGATCTTTTGTGCATTAATTGATTTAATCTCATGTTTTTATGATGATTCCTCATGAACCAATGTAAATGCCCATGTTTTTTCAAGTTATGATTATATGATGTGGGTTTTGGATTATAAAAGAAGAGTCTAAGAAATCAAGCATGCTCTTATGAAATTGATGTAAATGTTTTAAGGATGCTTTGAGAGTGAAGTATCAATGTTGTTGTTGTTGTGTTTTTGAAAAGATTTTCTCATATACATAAGAAAGCATGATCGTGAAAGGTTTTCTCACATAATAAAGGTTCTTAGGGTTGAAAGGTCTTCTCACCTAAAATGAATCAATGTTAAGGAGCTATCCTAATGATTGAGGCAAGAGGCGATTACCCATGCTCTCTAATTGAAAGAGAATAGGTGATTACCCATATCATATGATGTAAGGACAAGAGGCGATTACCCATGTTCCTTTCAGAACTAAGATGAATATGATTAAGAACTAATCCGTGGAAGTTAAACTTAGTACCGAGTGGACAAGTGGCGATTACCCATGTCCCATAAACTATGTGCCAACATAGGATTTTCTAGATAGAGATTAGCTAGTGGATCCATATAAGCTAGAAGTTCATGGTCCTTACCTTGGCAAGTAGGACACCCATTTTTAGTGTGGAAGACACCGGATTCCATGTTGATAGATCGCATGTTCTTATATGTTGGTTAAGGCTACTTCCCACAAGCAAGCTATGATGAACTAAGGTTACTTCAAGAAGTAACTTACGGATGTTTTATGATGATGTTCAATTGCATTGATCATGTTTTACAACTTATGCTTTCTAACATCCAAGATTATGTTTTAGCTTGATAAATGCATGTTCATGAAAATGCCCCTTTTTAGCATGACTTTATATGTTTTTATGCATGGCTATCATACTTGGTACATGTTTGTACTAACACATACTCTTGCCTACATTTTCCCAAATGTAGGGTCTGACAGTTAGGTTCCCAGTTTCATGGCTAGAGTTCTTTAAGGAGATTTTGAGCTTTGGTGAATCTGCATGCTTCGAGGACTGGACATTTATTATTTTCAGTCTTTCCTTATTTTCAGTTTTGGAACATGATGTACGGGCTACACCTAGATTCATTCTATTGTGCTAGATGGCTTTGAGACAATGTTTAGACTTCTGCTTTATTGTGATAAACTTTTAGACTTGAAATGTTTATCTTTATCTCTTTGATATTCTATTTCTTGTATGATGAATGTTAAGTGGCTTGTATGGGGTCACTCGGGGTCATGTACGCCATGTTACACTGATGGGCTACCTTGGGTCGTGATAGTTATGTGCATTTTGATGAGGTTACATTATGATTGGGTTGTTAGTTTCGCACCTACTCTTTTCGTGATAGTTGAGTTCCATTCAAGGAAGAATGTTCCCAAGGGGGAGATATTGTAACACCTCAGATTCGAGAAAGGCTAGGAAGGGGTGTAACTGACTTGTCAAGATCCAAAACTTGACTATGGGACCCTCTACGGAGCCCTAGACGGGCCATGAAGGGGACCATGACCTATTAAGGTGCTCGTGACAAGAAGGTAGAACCTGCCCCAAGCAATTCACTCCCACAGACCCTTAGATGGGTCATGAAGACGGAGACTGGTTGTATAAGTGGTCGTGAAGGGGGTCAAGTAAGTAGGGCTTCTCCCCTAGCAAATGTTCAAGGGCCATGGGCATTGAAACGGCCTGTGAGGGCCCACACAGACCGTGATGTCCGTGAAGGGTTTTCATCAGACTTAGAGTTGAGGGTCAACTTAAATGATCATATCTTTTAGCACAAAATGAATTAGGTGACCCATGACCTATCAAATTAAAGATCTCTGAGTCCTTTTTCCAATGCCACCTAGTTTGCCTAATTCCAAGCTAGGAGTAAAAAGTTATGCCCAAAATAGTGAAGCCCTGTTGGGCAGAAATTCTTCACGACCCGGTAGTGCATGATGGGCCATTAAGGCCTCCTTGATGCCAATTCGGCAGTTTTAAGACAAGGATTGTAAGGTCTTTTCCTAATTGTTTTAACTCAATACTATGTCATTTTTCTTTCTAAATAAAGCCATATATAATGATTTTAAACCCCCAAATCACTCAAACTCATTTCATTCTCTTAAAATTTCAGAAGAAGATCAAGCTTCTCCTCTCAAATATTCTCTCTCTCGAAGTTGAACAAGAAAGCTAGAGTTTCAAGATCCAAGCTTTTGGCATCAAGGTATGATAGTTTTCATCCATGGAGCCCTTTCCTCCACGGAGTTCCTAAATTCTCCAATTTTCAAGTTAGAAATCTCCGATTGAAGTTAGGGTTTTCTTCCATGTCATGGGTTCCTTTCAATGTTGATTTATTTGATTGATTTATGAACTTTTATGCATGAATTGAAGCAATTGCATGTTTTAAGTTGATTTATCATGAACCCATGCATAACCCATGTTTTTTTTTATCATAAACCACGAAAGATGAATTTATGAAGATATGTATGTCCTTATGAGGAGATTGATGTAATGAAGTTGAGGATGCATTGACTTTGAAAACATGATGGAACTTATGAATTATTGAAAAGAATGCATCTTCATGAAGTATGTTTATGACTCAAGAAAGCTTATGCATGAGATTGTCTATATGTTCTATGAAGCTTGACTACATGACATGAATTGTAACCACCCTAAATGCTAACAAGAGTCGCATGTCGATTTACCGTTGCTTAATTATTACAATATGTTTTACTCTCATTTTGGAAACTTGATATTTTGTGATAATTGCTAGCTTGCTTAACATAATTTATATCATGATTTATGGGATTGTATTGGGGTATTTACGTAATAGTCTAATTAGAATTATGTATAATTTTAAAAGGAGGTGAAGGACAATTGTGCATTGTGATAAACATCACTCTTGAGACTATATTTTGACACCTCCTCTAGTGAATTTCGGTTCCTTCAAGTCTAAAAACCTTAGAACCTTAGTTAACCATTTGCTCATCAAAATCACAAAAGAAAAACTTGGTCCTTTTGGCTGGAATTCGAGACACACACTGTTCTTTGGTTAGTAGTCGAAATCTGTTTTGTAGCTAAGTAGTGTGTATTACTTTTAGAATATCTCGTTCTCTAGAACTCATTTTTGGGTGAATAAATATGATTTGGAAAGCTAATTCATATATCTACAACTCTTATATTTTTGTAAAACTCTAACTTAGCTTGGATGGATTCGAAATATGGGATGCAACATAGGACAAGTTCTGTCCATATTTCGGATTTAGAAATCCTGTATGAACAACTGTTAGTGTATCGAGATATCTTTTTTTAAAAACTATATTTTGTGGTGATTCTTGTTTGTTTACAACCTTAAGAAATGTATCTATATATTTCATGCAGGATATACAGTCCAATTTTGCCGTTTTCCTTTTCAAATCTAAGTTGCAACATGAGGTACTAGGCTAGCCAGAATCACTATTTTGGGAGCATAGTTGTATCTGTACAAGCTAAGCTTACTTGTGATGATAATCCTGTTTTATTTTGACATTATTGAGATATAGGAATTAAAGAAGTTATTTAATTGTATTTTTAAGGTTGTATATACTTGTGAACAAGTTGAGGACCTTGATACGTTGGTTGGTCTACGGTTTGAACTCGCACAGTTGTGTTAGACTGTTCTATGTTAAAGTATTGAGGTTTGTGTATAAACTTGTACTTGCACTCTTTTAACTGCTGATATATCTGAAAGTTGATCTTGGTACCTTGGTTACCTCTTGTCACTTTGCATTATCGTGTTGGTAAGACGCTTGTGTAACTCGCCCACTTGTAGGGATTATGTGATCACTTGGCACTCTTGTTGGGACCTTGTCCTTCTTGTGGCTGTGACTTTGTCACTATTGGCATGCCTCTTAATTCGGATCATTTGCCATCTTGACTCTGGATTTTTAGTCCATCTTTAAGAATGGAAGTTGTCCATTTTAAGTACGAACTAGAAAGCCATTTTTAATATGGTTCTTGGTTCTCTTGATTATTGGGCTTTGACCCTTCTTGATATAGGGCGATGGCCCTTCTTGATACCTGTTTGTTCCTGGTGTGACGACATGATGTATATATTGGGCGAGCCTAATTATTGAATCTCTTGGAAAATGGTGCTATAAGTGTTCTTGACATTTGGATCTTTAAATATCGAACTTGATACTCTTTATCTATTGTTACTTAATTTATTTATATTATTTCAATTGTGCTATTATGACTTGAGAAAGGTAGCTTAGTGAATTTTGAGGGCTCCGAACCTATAGTTTTTACACCAATAAGCTATATGCTTAGCGATAGTTGTTTCTATCGTAGGGAATGATTGAGAGAAGGAATGAAGCTGGCCATTGGAGATTGGAGATTTTGAGAACCTTAAGGAAGATCACATTTGCATATAGGCATCTATATTTTGTATAAACTTTCAAACTTATGCATGATATATGTGTTGTATATTTACATGAAATTTTGAGGGCTAATCTGATCATGTCATCATGGCTTGTAATATAAGTATGGCTACATGTTTTGTTCATTTGGGGTGTGTAAGCCCAAGTCTTGTAATATATGAAATTTACTACTTGTTTTGAATGATTGTATGAAGCATAAATTACCTAGTTTGGGTACTCGGAAAGTTGGTAATATTCTTTTTATATCAGTTTTTACTAGTGTGAGGACAATATATGAATAAAAATCTTGTGAGATATTGGCTTATGTTATTTCGGAAGGGTCGTTACATGAATGACATCTAGATTTGCCTTCAATGCTTTTCGGGCTATTTTCCTAAATTAGGTCTTGATTAGTATGGTATCTGGATATACCATCAATGATTATAGGCCACGACTTTAAAACTATTTCTATTAGTAGTAGGGCATTTCTAGCATAAAGTGATTGTCTATGGGCCTTAAAAGCTATTATGAAAAGATCATAGATGGTGAAAGGTTTTTTCACGCATCTTCTAAGGAGCTATCCTATGATAAGACAAGTGACAACTACCCATGTCTTTTAAAGATAAGACAAGTTAAAACTAATAACTACTCCGTGGGATTTATGCTTAGCACCGAGAGGATATTGAGATGGAAGTTCCACCGTGTTGAGGTCGGGTTTCTAGAAGCAATCTCCTTATCCCTTACCTATGTTCCCCCATAGGATGATTTTCTAGATAGACATTAGCTAATGGATCCACTGTAGCTCAGAACCATAGTCCTACCTTGGCAATTAGGGCAACCTTTTTCGGTGTGGGAGACACCGGGGGTCCATGTTATAGCTCACACGATCTCTATGTTGGTTGAGGCTACTTTCTGCAATAATGGACCAAGGTTGCCTTTAAGGTATCTCACATGTGTTCAAAGATGATTTTACTTGCATTGATCATGATTACAATTATGTTTTTGAACTTCTTATATTATGTTTAACTTGGTCCTCAGATATCATGAAAATATCAGTTTTAACATGATTTCACATGTTTTATGTATTGCTATCATACTTGGTACATGTTTGTACTAACGTATACTCTTGCCTACATTTACCCAAATGTAGGGTTAGACATTTAGGGTTCACAATTTTGTGGCTAGAGGTCATTGGAGAGATATCGAGTTGTGGTGAGTCCTCATACTTCGAGGACCAAACTTTTAGAGCTTTCAGTCATTTCTTACTTTCATATTTTGTGTGGGAGACACCGAGGGTCCATGTTATAGCTCACATGATCTCTATGTTGGTTGAGGCTACTTTCCGCAATAATGGACCAAGGTTGCCTTTAAAGTATCTCACATGTGTTCAAAGATGAATTTACTTGCATTGATCATGATTACGATTATATTTTTGAACTTCTTATCTTATGTTTTAACTTGGTCTTCGGATATCATGAAAATGTAAGTTTTAACATAATTTCACATGTTTTATGTATTGCTATCTTACTTGGTACATGTTTGTACTAACGTATACTCTTGCCTACATTTACCCAAATGTAGGGTTCACAATTTTTTGGCTAGAGGTCATTGGAGAGATATCGAGTTGTGGTGAGTCCTCATACTTCGAGGATCGAACTTTTAGAGCTTTTAGTCATTTCTTACTTTCATATTTTGTATGTGATGCCAGGGTTATATCCTGGTCACTCTTGATGTATTAGATTGCAAATGAGACAAATGTAGACTTCCGCTTTACTTTGATAAAACTCTTAGACTTTGAAATATTCTCTTTTAATATCTTTTGAATTTCTTATATCTTGTCTATGCATGCTAAGTGACTTATGTAGGGCCTCTCGGGGTCCTATATGCCATGTTACACCTAGGGGGTACCTTGGATCGTAACACATCTCATAACTTTAAGTCTTAAAGTTACTTTCCTCATTAAATTATTGTTGCTCTTAGTCCATTCAAACCATGTTTTTGACCTAGAACTGGACTTAGAGATGCCAAAAGATTTAAATCCAACATGTAAGTAACTCCTTTCTTCACCCATGTACAGTCTGTGGTTTTAAAATCTGAGATAAGTGAAAGAAAGAAGCTTGAAACTAACACAGAAGGTGATAGCTTGGTTTGAAGATGACAAATGAAAGTTTTTGGCTGAAGAGTTTACCAGAAAAAGGGTGATCTACCCTCCTAAGAAGTAGGAGAGAGAGGATTCTTGGGAAAAGTGCCTGAGGGCATTTTTAAAACTTATAGCAACTTTGTTGGACGGTGAAAGGTTCCAGCTTATATATGGTGGACAATATTGAAAGAGAGGAATTCTAGATGTTTTGAAAATAGGAGTAACTCTATCCAACAAATGAAGATGAATTGTATTTTGCTCTTTAGTTTTTGGTGTAGACAGTCTCACTCGGTAGAAACTGTGGAAATTCTAGATGTATTAAGCTCCCTATAGAAGACTAGAATAACTCCAGTTTCTTAAGAGTCTTTTGATGTAAATATGGTGCAAGTACAACAAATGTATTGAATGATCTTAATCATTGATAGAATTACACAAAGTTACCGATTTAAAAAAAAAGGCTTGGGAAGAATGTTACAATATTATATGAAGACAATACTACTTATGACTCAACGCTAGAAGATATATGATTTTCTTCAAGAGAAATGTTACAATATTCTATGAAGACGATCTTACTTGCGTAGCTCAATTGAATAAAGAATATATTGGAGAAGACCAAATACAATACATTCGTCAAAGTTCTTTTTCAGATACGAGCTTTGACAAGATGTATACCAGATTGGAATGTGTCATCTTTGAGAAATAATGTGATGTTCTCATAACGGAGAGTAAAATACGCACACTTTTTTCCTTTGTCAGGTCTTGTCCCATTGAATTATTCTAGCAAGGTCTTTATGAGACAACAAACAATACGTATTAAAAGATATGTGTACTCTTTTTCCTTCGCTAAAAAAAATTTCTAATGAAATTTTTCTAGCAAAATTTTAATGAGACACATTATCACTCAAGGCATGAACAATCAAGAGGTGTGTTATGAAACTAATTGTGGATATCCATCTTTCCAGAAATGAAGTCTCCACTCCTCACTTTAATGATATTAGCTCCCAAACCTCCATAATTATGTTTATGACTAACCTTTTTGTATGGCTCTATGTAACATTTTAAATAGAGCATGATAATTCATATGGTATAAACTTAAAAATTTGGGAAACAGTTGGAAAAAAAAAAAGTCACTCATCTATTATCTCTCATTTCTGGTATATTTTATTGTTACTCTTTTTGCAAAGAAAACAAATAAATATTTATGTAGTTGGGGCCAATAATAGACAAGCCCATATTTATTTTGTGAAGAGAGGCGGAGGTTTCGGGTGGAAGTTGCAGCCCAAGCAAAAACTGGTGAGCTCGCAAACTCCTGCATACAGCTCTGAAATACTTATCAAATAGTGTAGAGAAGGATTATCAAGAATGGCGTGCAGGAGCGTGTTCAGAACGGTATTCTTAAAGGAACCATGGTTATCTCTTCCAAGGAATCCCGCCTCTTTTCCTGTACCATTGTTTTATAACCACAAATCTTCTTTATCCATTTTGCCTTGTCGCTGTAAATGTAAATCCCCAAGTTATAGAAGAACTCAGCTTCTTAATTGCTCCAGTAACGGGAACCCATCTACATCTGAAGATGATCTTGAACAGGGTCCTCCTCAAGAAGTTGTCCTAAAGGCCATTTCAGGTCCTATAACCATTTCCAACCAAATATAATATTGTTCAGTTTCTCTCTGGGTTTTCATTTTTACATCGAATTGTTAATTGCAAATGTAATATATATATCACAACTTGCTAACGTGATGTATACCAATATGAAAAATGAAGATTATATAGTTGTTTGAAAGTTGTAGTTGTTTATTGCTAAATGATATAGAGGACTAGAAATTGGATATGTTGAGCTGAGCAACTATTTCTCTACATGTACAGAAGTGTCCAAGACAGAAGGGAGAGTTGGACAAACTACCAACGTTGTTATTGGGGGCACGGTGCATGATGATTCAACTAATGAGTGGCTAGCTCTCGATAAGAAGGTGCAACCCAGTTTTTATTTGTCTGTAATTTCTCAAGTTTAGATAAAGATTTAAAGATTAATGTCAAATGCGTCATATTTGTTGAGATGATTAATCATTCATATCCATTACAATATTTACAAGTGAGGGCTTGTTCCTATCATCTGTTTTTACTTTGAGGAGAAGCTGATAAATACTTTTATACTTAAAGGTGAATTCTTACCCAACTGAAAGAGGCTTTACAGCTATTGGTACTGGAGGTGATGATTTTGTGCATTCTATGATTATTGCTGTAGAGTCAGTGATACAACAGCCCGTTCCCCAGGTAAGGGGAATTAGTTAATACACTCAACTCAGCATGCATCTATTTTAATTTATACGAATAGTTGGAGCACTAATTCAAGTATGTAAACTTGGAATTTTTGAAGGATTACATGACTAGTTTGATTCTTATATTACTAGTTGATTTGTGCTATTTCTTTTTGGCCATACTTTGCTTATTCTCTTTTATTCTAGAGATGGTAAACTATTGGCTGTGCTTGACCTCTACATGATATTGGGTGGAAGTCGAATCAAGTCACCTAACAACTATAACTGTGTGAATGGATAACAGCTTAGCTATGTTATTACCAAAGATAAAATTCTGTATGCTTATAACTTTATATGATGAGGAAACAGGACAGGTTCTGGGGTTGTTATTTATGTCGAGTTGTTCTATGCTGCTCAATTGCAGTTCTCCTACAATGAAGTATTACATATTGTCCAAACTGTTTCAGCTGTTTGTAAGTTGATGGAGAATGAGTTAAAAAACATGGTCTCCAAAGTCAAATGATTAGAAAAATATATTTCTCTTCGACTTAGCTATCATATGAAAACATTGAGAAGCTTCTGAAAGATTTTTTGCTTACACTGAAATATGACTACTCCTTGTATTACTGGAGATGTAAGTGAAGAAAGATCTCTTCAAAGAACTACACTGTAGAATATTAGCATCTATACTGCTGACATTGGAGTCAAGTTCTTCCAGTTATGATTGAAACTTAAACAACCACCCCTTGGCTCTTACTGAGCTTCTAAGCTTGCTGAAATTATTCTTTGGCTCAATTTAATCTCCACTACTGAATATTTTAAATGATGGAAATTATGAATGTCAATATCAGAATTGCACCAAGTGTATTGCAGTAGATGAAAACCACACTATGAGGTTAGAATACAAAACATTGAAGAACGAGAAGCGAAATAAACAACAATGAAATTGGGAGTTCTTGACTTTACTGACTAGCTCAAGATGACCCAGCAGCACCCGTTCAACATGAAATGCAAAGTGATCTTCTGTCTTACCTGAAGGTGATTTTGAAGAGTCAAAGGGCCAGTAGAATTATTGTCCTAAAGTAAGAGCGGTGTAAAAACTATCTTTGTCTTCAAGTCAAAATTATAGCCATGTGGTATCAGAGGAGGATCAAAGATTGAAGTTTATTGGATTAATTTCAAAAAAAAAAAAAAAAAAAAAGAGAATGAAGTTTTATGGGTTCAACATTTAAGGTTCTTAGCATTGAACCGGTTACATCTTTAAAGTTATGCTTACAAATCTACTATTTGTTGCAATTTTTTTATTGAGAAAGGTTCGTCTGTATTGACTAAAACCAGTACATTGGTTGTACTAAAAACCATGATTACAACTTTTCAACAAAACAAGATATCTGAATCTAAAATCTAAACAGAGCCAAGGATCTGAACTTCTCTGTAATTTTTACATAAAAAATTATGCTTTGTGTCGAAAGTAATGTGTTCAGATGAACCCGATATCGGTATGCTACATCTGCCTCTGTGTGGTCTGATCTGTCCCCTCCTTTGGTATATAGAAAAAGAAAGGGAGAGAGAAAAGTATTAATTGGTATAGTTGAGTCAGTGAGACACAAGAGTTGTGGGTGATTTTCAAGGGGCCAGTGGAATTACTGTCTTGTTTTTAAGTCAGATTGGTGTAAGAACCATCGTTGTCTTTACTTCAAAGTCATAGTTATGGGGTATAATTTGTCTCATCCTTAAGTATAGAGAAGGAAACTGAGCAAGAAAAATTATTACTCCCTCCGGGAACAACCTCTCTACCTAACAAGATAGCGGTAAGGTCTGTGTACACTCTACCCCCCCCCCCTCCGGACCCTATTTGTGGGACTATATACTAGGTTTATTGTTGTTTAAGGTGTCAAATTTAACCTAGAAATGTGTAATCCTCCGAACTCGCCCAAACTTTTAGTGTTTGATCATACGTATTTTCTTAATGAGTCAATTGGGTTGTGATCTGAATCGACCCATATTTTAAACTGATCAGCTAATAAACCCATGAAATTCTTTAGTTGCACTCTGTTCTTGTCAAAGTATTGTCTAAGGGCCGAAGTTTCAGAATTCAGTTATTGAGATATGCTTCTTCCAAATGTCTTATGATCTAAATGTTGGTCGAAGTCCAACATTGACTAAGACTAAAAGCACCATCTTCACCCCACTTTCCACCCAGCTTCCCATCCTACGTCTCACTTTCCACTAGTATTGACCCAAGCAAATGTTGAGTAACTTTGACTCAGTGTAGCTTCCTTATCAATAACTATTGGGTGGGTTGACTTATGACCTGCAATTTAACCTATCTCAATCCAACCCATTTTGGCCCAAACAAATTTTAGGCGAGTTAGGTCATGACCCGTCCATTGACTTAACGGTTTTGACCTGCCAAAATTGGACCAACTCACCCATTTGACACCTTAAGAAGAACCAAGCCAATTTCCCTCAAGGAGAAGGTGAAATGATCGGGAACTGCTGATGATAGAAAGCTTTCAAGGGCAACAGTTAATGCCAGATAGGATAGTATGGAAGGAACATAGGATAAGGATGACCTTTTCACAATGAAATCTTGATATGATTTTTTTTCTCAAAATGAACAAGAATAAGTACGCCCATAAAAATTGACATGGAGAAACAAAACACCTTACAAAGTAGAATTTTTTCATGGCTAGTATAGAAGAGACTTTCTTGACCCTGCACAATCTACAAAGAAGTATAACTATATGGAATAGATGATAATGCGTTAAGAAGTTAATAAAGATGCAAAACGCTTACTTATCCATCACAGAATCACAAACCATGATGCATGTTCTTAAATTTTCTTGAAGTTAATGGTGCAAGCGAGAATCTCCTAAAGACCCACTGCATTGTTTTTTTTAAAAAATCAAGTAAAAGGTTTCTTTGGTAATAACAAGGTCAACTTGACCATTTACAAGTGGTATACCAAAAAGAGGAGAAACCTACAAAAAATGGTTCTTTCCAAAAGACACCCAATCCTCTATATACACAGAAACTACATGGGTGCACCTAAAGTAAATAAGGGATTGGAGACTACTCCTCAAATGAGCAAAGCTCATCTCCACCCCTTCAAGCTCTCTCCAAATTTCTCTCTTTCCAAATGGCCCGCATTAAAGCAAGAGGAGTAACATTCCAAGCCTTGTGCTTTCTTCTCCTAGCTCCACTCTTACAGCTGAACATCAACTCCTTCACGGATCTTGGCATCACCAAAGAAACGCTGAACCATTTAAAAATATCCTCCCATCTAAAAATCCAAACGGGCTCTAACTTATACAATGTTTGATTTCATTATTAATATAATCTTTGTATAGTCAATACAACATTTGGTTTTCAGTATTGAACTCACAAGTTATGTGACACTTAATATGGAAAATCAAATACCATATCAATAAGGATTTAGTGGAATAATAGAGACTTGACAAGTGTCCTTAGCCATTGTTTTGGTACCATTGATAAGTTTGACTATGGATAGTGTGATAAAGGAGTGGATTGATATGAAAAAAATTATCTACCAGATATGTGATCTAAGGTACATGAATCAGAAATCGAGTGAACAAAAGATGAAGCGTGAGGGAGGCGTGTTGAGTTATCGGTACGTACGAAGGAGATTGTCGAAGACTTAATAGCTACCTTGAGTTTTAGGAACTTACTTTAATTAGTACCAAAAAGTATGATGGTTTTATTTCTTGAATGGCAAGCGATGCGATATGGAAACCTAAGTATATCCTAGCATATGGCCGTGACATGTCCATTTCTACTGTTGTGTGTGCTACATTGGTTCTCTTCAAAATGAAATCCTCCTCCAAGAATCTAATTCTTCAAAGAAGTAAACATTAGACGAACTACAGTTTCTTGGTTTCCATTGTTGTTTAGGAGTCAAATTTGGAGATTTTAATTTCAACCTTGGAGGGAAGGGAACGTAATTTGCTTATGTGGTGTGATGATTGAGCAGCAACAAGCTGACAGGGGCGAATGATATGGTTGATGGTGCTATATGGACCCATTGGAGATGGACACGTGCCACTAAGCTGATGAGATTAGACACATTGGATGCTACGTTCATCTCGTTGAGGTGAAGTTTTGATTTAGTTGGTTGATCGATTTCCTAATAGGACTGATACAGTTTTGGAGAAAGTGAATGAATCACTTTCCAATCTTTCAAGAAAACATTTCCGGTAACTAAGCATTTAGACTCCGATGTTTTCCCTTGTTGGCTCTGATATCATGTGAAATAAGGAGATGCAGAATCTGTTATTATTCTTAATTATAAAATTCAATTACAAAGTGTCTTCTTTATGGAGGATTTGGGAGTTGTTCGTCTGTTTTTTTTCCTGCTAACTGACAATTCCCTCCAGTGGTGCACGGTTCAAAATTCGGTAGATAATAGGTTTGGCCCTACCCTGCTCTACTTTAATATCGGGCTTTTGTCCATGGCAGGGTTGGAACCCCTAAATGTGCCTAACCCACAGTCCCACACATCACGCACTGTGCTCTTTCCATTAGACCAAAGCTCTAAGAGTGTTGTTTGTCCATTCTAATTTGTTACTTTATTTACAAGGACTGTATCGTTCCAAAGTAATCTCCTAATTACATACTAGAATATTCTACACTACTCCCTTGAACAAATATAGATATTCTTGACAGTAGGCAAGGATCTAGTTCAGCTAGAGTGTCAAAATTGTATACAGTTAAAAATTGGCATAAGGTTTCCTGAAGAGATATCAATTTTTTAGGTGCCACCACCTGCTCTTTCTCTAGAGTATTCGTTGTGGAAGATATCACAAATCTCAAGCATCTCATCCTTTTATCTTCAACTTCACTTTCTCTTGGAACTCAAATGACAAATTTCATTTCAGGAATGAACTGAGACCAGATATTGCAAGTCAGTTATTTGTACAAGTTAGTCTTATATCTGATTTCATTTAGTGAAGATCATCCCATTGATGTTACACTGAGATGTTGTTATCGTCCGACTTTATTTGTTTCATAAGTCTCATAGCTGATTTCTTTTAGTCAAGATCATCCCATTGATGTTACACTGAGATGTTCTAATAGTCCGACATTTTTTGTTTCATAAGTCAAGATCATTTCATATATATTGCTTGCACCTGGATGTTGTAAACAATAATTTGTGAAGTGAATAAGCAGGGTCGACCACCATTCTCTGTGAAGTCATTCCAATCATTCTATGAAGCTTGTTATTATGTCTCACACAACTGACACTAGTTGTATGGAGGTTTTTATTTCAGGACATGTGGCTTTTGTGGGTCCCAACCCCAAACAAACAAACTCCCATTTTCTCTTATATCTCATTTTTGCCTCTTCTTTTATCTCTTTTTTACTTCCCAGACTTTGCTTGTTTTCACACTCCCAGTACCTTTCTTCTCGGACCTTTCTTTTTTGTCACACCTTCCTCTCTTAACATCAATAACTCGGTGAGTTCAACCACAAAACTCTAAAGAAACTCACAAAGTAATGAATGAGAAACATAAGAAGAAAAAGAGAATCACAGTATATTGCAGCAAAATGTAAGAATTTGTAGTCAAAATAAAAAGAAAAAAAAATTGGGTAAATCTGTAGGTTACTATTACATATTTGACAAAAAAGGTGAAATTTTGTTCTATTTCTGTTTCATCTTATGCTGGTTCCAGCGATAGTTGCTAAAATTTGTTCTAGTAAAAACAGTTTAAGGCAACTAAAAGGGTAAGAATATAATACTTACTGGAAAGAGAAAAATGGAACATTCTAAATAGGGAAAAGGGTCATATTTGCCCTTGTACTCTTAGAAAATGGTTATATTCACCCTTCGTTATACTTTTTGGTTATATTTGCCCCTACCATCCAACTTTGGGTTCATATTTACCCTTTCAACTGTTAAGTTCCACATCACCTCTTTTATTATCCTATGTGGCACCTACATGGATATAATCTTCTTTAATTTAATTATTGTACCTCACCCCCAATATTGTAACCACTTTACATAGAAATTGATTTTTAAAAAGCATACGGTGATGCAAATTTGTACACAAAACAATAATTATCTCCATTAGCTCTAAGTCTCTAACACTCGAAATATCAAAATTAAGCTACCACTAATAGCCTCTCAAGTATCTGTCTCAAAGGCCTCAAGCCGAAGCTGCTGCCTTCTTTCTTGGATCTGCTTCAGTACCTTCTGAAATTGGTCTTGAACTTGTGAGGCCATTACGAATTAAGATACCTCATGCGGCCAATTGCAGTTATCTTTCTGCAAATTGCCTTCACTCTCCAGTTGTATGTCCTTTTACGGGCAGCAGGGTAAGCACAAGCAGAGCAACGGTTCTTCTGGAGATGGAAACTCCGTCTTCCACACCTCACACATAGTGTGTGGATCTTGTTCCAATTTCACAAGTATAAGAGGAGGAGGGACTGAACGTGGGAGTGGAAATAGTTGAAAGAGAAGGTTTGAAAAATAAATAGTCGTATAAGAGAGGAGTTTGTTTGTGAGGTGTGATTGGAACCTACAAAAACACTTATCACCATAGAAGAGCCTCACAAAACAATGCCAGTTTTGTGAGGTATATCATGAAATTTCTCTCATCCTATACATAATGGTATTCTTTCTAGAAGTTAGTCATAAATCTTATGGTCCCTCCATTCTAGTTTATGTGACCCTATTTCCTTTTAAGTTTGTTCTAAAAAGAATGATCCTTTCCTAAATCTGAAAACTATTAACTTGAACTTCCATTTTACCCCTAAAGTTTTAGTCACACAAATGTGATGACATGCTTAAGACCAGAAGTTTCCAATGTGATGGCCACACAAATATTATGATATGTTTAAAAATGTTCCTTTCTTCTTAAACGTCATGCTTAGTCAAATAGAGTTGCATAACATGAAATGAAGGGAGTTATAGATTTTGAGCTCCTAGAAAGTATTTCTTGTATGACAACAAAAAATGACAATGGAAGAGGTGAACTAATGTGGTAATCTTAATTACACAAGGTATTTTTTTTTTTTGAAACTGTTATTTGTATTCATCAGCATTCATGGCTATGCTGGAGACCTCTAATAATTTACTAATTACATAAGGTATTTGTGTTGCAAAAAGTTGACATGAGTAGATAATTTTGGCCATATGTATGGAACTATATTAGTTTTTTTAAAAAAGATTCACATGTCACAAAAAATGATCGAAGCTATATACGGGCATATATTAGTAAAATGCATTGGTTTTCATGACCCCATTGCTTTGGTTCAATGGTAAAGATACTATAGCATGGGATGTGGGGTCGATGCACATTGCAAATTCGAAACCTGCTTTGAATGAAGTGTGATATTTAAGTGGAGAAGAGTAGAGGAGCGAATCCAATACCCACCGAGTTCCAAAGTTGCAAACAGTGATTTCTCGGTTATAAAAAAGCATTGGTTGTCATGTCATTGTTTCGTGTCCTACATCTTTGGGAAAATCGGTCTTCTTATGTTTGTATCTATGATAGAAATGTGCATGCTTCATGTACAAAATAAGACCTTCTAGAGGGAAATGTCTTTGTTTTCTCAGCACAACTGATTAAAAAGTTGACTATGATCAGACTACATACAGTAAGGGGTCATTTGGTTGCTTGTTAGAATTATGGAGTTATTAGTAATGTAGAATTAGTTATGCAAGGATTAGTTACCTGAAGTTCAGTTATTCATATATTACAATCCATGTATTAGTTATTCCAATCTTCTACCCCACATAAACTAATATATAAATTTAGTCATAACTTATACATGTTTTATTTATGCAGGTTTGTAAAATGATAATCAAACACCATTGTTGATTGCTGAATTTTATAAAAAGCAACTAAAAAACTACCAAACATGATATAACCATGTGAGTTTTAATACATGAATAACTTTCTTTCAAACCAGCAACCAAATAATCCCTGAATAATTTTCGGGCCAGAATACCTTAAGTTGGTGTCCCAACCTGTTACTCTGAGGCTCTGTGCCTCTTTCCTTTTCAGCATGTAGAGGATTTGAGGACGAGGCAAGAAATTTTAAGGCATAAGCGTTTGTATCATGAAAACCAGGTATCAACCCAAAGATTAAAAGGGGCAAGCATAAAATTCCCTTTGTTTTTACTATTCGGTGTGTATGTTGGTTCTTCCCTATTGATTTTCTTTTAACTTTTTTAAAAGTACAGGCATATGCTTCTATGGGGACGTAATTAACAATACACTGTGTGTGTGTGAGAGAGAGAATTTGAACTGAATCGAACCTTAATCTGTGTGTCAAGGCGAACTAGATTGAGCCATATCTTAAGGTATTTCTGCTTCTATTCAGGGCCAGGTGAAGCAGAAGCTATCTTCAGGTGGAAAATACGTATCAGTAAATATCGGACCCATTCAAGTTGTTTCCAGTGAGCAGGTAATATCCTTTCGCTTTTGCACCTTAAATTTTTCAGTCCACTGTGCCATGATCCATTGTATGACATGATTGCCCTCATCCAGGTTCAAGCTGTATACGAGGCCATGAAGAGAGATGTTAGGATGAAATACTTTCTGTAAACTACTTTCGTCACTACCTTTGTATATAGTGGCAATACCTAAGAGAGTATGCCATTTTGTACTTTAGTTTAACCTTGTTTTCCTAATATATATATATATATATATATATATATATATATATATATATACATTGAACTAAACATTCTTACTGGAATTTTGGGAACACATGTGGAGGGTTACTTATGTATTTTTCCTTTAATACGAGTAAGAGGCATTTAATGTGCTACTGGATGACACCTCGGTAGCAAACCCCTGAGAGGTACCTAGGCGTTGGACGTGCACCTTGTGATGATATGGCGCAGGATGTGCGTTTTGAATCACTGGGAAGTAGATCTTAGTAATACCAATTACCAACCTATGCTATGTCTTTATAGATGCACTTTGTTTGATTTGATGTGAAAACTCGAAGGTATACTTGTTAAGCACTTTGTTTTGATTGTTTCTTCACTACTTTTTAAGGTTCGACATTTTTGGTTAGTAAAAATTATTTTCAAGGTGCTACATAACTGTGAAGTTTAGTTGATCCGTCTAATCTGTCATGTCCAATTATTACAAGACACAATCAAGAACAGGGAGATTGTCTGGGGGAGGGGGTACAAAGGAAGGAGGTGGAGTGAGGTAAGAAAAATAGTTTAAATTTTACTTTTTTAAAAAGGGAAAATGCTCAAATATGCCATCGGATTTTTAGTTCATCTATGCCATCCGTTAAAGTTTGGCTCATCTATGCCGCCAAAAAAATTTAACTCCGATTTTGCAAAACCATTTTTTACATTCCAAACAACTTTTAACACTTTTCAATTGGAGTTTTTGGATCAAATGTACTCTCTTTGCCTGTTCTTCCTTAAGAACACATAAAGAACATTAACAATTCCCAAATTTCAAACTTTTTAAATTCTTCACGAAATTACATCAAATTTCAAGAGTAGTTCTCTCCGAGCTAGATACCAAAACACAATATCTTTTGAGCGCGAAATCAACCTCACTCAGCTAGACCCACTTGAAATTTTCAAAGCTTCAAAACTTCAACATTCTTTAATGGTAGAATTTTCAACACAACTTCAAATCATTAGAAATTTTGAACATAGATTAAAAAAAAAACAAAAAAAATAGGGAACAAAGATCTAATGTAAAAAACAACTACAAAAACTTGAATCAAAGCAATTTTTTGAAATTTTGGGACTAATTCTTGTTTTTTTGGAATCTTTTTTTTTAATGCGGGTGAATTTTTTAAACTCTACAAATGATTTTAGAATTTTAGAATTTTAGTTTTTCAAAAAAAGAAATTAATGATGTAGCCGTAATTTGAGATGATTTTGTGAAGAATTGAATATGTTGAAAATTTGAGAGTTGTTTATGTTCTTCATGTGTTCTTACAGTTCTTAAAGAAGAATAAGCAGAAAGAGTACATTTGATCCAAAAACTTCAATTGAAAAGTGTTAAACTTTGTTTGGGATGTAAAAAAGTGGTTTTGCAAAACTGGAGCTAAAAAAAAAAAGGCATGAATGAGTTTTTTCTTTAATAGCAATAGCATAGTTGAGTCAAACTTTTAACGTATGACATAAATGAGCATTTTCTAAAAGTTCTATGGCATATTTGAGTCTTTTCCCTTTAAAAATAGTTTTCTTTTTTTGGGGGATAGTAATACTTTAATCTTTAACTTTTAATTAATACTAATAGTTTATTTAATTTTTGTCAAGGTAGAATATTTTATCCATGTAGCACCATTGACAAGTATTTTTAAAAAAATAAAAGAGAATGTATTATACGCATCGATGAAGTGTGTTTCTCAAATTAATGAGTGATAATTTAACTATGAAACTTACACTCCCAATAATTTAGGTATAAAACTAAAAAAAAAAAAAATAGTTTAGATGTATTTTGACACTTTGCTCTAAACATAATTACATTACTGGTAAATTGACAAAAAAAAAAAATATGTTATTTTGTATCAAAAAATGTATTATATATATATATATACACAAAGAATATATATTTACTAACTATTATTTTGATATGAGGCTACTTATCTCAGTATCTCTTTTAATCCTAAAAGTGCGGTCTGAAAAAACAATATTCAATTCTCACAGCTCCCCTCTCCTGATGGAAAATTGTAGAAGAAAAAAAAATCATAAACGTAGAAGCAAGCGTCCACTGACATAAAGAAACAAAGAGTTAATGCCAATGCATGAATATAGAAAGAAAATGACACCGATTTGGGTTCAAGATCCATGTAAAACTTTAGGCACATGGTACGTGCCATATCATTGCTAGCTCGACGATCACACCATTAGCATGATCATTATTTCGGCGGAAAAAGTAGTTAGAGGCAGTTAGTGTGTCCATTTTTACTTTTCATTGTATTTTCCTTTAAGTCTGATTAAGTTAGTATTAATAGGAGTGGATGATACTTGCAAGGCGTGATTTGAATGTGTTACCTCAATACAATTTCCATTTCCTCTTTAATTCTCTCTCAATTACTCATTTGTTCTTCCTCTTCTTCTTTCTTCTTCTTATCTACATTTTATTCCCTTGATACCTTCATTTTGGTGTCAGTTGGTATCTGTTTTATTCGAAAATATAAATAAAGAAAAAAAATGATTAAGTTTAGAAAAAATCGATTAAACTTATGGTTTAAGAGAAATCAATCTTCCAAAAGAACAAAGTCGCCACTTAATTTTTATTAAAAAATCAAGAAAAACTTAAGGTTTTCAAAAGACTCAAACAGATAAAATCAATTGAAAACAAAAGGGTTCGAGTTCAAATGTACATTCCGAGAAGGTGTTAGGCCCTCGGAATGTCCACTAACTTGCGGTTGACCGGCGATTTGACTAAAAATGATTTTAACTAATTTTGAAAAAATTTAACCAAGTAAAAGAAACTCTTTTTTTTTTTTACTTATTTTTTTATTATTATTTTTTAAGGGGAATAAACTAAAGGGAATTATTCTAAAGGGAAGTAATCTTAAGTGACGAGACTAATAATAATATATAAAACATAAGTGTTTTAATTTGAACATGATAAAAAAATGAAATGGCCATCTTTGGAAATTTAATTAAATTAAATCATAAAATAAATCAAATGTTAAACTATACGATATAAAATAAATAGGAGCAAAGAAGAGGAATATTGAACTTGGGCCTTTGACCCAAATTCCCAATCTTGATAACCTGTCCTAAATCTAAAGGTGCCCAAAAAATAGGCCTTGTCTATTTTTACCCTTGCTGGGCCTGTTGAAAAATTCCTTGGGCTTTTGGCCCCTTTCATTTTCATTTGTCATAATATACACCAAGTGTAAATTTGATGTATACACCATGTATATAGCTAATACTCGAACTCTCGGACCTGTAATTTTATTCGAACTTTTTATTTTCTGCATTTTTCACCTGCTTTCCCGTATTTGACCCTGTATTCTGTATTTTCCGGCTGTATACCAGTGTATACAACAGGTATATCAGTGTATACAGGCCATTTTTCAGCCTGACTTTAGCTTTTCGAGACAATAATTTGCTTCCAATTTTCCAGTAATGACTAGGGCTGACTCAGTACAAACTCAACGATATGCAAGGGATGAGTCCAAACGGGCTCGGATTGACGGGTTCATGCCAAAGAAGAGAGTAAAGGATAAGGATTAGCATATGTGTATCGGGCTAAAGACGAGCAAAACGTGAGTTGTTGCAACTCACAAAATCAGATTAGTTGAAAGCAATTAACATTTTTATTATCACTCATTCCATGCATCACAAATAGATTTCTCAAACCTTGATGTAAACCCATAATATAATATGAAACCCAGTAGATCTCTTAATGCTAGATTAAGACCAAATAATGAAATATGAAAGATAATTTTTAAACTCATGCAGATGGATCCCCAAAATAAGTGGTAGACGACTAACACAACTGAAACAAAAATAAAAAAAAACTTGAACAAGATGATACTATTCTCCAAAGAAGAAGTCAGGGGAAGGAAGTTGGTTAATACACAAGAAAAAACTTATCTCAAACAATATTTAAACTTACTTTTATCTACTAATAGCAAAATGCCAAAAGATTGGCTGCACTAAAGTTGAAACAGAGAGCTAGCCTTGATTACACATAAATTCGTGTGACTATTTAAAAAACAAATATTGCATAGTTTAGAAAAAAAAAAACATACATCAACACTTAGAATATCAAAAAAAAATGCAGGACATGGATTTCAAGAAATTAACCAAGCTTGAGGTGACTACAAGTATAAAGATCATAAACTTATACTCCAAAAAAACACTAGTTGATAGTAACGCTACTGGTTGTTGGTCTATCCTCCAAGGTTAAGCACTTTTAAACTTTCATGGTTACTATCATTCTGACATTCCGAAAAGTTAAATATAGATAGGAACACTCTTTGACAATCCACAAATATTTAGACATGCTATGAATATGACAACTCAAGCAAGAAGCAGAAACCATTGTGTAGAGCAACCACACTTGAGAAATCCAACGGAAAACAAAACAAAAGAACAGGATTAACAGGGGTAACATTAGAAATAGAGAGGGGCTAACAAGAAGAAACCGTATCTTGTAACTAAATAAAAACAATCATGTTTAATACGGGGAATGGAATCAAATAATTTGAACGGAAAGATCACACCCCAAATCATGAAACTAAGCAACCCTTAATTCATGACCAAAGAAACTAAAATCTGAAAAGGAATGTTACCTTTTCGAAAGCGGCGACTGAGACTACGAACGGAGTAATAGAGATTCTTCCACCGACTGCGACTTAAAACCTTGGAAATTTCCAACGAACGAACAGAGGGGATCAGCTCGGATTGAACAAAGAAAACCTCTCCTCTCTGTTTCGACGGTACCTTTTATATATATATATTATGCTTTCCTAGACTATTTCTTTTTGTTCTTTTCTTAGTGAATAATGATCAACCCCACAATGAATGGGGAAGAGGGTATTTATAGACAAGAATTAGGGTTCGAAATAGGGGAAAAGGGCTGAAAATTTTGGATAAACAAGGGCCCAATTTTGAATTCAAATTCAAAATTCTATCAAAAATCCTGAATATTCCCCCTGATTCTCATGATTTGAACGGATTGAAGGCGAGGTGGACGTCTAGGATCTGTCCCCTCGTCCTTGAACTCGATGTGGCGTCAATCCACGCGAGCAAGGACGATTTCCGCCTACCTTTCTGCTACTGTAGTACCACTGGAAAGGGACGGGAGAAAGAAACAAAAATCTATAGAGTACTGCTCCGCATTCTCGTTGCTTTTCCATCTATCGCTGTCGCTTTCGCCATTTGGAATCGCTGTGAATTGATGCCGTGAAGATGTCAGTTTGAGATGCTGTTGCTGTTGGTGGGTTTCTTTTGGAAACATAGAAGGTGGGCCGGGTTTTGGATCATTTAGGAGTGGGTTGGGATCAATTGAATTGGGAATGGGCTTGGAAATGTTATTGAGTTAAATGAGGAGATGGACTGGTGGTATTGAACGAATGGGCTGTGGAATTGAAAGCAAACAGGAGTGGGCTGCGCAGGAAGGTTAAATTCAGCCAAAAATTGGCCTTTTAATGGGTTGAAATAAATTGAGGATTTGGCTAAGGAAATGTAATGAAACAATAGCCCAAATGAATTTCAAGATGTAACCGAAATGAGATTAATTGGTGGATTTGACCAATATTTAATCAAGATGAATTATCGTGAATTAATTAATGAGCTTCTCAAACTTAACGAAATAAAATAATTAATTCGATTATAAATTAACCAATTTGGATAACTCAAAATTATAACTATAAATTATACTAATAAATTAATGAAAATATTTATTTTAACAATGTAGGAATCTTTTGATATGGTTTTCACACACTTATAGAATATACTCATTACGTATATAATTATATGAAATATATTCATTGTTCAAAGTACTACAAAAATCGACTGAAATTATTTAAACTAACCTTGAAACTATTTGAATTTTATAAAGCTAATTATTCTAAAACGTTTAGAAATTAAGAAGCTCGAAAATTAATCCGTATCGTGGAGGGTCAAAATTAGGTGTCAACAACTGTCCATCATTTTACTTGGATTGATGCAAGAAATTCGAGGAAAATGAAATTGACAAATCCGAGTTTGCCCGACCACATCTTCATCTTTTGGAAAGGAGATTTGGTACGGACTTTAGGAATTATGGCTGAACCCCGGAAATGGGTTTCCTACATATCTCAGGCTATATGAGAATTCAGGCCACTTGTAGTTCGATACGCTTGATTTGATGCACGATTTGAAAGAATTCAAAAGTCATCCCGATATCGAATTACGAAGAGATCGGGCATGCTCGGGAATAAGATTTGAGAGTGAATGTTGGAATACAGTCGAGTTTTCAACATGATCCCTCCTACATATCCCCCAACTTAGGGAATCAAGCTGCTTGTGGTTCGACTCAATCAGTTGAAAAGGAGATCTATTATGCAATATATCCTTTGGTTCCGAAAAAGTGACAAAGTAAGTCAAGTATGAAAAGGAGGCTTGCAACCACTTTGCCATGAATGTGGTGCGCTTCACACCCATAATTAAGAACTTGCACGGACATAATTTCCAAAACTCTTAGTGTATTGTCACTCAGATTGGAAAGCTAGTTCCGGTGGAGACCAAAATTTCCGAATGCGAAACTAAAACTGAGGAACCTAAAGAAAATCCCACATGCCTTTTGATAGGGGTGTGGTTTGATTGTGGTGGAAGTCGCTCCTTTGCTCGCGTCCTAAGAGTTTGGCACTCCTCTTTGGACTATGTCCCAGTTCGTTGCTAAGAAAAGGTTCCACGTCGTGCTGCATCCTTTTTGATGTCGTCCGCACCTGTGGTTTATTTTGGAGAATTCATCCTCTCGGATGCTCTCGACAAAGACTGAGATAAAACTCATTAGCATAAACATGCAATTCAAATGGGGAGATAGTGTTTTTTACCATGTTGACACTTAATTTCTCCCTTTGAGCATTTGACGTTAGCTTCATCGGGTTTGACGTAAAGCAAATAAAGCTTGTGTCTCATATATGCAACATAATCTTCAATGTACTCTTTCTTTGATGTCGAAGTAATAAAATAGGTTGATGTAATATGTTGATATTTCTCTTGATTATTGTTCTTGCAAATGAAAATGATGCAACTGATGTTGATTTTTTCACGATGCATGATTTCCTTCTTTGCGATGCATGTCTTTCTCTTACTATACATGCCTCTTTCTCTTGCGATACATGATTTATTTCTCTTGCAATGCATGTTTTATTTCTCTTGCAATGCATGACTTCTTTCTCTTGTAGTGCATGTTTTCTTTCTCTTGCAATGCATGACTTCTTTCTCTTGCAATGCATGTTTTCTTTCTCTTGTAATGCATGTTTTCTTTCTTTTGTAATACATGACTTCTTTCTCTTGCAATGCATGTTTTCTTTCTCTCCCCGCGATGCATGAATCTTTTATTTCCGCGATGCATGAATCTTCTCTGATACCGAACAAAGATAGTGCTTCGCCGAGCAACATAGATGATCTTCTAGGTATCTTTTGGATGGTGGTATCGTCTCAATCGACAATATAAATAAAAATGACCCTCAGAGTAGTGGCGTCATCTCATTTGACAATATGATATAAATGACTCTCTAGGTAGTGGTATCGTCTCATTCGACGATACAATATAAATAACCTTCAGGGTAAGAATATAATCATATCTGATAATGTAATACAGATAAACGTCTTCCAGGTATCTTTAGTTGCTGAAAAATAATAATATTGCTCTTTTCGTGGTTTTCGTTTGTTCCATCTCTGAACATAGTAGCAATGTTCATAATGATCCTTGCTTTGCTGAGTATTTTAATGAAATAATGCCACTCATATTTCCAATTCTTCGATATAAGAAACATAAAATATTCCTTGTATCCACAGAAAACTTATCAATTTTGGGGAACTCCCCGCCCTTTTGACTTCTCCATATTCATTGAATGGAGGAATATGTTGATCTTGAGGCGAACTTATAGGTCTGCATCCACAGAAAAATTGTTAGTTTAAGAAATGAACTGATCTGTGTCGATCTCTTCGGTTATCTTCTCCTTATCTGGCTATCTCCGGTTGATTTCTCCGATCTCCCACTTCTTGATAGATAAGACAACATTTTTATGCAAAAACTAATTTAAACACAAAAGAAAAGTTTTAAGAAAAATAGATTTCAAAAAATAGTATTTGGGAAAGGTCACTACCAAGTGTCATGTCACGTCAAGCTTAAGGAACACCTTTGGAGTTGATGTCTCGAGATCTATCTGATTACTTGCTGGGAAGTATGCAATGTTGTTCCAAACCTCTGATGAACCCTAATGAAATTTTTATGGTCATCCCAAAAAATTTCTGTCCCAGTTGATTGTCTCGGTGTATCTTGAACTGCTGATGAACGAATCATGAAATTTTTAAGATCTTCTCAAAAATTCTGTCTCAGTTACAATTCTCAATGTGACTTCAGTCTTGACCTTGTTGGAGAGATCTTCTTCTTGAGAATTTTTGAGTTCCTGTAAAAAATTCTGTCCCAGTTTCTATTGTAAAGAGAAATAGAAATCTTATGGGAAATATGATCGAGCCATTGTGGCGCCTACGTATCCCGTTGACGCAAGAATTAGGTCGAACGTAGTTCCCCCTCTCGAGGATTGACAAAACTAAGAAAAATTACAAAGAAATCGATCGAGGCCGACATAGGCCGCCTACGTATCTCATTCTTGAGAATTCAGGTTGAACGTAGTTCATTTACAAGGAAATATTAAGATGGAATAAATGGGTGACCGAGGCCGACATAGGCCGCCTACGTATCTCATTCTTGAGAATTCAGGTTAGACGTAGTTCATACAAAAGGGATAAAAATCTAAACAAAGCGATTACAAGCAAATAGAGTGATTACAAGGGAATGATAGACATACAAACTGAAACTTCACACATAATATCTCTTGACAGCATCTGGGTTGATCGGTTTTGGCCATTCGTTGCTGTCCATCTCCGACAGGACCAGGACACCTCCAGATAATACTTTGCGAATCATATAGGATCCTTGCCAATTCGGTGCAAATTTCCCTTTGTACTCATCCTGATGAAGAAAGATGCATTTGAGAACCAATTGACCAACCTCAAACATTCTGGCTCTTACTTTCTTGTGAAAAGCAAAAATCATTCTCTGTCGATACAGTTGACCATGACAAACAGCAACCATTCTCTTCTCATCAATCAATGTTAACTAGTCAATCCGCTTGCAAATCCAATCAACATCATTCAATTCAGCCTCCTGGATAATTCTCAATGAGGGTATTTCAACTTCTACAGGTATAACTGCTTCCGTTCCATATACTAACAAGTATAGAGTGGCTCCAATTGATGTTTTGACAGTCGTTCTGTAACCCAACAAAGCATATGACAGCATCTTATGCCAACCTCTGTGATTATCAACCATTTTCCTCAAGATCTTCTTTATGTTCTTGTTGGCGGCTTCTACAGCTCCGTTCATTTGGAGACGATAAGCGGTCGAATTTCGATGGGTAATCTTGAATTGTCCACATATTTCTCTCATCAAGTGGCTGTTAAGATTCTCTCCATTGTCAGTAATGATGGATTTTGGTACCCCAAACCTACATATCAAATTGTTGCGAACAAAATCAGCTACGACCTTCTTGGTCACCGACTTATACGAAGCTGCTTGCACCCACTTGGTGAAGTAGTCAATGGTAACCAAAATGAATCTGTGTCCGTTAGAAGTAGCTGGCTCTATTGGACCAATGACATCCATGCCCCAAGCTACAAATGGCCAAGGCGAACTCATAGCATTGAGTTTGTGAGGCGGCACTTGAATCAAATCACCATGCACTTGACATTTATGACATTTCTGCACAAACTTGCAACAATCATGATCTATAGTCATCCAAAAATAACCGGCTCGGAGAATCTTTCTTGCCAAAGTGAGTCCATTCATGTGAGTACCACAAACTCCCATATGTATCTGTTTCAGAAGCTTTACAGCTTCACTAGAATCAACACATCTGAGGAGACCTAGATTTGGAGTCCTCCTATAAAGGATTTTCCCACTTGTAAAGAAATTGAGGGCCATACGGCGTATCAACTTTTTCTGGTTGAATGTTGCATTTTCAGGATAAGCCCCGGTCTCTAAATACTTCTTGATGTCGAAATACCAAGGCAAACCATCTGGTTCTGCTTCAACATGCGAACAATGGACAGGCTGCTCTTTTACCTCTATGTCCACTAGATCAATATAACTTGTATCTGAATGTTTGATCATTGATGCGATGGTGACGAGAGCATCGGCCAACTCATTCTGTGTCCTGGGAGTGTGGCTAAACCCAATCTTGCGAAACCTTTTGCACAACTTCTATATATACTGTACGTACGGTGTGATCTTTGGGTTCTTCACGACCCATTCTCCTTGAACTTGGTGAATTAGCAAATCTGAATCTCCAATAACCAACAACTCATGAACGTTCATATCAATTGCCATCTTCAGACCGAGGATGCAAGCTTTATACTCAGCCATGTTATTTGTGCAATTAAATCGGAGCTTAGCTGCCATAGGATAGTGTTGACCGATTTCTAACACTAAGACCGCTTCGATACCTTTCCCTTGATGATTCGCCATTCCATCAAAGAATACCCTCCAACCAGGGTATGCTTCAGAAATATCTTCACCCACAAATGCAACTTCTTCATCGAGAAAATAAGTCTTGAGTGGTTCATACCCCTCATCGACTAGATTTTTCGTAAGATGATCAGCTAATGCTTGTGCTTTTATCGCCTTCTGAGTCACATACACAATGTCAAATTCACTCAATAACATTTGCCATTTAGCCAACTTCCTGGTCGGTATTGCTTTCTGAAAAATATACTTCAACGGATCCATCCTGGAAATAAGGTATGTGGTATAAGAAGACAAGTAATGTCTCAACTTCTGAGCAATCCAAGTCTAAGTAATGTCACAATTTCTGAGCAATCCAAGTCAAAGCACAACATGTTCTCTCTAAAAGAGTGTAACGAGCCTCATATAGAGTGAATTTCTTGCTCAAATAATAAATGGCTCATTCCTTCTTCCCAGTTTCGTCATGTTGACCAAGCATGCATCTAAATGCATTATCTGAGACAGATAGATATAGCAACAAAGGACTTTCTTCTCGAGGAGGAACCAACACCGGTGGATTGGAAAAATAATTTTTTATGGCATCAAAAGCAGTTTGACATTCTCCGGTCCACTTGGTTAGGGCGTCTTTTTTCAACAACTTGAAGATTGGCTCACACACCACGGTGGACTGAGCTATAAATCGACTGATGTAGTTCAACCTTCCCAAAAAACTCATCACCTCTTTCTTGGTCTTCGGAGGAGGTTACTCTTGAATCGCTTTGATCTTGGAAGGATCAAGTTCAATGCCTCTCCTACTGACTATAAATCCCAACAACTTACCGGTTGGCACTCCGAAAGCACATTTGGCAGGATTTAATTTCAATTGTATTGACGTAGGTGATCAAAGAATTTTCTCAAGTGAGTTAAGTGATCCAAACTCTCGCAGGACTTGATTATGACATCATTTACATACAACTCAATCCCTTTATGAATCATATCATGGAAGATAGTTGTCATAGCCCTCACATAAGTAGCACCCGCGTTCTTGAGACCAAAAGGCATCACCCGATAATGATATACACCCTAGGGTGTGATGAAAGCTGTCTTTTCCGCATCTTCTTCATCCATCAAGATTTGGTGATAGCCCGCATAACAATCCACAAACGATTGCATCTCATGCTTAGCACAGTTATCAATGAGAATGTGAATGTTTGGCAATGGAAAATTATCTTTTGGGCTAGCCTTGTTGAGATCTCTATAGTCGACATAAATTCTGATCTTTCCGTCTTTCTTCATAACTGGAACAACGTTGGCTAACTAAGTCAGATATTGCGTCACTTCCACTACTTGAGACTCGATCTGTTTGGTAATCTCCTCTTTGATCTTTAAACTCAACTCAGGCTTGAACTTTCGCGTCTTTTATTTTACTAGACTGAAATCTGGATTAATCGGCAACTTGTGGGACACCATATTCGTACTTAGCCTCGGAATATCTTTGTAAGACCAGGCAAATACACCAATGTATTCTCTAAGCAAGCGGACTAGATCCCTTCTTTGAGCTTCAGTTATGTGGACAATGATTCTTACTTCTTTGACACATTCCTCATCTCTGAGATTCACAGCCTCAGTTTCTTCAAGATTTGGCTTGTGTTGATTCTCAAATTGTCGAAACTCTTCGGCAACATGTTCAGGCAACTCATTTTCATCTTCATACACCTCGCATTCATCGTTACCTGCCTCATTTTGTTCATTTGGCTCGTGACATAACATGACATTGGCAGGTTTTAAATTGATATTACTGAAATCATAAACAAACAAAATTAGGAAAGTAAAATATAACTAGATAAGTAAACAAATTTTTGATAAAAGACGCTTTCATTTAAATTGAAAAACAAGCACGAACTATGGACATGGCCAAGGGCCATTTTGCCTTTTTAAACATCACATGGGAATTTAAGAAACATCACATAAGTAAAGCTGCATAAAAGGTGGGTCTCGGGCCTCTTCCTGACTACCACCAATTTTAAAAACAAGCATGAGCACATGTCTTTTCTACCAAGCTACACGAGAAATCAGGAGCGGTATGGAGATCCAATTTTGCAATTGCTGCTCAGGTTCTGCATCATGGATGTCCGATGTCCCAACCTCTTCCTCGATGACCGCATCAATCTCCTCAAAAATGCCCCAGATTCCTTTCCCGAGACCATCATTGTCAACATATTCTCGCACCGGGAATGACTAGTATAGATGAGGGATTGGCCTGGCCAATGCTTGGTCAACATTCTTGTTCTGCAACTCTGCTTCATCATCTGTAGGGACATACCCTAAACCAAATTTTGCTCCTTTGGCAAGAATTTGGATAGGCTCGAAAATTCCTTGAAAGTGCTTTCCTAATCCGAAACCCAATTTGAAACCACTCCAGAGCATAACAGTAGCAATCATCTTGTATACGGGAGGCATAGGAGGCTATGGAGCCAAGTCATCACCAGTGGCATTTACCAACTCCACCGTGTAAAAATCACAACCTCGAGAGACATCGTCGACGATCGGTGCATACCCATTGGAATGGCTCCCTTCACCATAAATGACCAATTCCTGGTCCTTCCAAACAAATTTCATTAGTTGGTGAATGGTAGAAGACACGGCCCCAGCCATGTGGATAAACGGTCTTCCCAGAAGCAAATTATAATTGGTGTTGATATCCAATACCTGGAACTCCACATTAAAGTCCGCAGGACCCACCTGAATATCTAAGTTAACCGCACTCAGTGTGTCTCTTTGCACTCCATCAAAAGCCCTCACATTGACTTGGTTCTGATGAAGCTTTCCTAAGTCAAATTTTAGCTGCTTCAAAGTCGAAAGTGGGCAAATATTAAGACCAGATCCGTCATCGACCAAGACACGATTTATTATCTTGTCTCGACACATAGTGGTGACGTGTAGAGCTTTGTTATGCATCCTGCCTTCAAAGGGCAGCTCTTCATCATAAAAACTGATTCAGTGTCCTCGAATGACCTAGTTTATCATGGCTGCTAGATTGTCGTTGTTGGTGCCCACAGGGATATAAGTGTCATCAAGAGCCCTCATCAGAGCATGTCTATGCATTTGCGAACTCATCAACAAAGCCCATATAAAAATCTGAGCCGGCGTCTTCTTCAAATGCTTCATAATTGAATAATCTTTCAGCTGCATTTTTCTCCAGATATCCTCGGCTTCCGCTTCACTAATCAGCCTTTTAGACTACTCTTTCTTCTGCACCCCCTGGGATAATTCTTCTGGTGTGTAGCACCTGCCAGATATGGTCACACCTTGGGTAACAGCTGTTTCAATCACAAACTTTGGTTGGTCAGGAGTTTCTCGTGGCACCAAGGCAACAGCCTTCTCAAGTGTCAGAATCACAAACTCTTTCTTCTCTCTAATGCTCAATGAAGCCACAGCCTTTTCCAGGTTATCAGGAGCGATCGAAACTATCGCCTTTGTTACGCACCAATCGTCATCTGTCTCTATCATGTTGGTAGTGACGCCTCCATGATTTGGCAACGGATTACTATTGACATTGGGCGCAACTGTCTAGAGAGAGACCAATTTCTGGTCAATCAGGTCTTGGATCTTGTGTTTTAGGTTGATACAGTCTTCGGTATCATGTCCAACACCGTTGGAGTGATATGCGTACCTCTGATCAGTTCTGTAAAACTTTGAGCTAGTGTCAACCGGTTTGGGCCCCACGAGATGAATATATCGTGCCACGGTTAATCGCTCGAACAGCTTCATTCGATTTTCAATTAGTGGAGTGAAAATTCTGGCAGGCTTCTTCTCAAACCTAGGATGGGGGGGATCGTAATTGCCTTATTGAGGAGGAGGCATTTGACGATAATTTGGAGCGTTTGGACGAGGGGCTTGATAGATGAGATATGAGTTGGTTTGGTAATTTGGTTGTGGAGCTTGGTAGTTCGGGAGGGTATTTTGGTAAAGTGGAGCTGGGGTTTGGTACATCAGGGTAGGAGATTGGTAATTTGTCTTAACGTTAGCACAGTTGGGGGCGACATTTCGATACTGATAAGGGGGAGTTTGGTAAATTGGAGGGGGAGTCTGGTAGACAGAAAGGGAAGTTTGGTAGATAGGAGGGGGATTGCTTTGATAACTAGGAGGAGGGATATTTTGATAACTGGGGGGAGGGGTATTTTGGTAATCGGCCTATGCATAACAAGCCGAGTACGAACTCTATGAAGGTCATGAACGACCTTGGTATGATGAGGTTTTCCTTGGGATCTTCTTTCCCTCATAAGAGATAGAAGACACATCTTCTCTTTTCTTCTTCAACAAACCCAAGGATCCGGGCGAGGCAGCAACACGGGCAATCTTCTCGATTCTCAATCCGTCTTCGATAGTCTCACCTACTTTGACTATCTCAGCAAACTTCGCTCCAACGAGCAGTATAATTCTGTCATAATATTCGGGTTCTTGAACCGGCACAAATACTTCTAAATTTCCTTCTAAGATATAGGAGGTCGAACTCTAGCCGCCTCCTTTCTCCATATGTATGCAAATTCTCTGTAACTTTCATTTGATTTCTGCTTCATTTTTTCTAAGGAATAATGATCAGGAATGATCTCCATATTGTAGGTAAACCGTTCGATAAAGTCCTTAGCCAGAGCATTCCAGATAGGCAACTGTCTTGTCTCATGAGAGGTAAACCATTCCAGAGCCTCTCCACTCAGGCTTCGGCTGAAAAGCTGCATCAATAAAGCTTCATCTCTTCCAACTCCCACGAGCTGGTCACAGTAGGCCCTCAAGTGCTCTAAGGGGTTCCCTATTCCTCCAAAAATGTCAAACTTTGGCACCTTGAACCCTTTCAGGAGGTCCAAATTTGGATGAATGCATAAATTCTCATAACTCAAACTGGGACTTCAGGAATACATTGCAGCTCTTTCACGGTCTTTCGGATCTCTTCCTTCATATCCTGCTTGGCGGCCTCTTCTTTTAACCTCCACTCTCTTGCTCGTTCCTCATAGTGGTCGAGCTCAGAACCATTGACGTCATGCTCATTGAGGATCGGGATTTGGAAAGTGGCTTTCTGGGGTAGGGGTGGAGCAATGGAGGGACTTTGGGCATTTTGAGTAGCTTGGTAGTTTTGAGGGAAAGTCTGGGGGTTGATATGTTAATTTTGGTGATGGAGGGAAGTTTGCGGGTTGTTAATGTTTTGGTTTTGAGAGGGTGGACCGGTTTGGAGGTTGGCATTTTGGGGAGGAAGTGGCACTTGGAGGTTGGTATTTTGAGGAGGGGTTGGTGTCTGATAAGAGGCGGAGGCATAATGGGGATTTTGGGTAGTTAAGTCGATGATTGAGGGATTCTGAGCAGGACTGGAAGGTGGGTTTTGAGCCTGTTCCGCACTTGAAAGAGGAAAGTGAAGCGGAGGCCTTCTATCTGCTGGAGCATTGAAAGTAAAAGCTGGATTAGGCAAATCTTGCCTTCTCTGCATTTCGACCCGCATTTCAACAATCTGGTGCGTCAACTGCATGATCAACTCGCTCTTATCGGCAACGACGGGCTGAGCCACAACAACATCTGTTAAGCTAGTATCCTCAACGTTATCGCACATTGTTGACTTGCCCTTCTGAGAACTTTGACTGGGGAAGGAATCTGTAGGGCCTTTTGATATTGTAAAATATGGGTGTTGAGCCAGCTTATCAACACAAATCAGTTCTAACTACTTGTAGAGGAAAACAACTCAAAGGCAGATCTGTTAGTTTTGATTTAGGACAAATAATGCAAAATATCGCATAGAGGGCATATAAACACATAAGAGTTTCTTTGTTTGAGAACATGTTAACCCACGAATAATGGGGACTGATTTTTTGAACAAGCAGGAACTTGCTCGTTTTTATTTTAGGGCTATCGACTCAGAAAGGTTAAATTGCATTGAGCTAAGGTCTTCTCGCTGCATCCTCTAGCATCTGTTGATCTGAACTCAACATTTCCTTGTAGAATGAAGGGGGAAAAGAAAATTTTTAAAAGATAGGGGCCAAGCCTTGAAAGGTTACCTACGTATCTCGCAAGGAGAATTCAGGCCCTACATAGTTCGAATACAGAAGAGAATTCTCATTTTCATTCATTCATTCATGGTGATTACAAGGAAAGTGAAAGACTGACAACAAAGCTCCTAAAAGATAAAATGTGCCTCCATCCAAGCCATTCCTCTTCCAATTGTCGCATTAATCACGGGGGGTAAATTCATATGCTTTGAGGGTGGTATTCTCATTCTCTTCTTTTCACCGTCCCTGTAAAGAAGGCTTATAGACAATTTCCTCCCCAATATCTTCATCAGTAGTTCCAGGATGAGTGTCTTCGGGGCCACTATTGGCTTATTGATTGAAGAAAGAACATTTTTCGTATATCTTTTGGAGCCTCCTGGTTATATCTTTGTTGAAGACATCGTGTTCCTTCCGCATAGCGGCCTTCTCTTCATTCATGATAGCATATCTTGCCACCTTAGCCGCTAATTCCTCGTCTAGCATTGCATTTGCGGCTTGTGCAACCGCGGTGGCAATCTCTACTGCTATTCTCCTTTTTCTGGTTTCTTGGATCTCTTGTCTAAGCCTGTTCAGTTTCCTCCTCAAATCCTCCTTAATTAGCTCCATCTCAATATCTTTTCCCTTTTCCATCTTAGCGGCAATTTCACCTTTCCTGAGATGATAGAGTAATGTCTTAGGATTTGGTAGTAGGATTTTATTTTTGACTGAGAAACTCAAGACTCAGGAAATTTTGGTCGAACATTTTGGTAGTGACTTGTATTTAGAATTGTAGAGATTTTCGAAAAAAGTTTAAAAAAGGAGTGGGCTAAAAATGTCCTCATTCAAAGCAACAAATCACATGAACAGTTAAAGCACATAAGTAACAGGCAAATATAGTGTCCTAAACATGCATGTGACCCTTTTGTGCCAAGGGTAGGCCTAGCGAATTGAAGGATGTATATGTCTTTTTAAGCCAATTCATTATCCCCAAATATTTCATTAATATCATTCAAAATAATGTTTAACAACATATAAATGGGGAAATAGTTCAAAAAGGAAATAATAACAAAACAAAGTACAAATGAAAGCAATCCTACGCAGGGGATGATAATAGATTTCAAGCTCCCCTTGAACTTTCACCAAGTATGGTTCTCTTGGCGATGTTGACTTCCTCCCACATAGCATATCTATTCACCTATAGGTGATCTCTAGGCAACTGAGCCCCTTCTTGATGTTTGAACTTCTCGACTGACCGAATCTGTTGTTCCATGTTGTCATCTAATTATGATATGCATTGTCTGGCTCTTTGTAGATCTTGCTTTAACTGAGTTATGACATTGGCGTCTTCTGAATGCCGACGCTAATGCTCCAACTCATTCCTATCAAACTTCTCTTGGAGTTGATGAAGTCGAATTTAATGCTTGGCTCCAACATCTGCAATAATATGGGGAACATTTGGGCCAGGCTCGATGGTTCCAGCGAGGCTCTTCTTTAACCATTCCTTGTAATCTTTAGAATATTCAGGACGAAACCTATTTGGCATCGGCACACCTAATACCCTTCAAGTTTTCCACAATTGAAGCATCTTTTTAGTAAAAACGACTTCGCCATTTTCATGATCGGTCACAAATCTTGTCACGTCTTCGATCTGAGAAAGTTCTTGTTTCCCTCCTAGTTGTCTAAGTACTCGAGAAGGAGCATATGGCCGAGTTCCTCTCAACCCAACAAATATCAAGTAGGGGGCCTTTCCATTTCGGATTACCATTTGTTTTGTTACTACCAAGCATTGGATCGACCACTATACATCTTCCTCTCTCAAACCCTGAAGTCTCGGGTACCAAAATTCTTGGCCTCCAGTCCTGTTGAAATGATTACGTTGCATCCACCAATCGTGACTTTCGAGTCTGTTCGGTCTTTCCAAGGGATCTAGTTATGTTGGATTATGAACTTTGACCAAGTGTTTTATCATCCACCATTGAAGTATTAAGTTACACCCTTGAAAGAAACGTGTGCCACTTTTACATCTATCCAATGCCCTGTAAATGTCAGCAAGGATCATGGGAGCCAAATTGTAGTACTTTCTTGCAGACCCGTAGCTTATTCCATTAAAAATAGCGTGAGTAACCATTACCACACTTGGATGGATGGTGTAGTTTGGTCCTTGGGGAAACACCATTGTCCCCAGTAGGCATATTTCAAATGCGAGGGGGCGTGTTTCTTTCCATTTTTCTTCTGAGACAAACTCTTCTTTGAACTTCTCATAAGCCCTTGCACGTTTGAATCGATAATACAACTTCTGAAGTGGAATATTTGTCCCGGGAAGCCTGTCCATCCACTCAGCTTTGACAAGTGAAAGTTTTTCTTTAATTTCATCAAAACCCTATATCTTTGGAAAGAGGAGATCAGTATCAGGTTGGTGTTTCCTCTTGTTGCACATGCCGACACTCTCATAACTTGCAAGAACTTCATCAATAGTCGGAGTCAACTCTACTTCCCCGAATCGGAACACCATATTGTCGCTGTCCCAAAATTTAACCATTGTCCCGATCAGATCTGGATAAGCTACCATGTCTATTAAGGACGGGAGATGACCTATGTGACTTTGAACATTCTTCTTGTCTTCCGCGTTCATGAACTTCCACCAAACTTGGAGGTAGGGATGGGGTATGGTCACCATTCGGATCCTCAACGGCTCACATGTCGTATTCATCTACAAGAAAAAACAAACAAGGTAAGTTACCCCCACCCCCATAGATAATTGATTTGTTTAAATCGACATATACATCATTCAATTAAACACATAAGTATGATTGTCTTTCTATTGGCAAATGGGCCAAATAGACACAAGGTGGGCTTCTAATGGGCCCAACACGCTTTGGGTGTTGGGTCAACCTAGTTCAAAATGCGCTAAAAAAGGGATTTGGTTTCACTCTACGCTAGCTGACTAAGAGTGGCTTTTGAAAGATTGGGAACCCAAGTGGTTAGAACTTAATTAAGTCCCCAGCAGAGTCGCCATTTCTGTTTGATTCAAAAATATAAATAAAGAAAAAAAATGACTAAGTTTAGAAAAAATTGATTAAACTTATGGTTTAAGAGAAATCGATCTTCCAAAAGAACAGAGTCGCCACTTAATTTTTAGTAAAAGATCAAGAAAAACTTAAAGTTTTCAAAAGACTCAAACAGATAAAATCAATTGAAAACAAAAGGGTTCAAGTTCAAATGTACATTCTGAGAAGGTGTTAGGCCCTCGGAATGTCCGCTAACTTGCGGTTGACCGGCGATTTGACTAAAAATGATTTTGACTAATTTTGAAAAAATTTAACTAAGTAAAAGAAACTCTTTTTTTATTACTTATTTATTTATTATTATTTTTAATTAATAATTATTTTCTAAGGGGAATAAACTACAGGGTATTATTCTAAAGGGAAGTAATCTTAAGTGACGAGACTAATAATAACATATAAAACATAAGTGTTTCAATTAATTTGAACATGATAAAAAATTGAAATGGCCATCTTTGGGAATTTAATTAAATTAAACCATAAAATAAAACAAATGTTAAATTATATGATATAAAATAAATAGGAGCAAAGAAGAGGAATATTGAACTTGGGCCTTTGACCCAAATTCCCAATCTTGATAACCTGTCCTAAATCTAAAGGTGCCCAAAAAATAGGCCTTGTCTATTTTTACCCCTGCTGGGCCTGTTGAAAAATTCCTTGGGCTTTTGGCCCCTTTCATTTTCATTTGTCATAATATACACCAAGTGTATATTTGATGTATACACCATGTATATCGCTAATACTCGAACTCCTGGACCTATAATTTTATTCGGACTCTGTATTTTTTGCATTTTTCACCTGCTTTCCCGTATTTGACCATGTATTCTGTATTTTCCAGCTGTATACCAGTGTATACAACAGGTATATCAATGTATACAGGCCATTTTTTTGCCTGACTTTAGTTTTTCAAGACGGTAATTTTCTTCCAATTTTCCAGCAATGACTAGGGCTGACTTAGTACAAACTCAACGATATGCAAGGGATGAGTTCAAACAGACTCGGATTGACGGGTTCATGCCAAAGAAGAGAGTAAAAGATAAGGATTAACATATGTGTAGTGGGCTAAAGACGAGCAAAACATGAGTTGTTGCAACTCACAAAATCAGATTAGTTGAAAGCAATTAACATTTTTATTATCACTCATTCCATGCATCACAAATAGATTTCTCAAACCTTGATGTAAACCCATAATATAATATGAAACCCAATAGATCTCTTAATGTTAGATTAAGACCAAATAATGAAATATGAAAGATAATTTTTAAACTCATGTAGATGGATCCCCAAAATAAGTGGCAGACGACTAACACAATTGAAACAAAAATAAAAAAAAACTTGAACAAGATGATACTATTCTCCAAAGAAGAAGTCACGGGAAGGAAGTTGGTTAATACGAAAGAAGGAACTTATCTCAAACAATATTTAAACTTACTTTTATCTACTAATAGCAAAATGCCAAAAGATTGGCTGCACTAAAGTTGAAACAGAGAGCTAGCCTGGATTACACATAAATTCGTGTGACTATTTAAAAAACAAATATTGCATAGTTTAGAAAAAAAAAAAAAAAGAAACATACATCAACACTTAGAATTTCAAAAAAAATGCAGGACATGGATTTCAAGACATTAACCAAGCTTGAGGTGACTACAAGTATAAAGATCATAAACATATAGTCCAAATAAAACACTAGCTGATAGTAACGCTACTGGTTGTTGGTCTATCCTCCGAGGTTAAGCACTTTTAAACTTTCATGGTTACTATCATTCTGACATTCTGAAATGTTAAATATAGATAGGAACACTCTTTGACAATCCACAAATATTTAGACATGCTATGAATATGACAACTCAAGCAAGAAGTAGAAACCATTGTGTAGAGCAACCACACTTGAGAAATCCAACGGAAAACAGAACAAAAGAACAGGATTAACAAGGGTAACATTAGAAATAGAGAGGGGCAAACAGGAAGAAATCATATCTTGTAACTAAATAAAAACAATCATGTTTAATATGGGGAACGGAATCAAATAATTTGAACGGAAAGATCACACCCCAAATCATGAAACTAAGCAACCCTTAATTCATGACCAAAGAAACTAAAATCTGAAAAGGAATGTTACCTTTTCGAAAGCGGCGACTGAGACTATGAACAGAGGAATAGAGATTCTTCCACCGACAATGACTTAAAACCTTGGAAATTTCCAACGAATGAACAGAGGGGATCAGCTCGAATTGAACAAACAAACCTCTCCTCTCTGTTTCAACGGTACCTTATATATATATATATATATATATGCTTTCCTAGACTATTTCTTTTTGTTCTTTTCTCAGTGAATAATGACCAACCCCACAATGAATGGGGAAGAGGGTATTTATAGACTAGAATTAGGGTTTGGAATGGGGGGAAAAAGGCTGAAAATTTTGGATAAACAAGGGCCCAATTTTGAATTCAAATTCAAAATCCCGAATATTCCCCCTGATTCTCACGATTTGAACGGATTGAAGGCGAGGTGGACATCTAGGATCTGTCCCCTCATCCTTGAACTCGATGTGGTGTCAATCCATGCGAGCAAGGATGATTTTTGCCTACCTTTCTGCTACTGTAGTACCGCTATAGAGGGACGGGAGAAAGAAACAAAAATCTGCAGAGTACTGGTCCGCATTCTCGTTGCTTTTCCGTCTATCGCCGTCTCTTTCGCCATTTGGAATCACTGTGAATTGATGCCGTGAAGAGTCACTTTGAGATGTTGTTGCTGTTGGTGGGTTTCTTTTGGAAACATAGAAGGTGGGCCGGGTTTTGGATCATTTAGGAGTGGGCTGGGATCAATTGAATTGGGAAGGGGCTGGGAAATGTTATTGAGTTAAATGAGGAGATGGACTGGTGGTATTGAACGAATGGGCTGTGGAATTGAAAGGAAACGGGAGTGGGTTGCGCAGGAAGGTTGAATTCAGCCGAAAATTGGCCTTTTAATGGATTGAAATAAATTGAATTTGGCTAAGGAAATGTAATCAAACAATAGCCCAAATGAATTTCAAGATGTAACCAAATTGAGATTAATTGGTGGATTTGGCCAATATTTAATCAAGAGGAATTATCGTGAATTAATTAATGAGCTTCTCAAACTTAATGAAATAAAATAATTAATTCGATTATAAATTAACCAATTTGGATAACTCAAAATTATAACTATAAATTATACTAACTAAATTAATGAAAATATTTATTTTAACAATGTAGGAATCTTTTGATATGGTTTTCACACACTTATAGAAGATACTCATTACGTATATAATTATATGAAATATATTCATTGTTCAAAGTACTATAAAAATTGACTGAAATTATTTAAACTAACCTTGAAACTATTTGAATTTTATAAAGCTAATTATTCTAAAACGTTTAGAAATTAAGAAGCTCAAAAATTAATTCGTATCGTGGAGGGTCAAAATTGGGTGTCAACAGTATCAAAGTCAGGTTAATCTCACAGTATGGGACCACGTAAAATTATTGAAACTGTTCCTGAAGCAACTAAATACAATGTTCAAGAGCAATTTGAGGATTCGACAGCTCAGCAATTAGACCTACACTCTGTTATGGATGAGCGACATGAGGAATTAAGGCTAGACATGGATCATAGACAAGTATAGGTGATGCGATTAGTCCAATCATTGAAGGACTCTATTGATGGAATGCGTCTACACCAACAGTCAAGGAGAGAGGTGCGGCTTCGATTTCAATTAAACCACCATCAACTGTTGGTCATGGAATTTTGGGCACTAATTTGTTTCATGCTGGTAACCATCGTAATCATAATTAACTTTTCCATCGTTTCAATGGAGAAAATCTGAAAACATGGTGTATCGGATATGTTAGTATTTTTCTATAGATGAAACTCTAGTAAACCATAGGTTAAGGATGGTAGCAATGAACTTGGAAGATGAGGCTTTAGCTTGAAAGCAGGCTTACTTGCGGTGTAGAGATCCACCTAATGTACCTGGGTGGAATGAATACTTGAGAGCAATAACTGAAACTTTTGGGGATGATTTTTCTGATCCTATGCTTGAACTTAAGCAACTAAGACAAACTGGAACAATAAGGGCATTCCAATTTGTATTTAGTAGACTCTTGACACAATGTAATCTCACTACTGCCCAAGCCATTTCGTGCTTCTTAGATGGATTGAAGGATGAACTAGTAGGGACTATACTGATGCATGAATCACAAACTTTGTTTAAGGTGTTTAGGTTGGCTAGATTAATAAAAGGTATTCAGCTAGCTAATGCTAGATCTCAAAGAGCATCTGGAGTACGAGGAGGAATTGTTAAGAAGCAACATCAGGAAACACTTGTTGCAAGGTCACAACGTACCAATTATAATCAGGGAACTCAATTGACTTCACCATCTTCTATTGGAGGCAGACCTAGGAGAACTATCTCTCCAGCTGAAATGCAAGCAAAAAGGGCTCAGCAGTTATTTCAGGGGTTGTGTTACTTTTGCTATGAGAAGTACAACATTGGTCATAAATGTAATCTCCCTAAGCAGTTAGGGGCCGTTTGGTTACTGGATAAGTGCAAAGTTAATACATGAATAACTTTGTTATTTGTTTGATTTGTAAATAGAATCGAATTTATTCATGTATAAATTTTATACAATGTTTGGTTGGTGTGTCTCCAAATGTTGTATAAAAGTTATTCATGTATTGATTTATGTGGTGTTTGGTTGTATTTTTGTACTTCTACATAGCTAATACTCACATAACTTATGAAGAAATTTATGTATAATTTTATACAGGGTAGAAGGTGGAATAAGTTGTGAGGGTATTAGTTATACATGAATTAAAATAATAAAATTGCATATTTACCCTTACTTAGTTTACTTAATTATTTGCTAAATTAAGGATTTTTTTTAAAAAAGGGCTTGGTCTATTTCTTAACTCAATTTTTTTGCACTTAAGTTATTTCCCCCCAACACCCCCAACCAAAAACCCAGAACTCCCCCCTACCCCCAAAGTTACGTGCATCGTTTATAGTTCATGGGTTTCAGCGCTCTTTCGGATTGTTGCATTTTATATTTTTTTAAAAAAATGTACATTAATTTACAATAAATTAAATAATTAATAAGTAATAATTTATGTATTATAATCTCTACATAACTAAATCCTACAGAAATAATACCTACATAACTAATATTTGTACAATTAATACCTACATAACTAATATGTGCATAACTAATACCTACATAACTAATACATGCATAAATAATACCTACATAACTAATAACTACATAAATAATACCTACATAATTAATATATGCATAACTATTACTTATATAACTAATAACTGCATAACTAATACCTATATAACTAATACCTGCATAACTCTAACCAGTAACCAAACGACCCCTTATTTATGCTAGAAATGGACAGTATCGAGTTAGAAGATCTAGAACTTGAATTGGAATCTCCAATTAATAATAAAAAGTATGTGGAAGGTGAAACCACAGTCGATGGTGCTACTCCTTTGATTTCACTATGTACCCTTGCTGGAATTCAGGATGCTCAAACTATTTATGTGAAGGCATATAGTGGTAAGAGACCAGTTCAAATATTACTTGATGGAGATAGTACACACAATTTTATTGATAAAGATTGTGTGAAAAAGTTGGGATGCAGTGTTGTTCCTACTCCCACGAGCTATGTGAGTCTTGGTAACAATGCTAAGGAGACCACAACTGACTTAATAGTGTTCCCTATTGGTAGGTATGATATTGTTCTGGGAGCATTATGGATGAAGACATTGAGTCCAATGACCATGGATTTTACCGAACTTACTATGTCGTTCAATCACCAATGGAAGAAACATATACTTAAAGGGGTGCATGAAGATTGTAGGTTGGCCAGTTCCAAAGCTGTGAATAACTTATCAAGAGATGAGGTTGAATTATTCATGCTACAAATGTTGCCAGTTATGAATGAGAAAGACTGTGGGATAGAATTTTGCACTGAAGTTATCGAAGGAGGAAACCATAGCACTTGAAATTGTTGTTTTACTTGCTCAATATCATACGATATTTTCTTATCCTACAACCTTAACTCCTCTAAGGGGTCCATTTTATCATGAGATTCCTTTACAAAATGGAGCCAAACCTATCAGACCTTACAGATACTCAGCTATGAAGAAGGATATTATAGAGAAGTTGTTCAGTGACATGCTCCAACAAATTGTTATTCAATATAGTAACACCCCCTTCTCTTCTCCAATGGTGGTTGTGGGAAAAAAAGATGGAACATGGAGATTATTTGTAGAGTGTAGACTATAGGGAGGTTAATCAATGCACAATAAAGGACAAGTTTCCTATTCCTATTATTGATTATCTCTTGGATGATCTGGTAGGAACAAGAGTATTTTCCAAGGTGGATCTGAGATCTGGTTATCACCAGATTAGGATGGTAGTTGATAATGTCCCTAAAACTGCTTTCAAAACTCATACAAGTATGAGTTCCTAGTTATGCCTTTTGGCTTAATTAATGCACCTTTTATATTCCAAAGTTTTATGAATCACATTTTCCAGCAACATTTAAGGAAGTTTGTATTAGTATTCTTTAATGACATTTTGATTTATAGTAGGTCATTACATGATCATGCCAACCATTTGAAGTTAGTTTTTGACCTTATAATCAACCATCAGTTGTTGACAAAGCAATCAAAGTACGTATTTGGGGTTTCTAATTGAGGTCGAATACTTGGGGCATTTTATATCCTATGAAGGGGTTTCCACTGACCAAAGGAAGATCAAGGTTGTTCAGAGTTGGCTTGTTTCTAGAGCCCTTAAACAATGTAGAGGTTTCTTAAGTCTATTACAGAAAGTTTATTCAGGGATATGGTTTCATTAGCAGACCCTTGCTGAGTTGCTGAAAAGGACAATTTCATATGATCTGATAGTGCTTTTCAAGCTTTTATGGAGTTAAAATCAGCATTGGTTACTGCACCTGTTCTTGCTCTACCTAATTACTTTATTTCATTTTTTGTTGAAATAGATGCCAATGGTACTGGCATTGGTGTTGTCCATATGCAACATGACCACCCTATTGCTTTCATTATCAAGGGTTTGTCTGCATGCCATGTTGCTTTATCTGTGTACGAGAAGGAATTATTGGCCTTGGCATTTGTTGTCACCAAGTGGGCCCACTACTTACTTGGTCAACACTTCATTATTAAAATTGATCACAAAGCCTTGAAGTATCTATTGGAGCAAAAGCTACATGCAGTTTCTCATATTAGGTGGTTGGCTAAATTGTTGCCTTTTGACTTTGAAATTCAATATAAAAAGGGTAAGGAAAACTTGGTTGCGAATGCTTTGTCTAGGATCCAAGGTGCATAACTTATGTCCATAATGGTATCTTCAGTCCAAGCTGATTTATGGGATGAAATCAAAGCTAGTTGGTCTACGGATCCTACGTTACAAGTCCTTATTCAATCTTTGCAGGTGCAACCTCATAAGCATTTAAATTGGCTTAATACACAACTAAGAAGAAAAGGGAAATTAGTTATTGGTGATGATGCTTTCCTTAGGGACAAATTCTTATAACTACTACTCCTACTGATGGGCATTCAGGCATTGATGCCACTAATAGGAAGGTCATGGCCTACTTTTATTGGAAGGGTATTCAATCAGATATAGTTGTTATTGTGCATAAGTGTGCTATGTTCCAAAGGAACAAGTATGATATATCAGCTTATCCCGATCTACTCCAGCCCCTGCCTATACCTGCTCTGCCGTGGACATATATATGTATGGACTTTATTGAAGGATTCCCTAGATCTAAAGGCAAAATTGTTGTTTGGGTAATAATTGATAGATTAACCAAAGCTGGTCATTTCATTGCCTTATCACATCCCTATAGTGCGCAATCTCTTGATCCTATCTTCTTGGATAACATTTTCAAGTTGCATAGTTTCGCTGCAACTATAACCAGTGATAGAGATCCTATATTCATTAGCAACTTTGGTGGATAAACTGAGCTTCTGAATAGGTGTCTTGAAACTTATCTAAGATAGGCATTTCTAGGTTGGTGATTGGATTTATGTTAAACTTCAACCTTATAAACAATCTTCCTTGTCTATTTTTCCATATCACTAACTCACTTCTAGAATTTTGGTCCATATCCCGTTGTGGAGAAGATTGGTGTTGTGGCTTACAAACTCCTCCTCCCTCCTAAGGTGCAAATCCATCCTATCTTCCATATTTCTCAGCATAAATTTTGTCATGAACTTCCTATTACTATAGTGCATTGATACCAATTTGGGTTCAAGAGCCATGTAATACTTGAATCACATGGCAGGTGCCACATCATTGCTGAGTTGGACGATCACACCATTAGCATGATCGCTATTTTGGCGGGAAAAGTAGTTAGAGCCAATTATTCTGTCCATTTTTTAATGTTCATTGTATTTTCCTTTAATTCTGATTAAATAGTATTAATAGGAGTGGATTTGTAAGGCATGATTTGAATGTGTAAGCCCAATACAATTTCCATTTCCTCTCTAGTTCTCTCTCAATTTCTCGTCTGTTCTTCCTCTTCCTCTTAATTCTTCTTCTTTCTTCTTCTTATCTGCATTTTATTCCCTTGATACCTTCATTTGGTATCAGAAAATTCCCAGGATCTCAGCTCAGCACAAATGATTTCTAACATAAGAGACTTCAAGTATCAAAATTTACTAAAGCTCTAGTCGTTATGTAAGTTCAACCGTTGTCTTGACAAGACAAAACCATTATAGAGTCATTTTTACCCGGAAATTCAAGGTGAAGATAAAATCTGATTCAACTGAATCCCATATCAGAACCATTTTAGATAGACAAATTCACCATCTTGGCGTTTTTGCCTATCATACATTACATAAGATCTTTGTAGTAATATCATGTTAAAGTGCAGAAACAAGTAACAACCCATGTTGATTTATTAAGCAAATAAATTTACGGCATATTTTTCAATCCAAAGCTTTCTTTCAACATCTGGAGCTCCATGCAGTTGTGTAAGGCTGAAAGGCTGCTTCCGATACCCTACTTATGAACCATCTGGTAGGTCCAGTTTAACAACTGCTTAATGGAGAAAGTAGAGCCAGCAAAAATTGAAATCAAATCCATTTCGATGTTGAGAGTAGGCTGACTATTCAACTGTGCAGTTCAATCCATTGACATATAGGAATCGTCAAATGGATCTTTGGAAAGCTGGATTTCCTGAAAGCTATCACCTCTGTGACCATTCGCAACCAAACTATGAATGTGTGGATTGAATAGATGTTGTTCAGCCTGCCAGTGCTCAGTGGACTCAAAAGGAAAACTCTGAGGAATTGCATGCATCACCTGCTCCGGTATGATGATCTGGTTTACATGCGTGGAGTGGCCAATTGAAATAAATTCATTCTCATATGATGATTTATTTGACAGAAGAGAGAGAGCACGAGGTAATTCTGGTGCCACACCCATATTTAGAGAGAACGTGATCTCCTTGACACCTAATAGAGAAATCAAAGGGTTTTTGATTTGGTAATCAAACAATCATAGAAATAAAAGTAATAACATTGTGTAATTTTAAATAACTTGGTGCCTCGGGTGAATATAATTATCTAGCATTTCCAGTTACTTTTGAGAACGCATATGAACTTAAGAGTACTCACAGAAAACTGATTTAAGACAGCTCCTTAAACTTTATAGCATAGCATTTCTGCATCCTTTTCTCCTAATTGCTCTTAGAAGCCTTTACAAAGGCAACTTGGCCAATCATAAAAGAAAACAAAATAAATTGGATTCAAGTACGTTATTCCTATTATACTGACAAGGGGCAGAATCTACTGCTAACAGCAGATTTATAACTAGTCAACATGTAATCTCAATATTATTGTACCATTAATGAGAAGAAACAACAATGTAACTGATATTATATCTTCTTTACTCCGATCAGCAACATATCAATGCTGGAGGCAAATTTCCTAAGAAATCAAACACTCAAGCATTTCCTGTCACTCATCGTCAAACTCCCGTCAAACAAAGCTAAACAAAAATTTTGTCCCATCATTTCTGTAGCTTGCCCAAGTGTGCCTGATAGAGTATTTACATCCCATCAAATGGAAAGTATCAGGATTAGCCGGCAACCTTTCTTTTCAAGTGGCATTAGGCCAACTTACTGACACTTTGTTTAATCCACAGGCCACCTAGAACTCTCTACCAACACACATAATCGATAACTTTGTCCACCAAAGTTTGCACAACTAGGACAAATTCACCCAGTGTGCCTCTCTTGTATTTGTACCATGGTCTCCAGAGCTAAAATTGTCACTCCAGTTCTGACTGTTGGGCTACCCCCTTGGCATGTACCAGCACTAGATACTTAGTACCTTCAAATAAACTTGACACGTTTACTTATAGCTATATTGTAAAGAAGCAAACCTTTTCATCCCATAATTTTTTACAAGCTTAGTGCATATTCATTGTATAACAGATGCTACTGAACACTTCACTTCTTTTTGTCAGTGCTTACAATCTTTAATGCAAGGTAACTAACCTAACCATCATCTCACCCTTTCTTGGTTAAGAACCTTTTGGTGGTATTAGGCAACAGCTCTATGCTGTCACCTAAATCTTTCAATTTTCCAAGATACTATGTGCGAGAAGAGAGATAATAAGTCATGATCCATAACCACTGCATACTTCTATCAGTTTTTGATGCATTCAAGTTTAGTTCTTACAAATGAATTGATCATTCAACAACAAACCGGTTAGACCGTCTGTGTAACGACTCTCATAGTCGTTTTGAGTTTTCTGCATGTCCTGTTTTTTAACCCACTCCATAGCTTCAGTATATCATTTGTGACTTGCGGGGACGGGTGACATGATTACCGAAGTGATCGGATGAATATTGGATGATATTTTCAATTTTGAAGGTCTAAAGTTTGACCAAAGTCAATTTTCTAGGTTAACAAGTGCAGGTTCAAATTCTAACAGTTCTGTTAGGTCTGGAAAGGTGATTTTTGACTTAATTGGGTGGTTGGTATGGATCCCGAAGTGTTCGGGAATGATTTGATTATTGTTTGGATTCATGAGTTTTATAAAGTTGAGGTTGATAAAAAGTTTTAAGGTTTGGGATCGGTATTGCAAACCTGCATAACAATATCATTGAGATTGGAGTTGCATATGCATGCACATATATATATGGATCGGAGTTGCACATCTCTACATGTATTATTTAATAATATTTATGGATCGGAGTTGCACGCCTGCACAGTATATAGACCTCATGTGCCCTCCATGGGTCCCTACTATCGGACAGAGGAAGCGGGTGTATACGTAGCACATGCATTGCATTCATCTCATCATCTTTACATAACTTGTTGATTTGTGAATGTGAAATGGCTATGTGTTAGTGAACGTGACTTATTTTCCTTTTGTTGGCTGATTTGACCCAGATATATGGTGTGCTATAGTTTATATTTACTGTGGAAATTCTGATTTTAGCTGGATTCGGTATTGTTTATGAACTGATTTGATGTTGTCTTTAACTGCAAGTCTGCCTTTGAACAAAGGTTTTATTCTGATATTTTTGCCCAAGTGTTAGAAGGAGCAGTGTAGGACTGATCCTCGCCATTGCTTCTTTTAAAAGACGGTCGACAATGCTGCTGAGTACATGTGATCTTTCGTACTCACCCCTGCTTTTTTGCACCTCTATTGTGCAGGTTCTGAGCCCAGTACTAGCACTAGGTGATCCTAACATCAAGTTGGTGTTCATTGAAGTCTTTGTAGGTAGCTGCTTAGCCGTTCTGCAGCATCCAAACTTCCATTTCTTTTGTTTATTTCCTGTCTTTACTTTCAAACAGTGTAGTAATTTTGGATCTTATTTGTATATCTTAGAGGCCTGTACTCATGTCACCAGATTTTGGGGTTGCAAACTGTTTTATTCCACATTTCGGTTTTGATCTATGAAAGCTTAATGTGAAGACTTTACTTCCGCTACTTATTTACTTTTATTCGGCGATGTGTTTAACATTCGGTCAGGATAAGGGTTGGCTTACCTATCGGTGGGTTAGGATAGGTGCCATCACGACCTCGGTGTTTGGATTGTGACAATTTATATTCAGCTTCAACCATTATTTTAGGTCTCAGTAACAAAACAACTTGGATAATTTGTACTTGAACCCTTGAGAGTCTAGTAAGATTTGGCTTTATGAAACAAATGAAGGATAGACAACCAGAAATCAGGCAACAACAATAATTTCTACCATCTGCAGAACCAATCTTTATAACCCAACATACAAGGGTTTCCTACGGCATAAAGGTAAAGCATTCAATAAGGTATTCCTATGTCACTATCAAATATATTTCAGTTCCGAGAAAAGGAATGTGCAAAATATGAAATTTATCCAATAGGTTCATCAAGAAGTTTCAGTACTCTTGCAGCCATGTGATTATAATCCAAATATCAGTTGTTATACTAAGATATCTTGCAGCCACTGAAAGCTCACTACTAATAACCCAATGACTTGATGGATATCCTTAGAGAGAACTAGCCTTAGCAACACAAAAGTAGAGATCTTTCCCACTCAAATCAAGAGAAGAAAAGATTAATGATGGATTTCATGCACAACAAGGAGAACTACAACAGAACTTAAAATGAAAACTATTGTAGGCTGGATTTCCTTGGTATCGAAACAAACCTTGACTGAAGACCTCAGCTGTCGAGTCATTGGACACTGAGTACAAGTTAGATGCATTGGTCTGCATTTCAGTGGTCCCTGAAAGCTTGACTCCCCCCACAAGTGATTGCCCATTAATACTGTCAGCTTTGTAGGGCTTTAAAGTTAACCCTCTTGTTAATGTGAACTTGGAAACTTTAGAGGTTTCCCAGGTAGAATCTGTAGCAGGTTTAGAGTGGACAAGGGGGGCATTGTTGAACACAAGATCCATCGATTGCCTATTATCTGTAAATGTATAAGCACATGAAATGGTAGTGGGTAAGCACAACACAAAAACAATGTAAGAAATGTCTTTCAATTAGATGATAATTGATAAGGTAAAAACCTGAAAATAAAATGTTCTAGTTAGCTCCCTACCCCCACACTCATCACCATTGGTGAAGTTATACTTGTCCAAGGAGAGTCAATTGACAACCCTTTGCTGAAAAATTACATGCAGAATGGTAAAAAAAATAATTCTATGTACATATACTGTATGTTAGAATCCACTTTATTTCATTAATATTTTGAAAATTCTGACTCTGCCGCTGCAGTCACCACAACCTCCACTCTTCATGCACCACCACCCATCACCAGAGAAAGAAAGGTATAATAGGACAACAGAACTAGAAAAATGCAAAAAGAGGTGAACTAAAAGTTGGATAAACCTCCACCACAGAACATGTCCAAAGAAACACGACAGAGAAAGATACTTGCAGAAGACCTAAAGAAAAAGTCATATTCCATGTCACTATAAGCTTGATTGACAGAAGCAGCATATCCAATCTCACATGCAGTAACTCATGGGCTTACTTTCCAAAAGAAAATTGTTCGAGCATAAATACTTGTATAGGTACGCGTATGACTTAAAATGTATGGATTAAAGCAAACCAATGCCATAGAAATTGATTGTTTGCACCTGAAAAAGAATTTCTTATAGAAACATTGACAATTAATCACATTTGTGTCCATATTAAAAATTAGTCTTCTCCTGTAGTTCCTGCTAAACAATTTCATTTGAATGCTCATTAATTTACATTTCAGAAGAAAACATGCCCAAAATTTAACATAGGCATCATACCATAAAACAACGAAGAAAGCCTTGTCGAGTTAAACTGGATAGTTTCCTGCTGTGGCTTGCGGCGGCGTGCATTGTGATTAGAAAGCCTCCTGCGACAGCTTCGCTTGTTTTCATCAAAATCAGACAAGCTATGGAACCTTCAGTAGGAGAAAAAAAGGAATGATCTCAAATATGCTTAAGGACTGAGGACAAATTAAACACCCGAAAATGCCATAGGAACCAACCATACATCCAGAAGAGCAAGTTGTTATTAACTAAGCCAAACATGTAAGTAGAAGATATGCCTGGCAAATGAGGTTTACCTGCTACACTGCTGACAAAAGCGTCGCTCGAGACCTAGTATGATGACCTTTGGGCATTTGGAATGAGTGTGACAAACTCGATGTTTTCGGTGATATTCTTTAGCTGAAGAGAGATCAAGATTGCAGGCGTCAACCTGACAGTGCGGGGTTAGTGGATTGTGAGTAGAGGATTTTGTTTTCTTTGGTGCAATAAGAGATGATATAGGGCTAATGGAGAAGGACGGGAGCTTAACACTGTTGCTTTCAAATGTTCGCTTGCCAAGTTTGAAACCAACATTCAATGGTTCATCATAGGCGTCCATGGAAGTTGTAGATAGCTCAACTATGGACTTCTCCACATCGTTACCATGAAAAATGAAGTTGGATGGTTTGGAGTCCACGTCATCACAGTCATAAACACCAACAGTGTCAAAACCTGAGGAAGGATCCCGAATCTGCTTTTGAACCAAACATCATCCATTTTACATTGCACTCCATAGAAGAAATAGCAATCAACAAAAAAGAAGAAAAAACATGAGTAATTGCAAGATTGTCGGTCATCCCCAAAGCAAATAAAGAGAATAGTGAGGTGCTTCCTTATGGTTGACTAAAGAGACGAAGGAATAAGTCCACAACTACAACCATTAAAAAAAAAAGACTTGTCAATAAGGATATCATTAATTAACACCACTACATCCTTTTCCCCCAACCTAATTAACTCAATTATTAAGTTTCCCATCAATTGTGACTCTCCATTTATCAGCCAACAAAAACCCCTTTAAAATATCAAACCGCAAACAAGAATATTCTACAATTTGCCGACAAGGCTACTTCATCCACACCCATCTTCGGTTTCACTCGAATCTACACCGCCAACGTAACTTGGAATCAAATCTTTATACCATCGTTTACGAGGTCAGCTTGCAAAACAGCACAGTTAACGCGCCCAAACTTTGCATCCACACAAAATCCCTATTAATGTTTTATTTTGGTACTTCATACATTTCATTTCACTTAATTAAAATACTCCTAAAGGTATCTATTAGTGTTTAATATATTTAACTTGATTGAAATGATATTTAGCATATAATAAAATGTGTTCATTTTGTTACCCTAAACCTAACACATTTATCAAAAAAATATTAAATTTAATTGTGGACCTCATGTAGCTAACAAAATCCACCTTAATTCTTTATTAGCTCCACCAACATTAATAGGGATGAAAATAGTAAATTTTGTTGGAGAAAGTAGAGAAAATGATGTTACATTTTATGAAATTCTTTCTTTGGAGCTAACATAGAAGACACCAATGGTGAATTTTGTTAGTCACATAATTAAATTTAACACTTTATTTTTTGATAAATCTATTAGGTTTAGTATAAATGACTAAAATAAACACTTTTTTGTTATGCATTAAGCATCATTTCAATCAAATAAAATATATTAAAGATCAAAATAAATACATTTGTTATACATTAAGGACCATTTCAATCTAGTGAAACGGATTGTGGACCAAAATAAAGTATTACACTACATTAAGGATTCATTTTCTCCAATGTGATAACCAAAAGAGATGAAAGGATTCACAAATGTTATCAATATTTTTTTTTTACTTCAAATCCTTTAGGCTGGTTTGGAAAGACACTTGAATTTGATATAAATGGGTGTAATTACATTTTTGACATGTTTGGTTGATAATGTAATTACTTGATAAGCAATTAATTGAGTTTAATTGTCCGAACAATTACACTCTCCAATTATCGTGAGAAACATAGTGTAATTACAAGATGAATATGTCACGCCCCAAAATAGGGAGGCATAATTGGCTCTCGATACCATATTCGATCGAGTTAACCACTGAAACATAATAGATAATTAAACTGTGGGACAAAAAGATCAGACAACACAGCATCTAAAATCCAAAGCCTGGACCATGAAGGTCATGAACTGAATAACAATAAACCATATAAACAATGGTAGACAAGCCAAAAATAAAGATGTACTAGCTAGCTGACGAGGCCACAACCGAAGACATACCTACTTACACACACACATATATATATATGCCAAGCATGTGGGTTGGAGATTGAAACCTACAAAAGAAAACCTAGAATACTATGTCCTCAATAGTCTCTAAGAGTGACATAAGACATGTCGGGACAAGGCCCTGACTATACCCAAATTGTACAACAGAAGTAAACTCTGATAGCCCCAGGATAAGATGGAGCTTACCAACTCACAGCTGAATGCGAATCCTAGCAGGTGGATCGATCAGAATCCCTGGCTGGACCTGCTCGCACGAAACGAAAAAAATAGCGTCCCTAGGCAATAGGACATCAGTACGAATAAAAATGTATTGGTATGTAAGGTGGAAAGTAGAATCATAAGTAGTTGTTATAAAAGAGTAATAGAGATACCACCTGAAACTAAAACTCAAATAATCTCCATGACTGAAATTTTACCTCTTTGTCACGACCCGAGCCTACACCTTGGACGTGGCCGGCACTTGAGAACCATTGTTGGTCCCCAAGCGAACCTTCATCATGGCTGACTACAAGTGGAAGACTAACTCAAGCATACAAAAGATTAAAAACTAAATTAAGTTCAATAACTCAAATACTCAATCTTTAAAAAGATCTGAAAACTACTCAATAGATAAACTCATAGTTTGAAAAAAAATAACTCAAAGAAGATACATACTGAAAACTACTCAACCTTGTTTATCTATGAAGCCTCTACTATTATAGAAGGATATCGGGACAAGACCCACGACATCTCAAAACTACTAACTATAAGATAAAGGTGAAGTCCTCCAGAATATGAAAAGGCTCACCAAAGCTGACTGGAATATCACATGACCTCAACGAAGCGCCTGTTGATGATCCTGAATACCTATATTTGCATAATGAAACGATGCAGGCCAAATGGCCCAGTACATGGAATGTACGAGCATGTAAGGAAAATTCTAAAGCATAAATATAAGCTTGAACTTGATAAAAAGGAAACATACTTACCTCTTCTCAACTCACTCAACTCAAATCAAATCAAGAATAAGAAACTCAACTCAAATATTAGATACTCAACTCAAGTCAAAGGCACTCAACTCAAGATACTCAACTCAAGATACTTAACTCAATATACTCAAGGATAAATCAACAATAAAAGATGCAATATATGAAAAACTTTTAAAATAGTAGATAGCAACTCAATGTATTGAAGAATACAATAACAACTCAATTTGTATATAAAAATACAATATAACTCTGTGGGAGATTCTTTAACCGACAACCATCACTATGAGATAAGTGATGATACAACGTCTCGCCTATGCTGCCAAAACTGTCCTATACCTTGCCGGGGTATAGAACTCCTCAACTAAGTGAATCCACTAAGCTATGCTTAAAATAAATAAGGAATCATCTAAAAAGTATGATCCTTTCTACCCACGTTGGCTACATGGTTTATGGAGACTTGAGTTCTCTGAACTTGTCCCTGTATCGGTGCTCAATACTAATCCCAAAATGTAACTAGTTCATATGTTTAAAAACATAACTTTCTCTGCGGTTTGAGATTATTACTCAAAAATCTATCTCTTAAAAGAGCTGGTACTCAGAACTGCACATGAAAACTCTTTTGGAAATTGGTGTTTCCTCTCATCTTAAATGTGAAAAACATTTACTCTTTGGGAATACTTCCCATATATAATTTTAAAGAAAATTAGCTTCACTCTTACTCTTACTCAACTCAATTATCAAGTCTTAAAACAAGTTTAAAACAATTGTAAAGGACTTTTGAAAAGACTCGAAGAACTCTCAAGACTTGACTCGTAGCTCTACCCTTGAATTTGAATTATGGATTCAAGGATTATGATCTCATGTTATAGATGATCTCTCAATGTTTAGAGGTACCTTAGAGTGTAGAAATCAAATAGAAAACATAGGTATGATTCGAGGGAACTTAAACGGAGAGAAGTGGGAAAGGGTAGAGGACCTAGCGACCATGGCGTAATGAGTGGCGTAGGGGGCCAGACCTTGAACTGCAGAGTCTGGGTTGGGGCGCACTGAGTTGTGTGGTGCCCCAATGCCCAACCTATAGACTCTGTCTTGGGGTGCACTGAGTGGCGTGGCGCCCCACCCCTTTCCTAAGAAATTTTGATGAATTATTTACTCGTTTTCTAACTCCAATTCACCTAGAATCGAATGGTTTCTTCCCAAATCACTTTGATACGAATACCCAACATTAGTGTACAAGAATCTACTCAAAAACAACCTTAAAAATCATACAATTATCTCAAGAACTCATCAAAACTTCAACAATCAACATTTAAAAAAAAAAAATTCGACAAATCTTATCAAGAACTCAAATCCTTTACTTTCAAGAACGAAATTACGCTGAATTAATCATGATCGGCGTGTGGGTGAATGAACCCAATGCTATGTGAACTCACACACCTCTTAGGGATCAAACCCTTGGCAAAATCGGCAACGAAATCCTCAAGAACTTGACGAGCGCTTAACTTTTATCCTTTTCTCCTCTTCTTGAGCTTCTCTCAAAGCCCTAGCGTAATTTAGGATTTGTAAAACTGAACCAAATCAGTTTATACCCCTAAATATTACCAAATTTAGTTTTATGTTAATTGGGTAAGGAAAATACCAGACTACCCTTCTCAAATTCGGGTAGCTTTCCTTAACTGGTCAGCCCGACTTCAAACGGGCATATCACCCTCACACGAGCTTGAAAATTAGCAAACTTGGTGGTGTTGGAAAGAGGATTCCAAGAACTTTCATTTGATATCTTATAAACCACCTAACTCATTCTGTATTGAAAGTTATGGTCGTTTGAAGTTGACCCAAAACTCATACTTAGCATAACTTGCCAAAATTTCCAATTTTGCTATTTCGAGTTTAGTTTCTTTATAATTCTAGTTCTTTCAAAAACCGAGGTGTTACACTCCTACTATTTAAATATGCATGGTATGCTCGTATAATCGTATGTCGTGAATACATATATATAGATGCAAATGCATGACATACCCAACCAAATGCTAGCAATGATGGTGCCTTCCCGTAGCTAACCGACATCGTCTTAACAAACTTGTGGTCATCGGTGTCTCATACATATTAATATAGGCAATAGGCCCTATACCTCCCAATTATAGCTCTGGAGTAGAATGCATAGCATGTTATGTCATGGATTCATAATGCATATATGTTATCATTGTCATGTTGCCAATCTTTGCCCGTTTGTACTCTTGTTCTCATAACCCATAATCACTTTCGTATAACATGTAAATGAATCATGGAACCTCATATGTTTTTCCCAATAAGCTTGAAAACTTAACTCGACTTTTAGAAAGATAACATAACATTGAAGATGTTCATAGAAAGCTTAAGGGGCTTCATTTAGTTCCTATTCTTGGTTCCTAGATAATTTATAAAATAAAGTATTTCAAAAATCAAGTGTTCTAATAGTTTAAACATTTAACTTATATTTGAGAGTTTTGAAAATCGTGTGTTACGCTATAGATTTTTCATAATAAAATTTAGGGGGGAAAGATGACTGGTTACAAATAATAAATGTCTCCCATATTATTTTGATATCACATCATCCAAAGAAGAATAATAATTCATACATATGGACATTTAGTCAAGGAAACCGGTAAAATGATATGTAGATGTAGAACACCCTATTTATCCGAACGAGTGGAATATAAAAATAATAGTATCATGAAAATAATTTAGCTGAAATCTAAATGCCTTCCACATAAGGTCTTTCTAGCAAGAGAATAAGAAAATATCACATTTGGCGTTTTAGGAATTTCTTAGGAGTCGTGCTAAAAGGAAGGACAAAGCTTATAGTCTTAACATACCTTTCCAATGAACGCTCGACTGCCCGTCGTTTCTTCACAAAAGTTGTTCCTTGCATCCTAAGCTTTGCAAACACTATATATATGCAGCTAGTACACACCTATAAACAATTTATAATTGAGATTAAATCAAAAGATTTGTCATATGGCCCTAACTTGACGAAACGTCCGTAGAATTTCGTAAAAAAAATCATGAAAGAGTCCCCATATTATTACCTTAGCAAACCAAGTGTAAAACTTGAAGGAACACCAATAACTACAAATTTATATCTTCGAAAATTAGCTCCAAACATAGCTAATAGAAGGGGAAAACGATTTTCATGTGTAGAGATCACATTTCTACGTAGAGGGGCAACCTTTAATGGTAGAAATTGCTAAAAACTAACCTTCATCGTGCAAGAACTCCATTAGAACCCTCTCTTTAGCTTTCTTTCTGGTTACGAAGTGAAAAAAAATGTTTTTATGGGTTAAACGTCGAGAAGCCGACATACCATATTTTTTACCCGACCCGATTTGCGATCTGGATTCTGCCCAGGCAGTTCGCAGTAAAACACTCATAACTTGTTACTTTGATGTCGGTTTTATGAAAGGTTTTGTGCATTGCAAACTAGACTCATAGACCTTCGATTTGATAGTTATGGGTTTCATAACTCTTTATATATTGGGAGAAAGCATCCAAGACATTTGACCCAAAGTTTAAAATTTTTTTTTAGAGAAACTTAGATAACTTTTGCTTACCTTTATTTCACTAATTTTCTTGACTTCAAAACTTAAAAACATTCGTCAGCGAATGAATCTAGACAATTCATTGGTTGATTTTTTTTTCTGCTAGCACTTTATTTGCAAGTCTATATTTGTTAAGCTCGCAAACCTAAAGTAAAATTCTGAAAATTCCAACTACTAAGCTATGAATAACTATCTCGTAAAAAGACGTATAAATTGCACTTTCAAGCTACTTAAAATCCGATTAAGTTGATGTGAAGAAACAATTGTCAATTATCGAAATGTGACCCACCTTAAGTCTTTAACAGCTGGGGGTACTCCTTCCTCATTTCTTCTTCCGCTTCCAAAGTCATTTCCTCGACGTTGTTATTTCTCCACAACAATTTCACAGAAGCTACTTCTTTAGCTCGAAGCTTTCTTACCTACCGATCTAAAATAGCTATTGGTACCTCTTCATAAAATATATATTTTCAGCAATGCGAATATTCTCAATGGGCATAATATGTGAAGGATCTCCAATGCACTGACAACTCGTGAAACAAATTTGTGACAGTCAATTTTTGGTCTAATTTTCATAGACCCAATTACGAATCATAATACCATCTAAGGGTAGTGATTTTAGCTCATATAAATGAACTTCTGAGACTTAAAATTGTAATCTGACTTCCACGGATGGGATCTATGACCCATAGATCAAAGCGCGGATCAAATATGGCCTTGTGGAAGGTCTCTCACAACTTTTTAATTGAGGTTTCTTTTGTATTTTCTCATTCTTCCTAAGCTCAAGCCACCTTGTTAACTTATATTAGGGAAATATATCCTATTAAATATTCAATTTTCTTTTATTTCTTTGCTCTCAATTCCCAAACTAAAAAAGAATCTGCAAGAAAGACAAAATCTAGGGTTTCAAGGCTTCCAAGAAAGTTCTTCTTTCGAGCTTCGTTCTCTTAGATATGTAAGGCTTAAATGAGAGTATCCCTTCACTCTCATTCCTAAAGTATTTTTATTATCAAGATTGTTAGAAGTAAAACTAAGTTTTTTTATTTTTTTTTTGAAATTATGATGTTTATTCGATAAGCTATATTTTCATTGTTTCACTTTGGGTTTGAAATGGTATTGATTAAGTATGAGTTTTATGGTCATTCAAACCTTTATAAATTTTAAGAATGAAAGAAGCATGATATGAATTACAACCTAAATACAGGTTATTTTGGGATATGACTTTTGAGCTTAGCCTTATATATGATTCAAGATGATAAGATATTTATAAAAATTTGAGCATTATATGAATATATATTGTTTTGGGAGGACTATTTAGTACGAAGAGGACCTAGGTTCAAAAAACATAAGTCTCATAACAATGCAACAACGTAGGATTATGTTTCACCGCTTTGTCGGTTGACCTTCTGGCCCTAAGAGGCTTAGATTAGTGGATCCAAATATGATAAGATATGGTACTATACTATTGAAAGGTAACAGGAAGCCCATCCAACTAGGATTATAAGTTGATTGTCATGAGCTCAAACGACGTATGTCGGTTATAAGAAATTCCCAAATTATGCATTTTTATGATATGTTTTTAATTCTATATGGTTTATTTTAGGTTTAAGTCATCTGCCGCCCCCTGAAGTTGTCTACATAATTCACTTAAACACCTCAACTATGGCTTGTATCTATTGAACACCTAAATAATTCAAAACATGTGTCCATTAAGCACAAAATACTGATGTGGCAAAATAAGTGCAGCTCACTGCATGGGAGCACATGAACAGGTCCCAAACTTTTTTATGTATTTTTTTATTAATAATAAACTTGTACCTTTTCTCCTTCTAATGACACTTGGCATTGCATTAATTAAAATAACTAAAATTAAACTTTTACTCAAAATAATGTCTTATAATACCCAAAAAGAAAAGCAAACCCACCCCATCCCCACTCCTGTAGGCTATACCAACAGTGGTCTTCTTCTTCACCCCATTTTAATCATTTTAAACTCTGTTTTGGTTCTTCATTTTTATTTTTTGCTCATTATAAAAAAAATGAATCTGCTAAGTGCTAATCGAATTTGCAAGAATGAAAAAAAATCGGACATCGGAGTTATAAAGGCAACCTCCGTCCATCTCTATTTTTGGTCACTTCGATCAAAAAACATCACCAGCCATTAAAGTTGTAAAATAATATCATAAAATTTGATATAATTCATTTGAATCCTCACGATTTCTCTTCGTCATTGATTTAGAAATAATTTATCAAAGTCAACTTATTTTTCACAAAAATCACTCCATTAATATATCATGCTTCATAATTTATTTCATTATTTGCATTTGACTTAATTTCCATAGCTCATAAATCATAATTTATTATAAGAAGAAAAACAAAAGTTAATCTCTTCGGAGGAATAGAAAATGGTTGGTGACAACGGGTGAAGAAGAAGAAGAAGAAGAAGAAGAAAGGGCAAATAATTAGATGGGTGGGGAGAGATTTAATTTGCTTTTTTCTTTCATTTTTTGTTTCCACAGGAGGTGTCGGCATGGCCGATGTTAAGGGAAGAATAAGAAAGGTTGGTGGGTTCCTGTGGGGGGTGGGGGGAGGAATTTTTTTTCTTCTTTTTGTTAATCAATTTTTCAATTATTAAAGGTTGGAATTAAAAAACTGAAAATTCATTAGATTGGGCCCATGTGCCATGTGCTGAAGTCTTATTGGTTACTTTTTCAAGACAGTATGCGTGGATTACACACACAACATTTTAAAAGATTTTATTATCATTTGGTGTTCAATAAGTACATATTCATCAATATTAGAGTGTCTAAAGCTTTTAAAATGTACTTATTGACTCATTTAGGGCTTCATTTTACTAGAATTAGTGTCCTCAAATGAATTTTTTGTCTCAATAACTGATGTAAATCCTTAAGTTTTAGGTATTTGGAGTTTGAGGCAAAGCATGGGCACTACTTGGCAAAAAGGAACAAAACGGCTGAAAAGACGAAGAAAAGAAGGTCTGAGGATTGCCTAATGCATTAGGCGAATCACCGAATGCCTTAACCTCACCCAAAGTTCCAGTGTGCTGAGCCTTGAAGGAAAAGATCAAGTTGGTGATGAAAGGGGGCAGTCGGCGCGTCACCGAACAGTTCTGCGAAGCAGTACTATATCGCCCAATGATCCAGAATGCGAAGATGCTAAAGGCAAAAGCTGGAAGGCGATGAAGCAGACTATAGGGCAGATCACCGAGTGCATCGATGATCCCGACTTATTGCGCCGAGTGATCCTTCACAGCACATTTTTTGACAACTATAAATACTAGTTTGAATTTTTATCTTAGTATGCAATTTCAGAGACAACATTTTATTTTCTAAGTTTTCAAGTAGAGAACATTTTGCTTAGCTTTTGAAGATTTGAAGACTTCCAATTTCAAGAAATTGGAAGTGGGTGTTGAAGATTCTTCATCTTAGACTCGATTGAAGTGAATATAAATCATACCTAATTGATGTTACTTCGATTTGGTATCTTTTTGTTCCTTTTTTCTATGTCTAGCTAAAACCCCAATTCTTGGGGTGTGATTTTGTGAATATGGGTCAAATTTTCTATTGGGTATTGCTTATTGTTAGTCTATATGCTGTTTAAATGTGATTTCGTTTAGTAGTTGTGTTTGAACTTAATGGGATTGTAGTTGCAAATACAATTTCATCTTAGTGTTTTTGGCTTGCTCGAAAGAGAGGTTTTAAAACTAAGACTACTAAATCGATAGTCGGTGGTTATTGGGTCGTTGTGGGTTCAGCTCGAGAGAGTGAATCCTAGGCCTTTTCCCACACATTCAGCTCGAGAGAGTGAATGTGCTAAGGTGGAGGCACTGCTTAAAAGCGGCAACTCGGTGTTCGAGAGAAACCGAGTTGATTCGGGGTAAGTTACTCAAGAGAGAATTTACCCCCACTAAAGTCTAGCCTAGTTACAAATGTTCAGCAATTGACTATCAATATCATTTATCCAAATGTATAGTTTATCCCATATTCCTATCACATCCCAAGAATCCCGTCTCCCTAATTCGCATCTTCTTATTTTCGTTGTCATTGTTCATTAATTGAATACAAACCCCCAATTGATATTTGAAATTCGTGTCAACCCCTTAATTTATTATGTTTTTACTCGATAATGTTTTTAGCTATGGTTAACTCTAGCATATTCGCGCTTAACTCTTAATTCTCATAAACCGCTCCCTTGGGACTCGACCCCAACCCATTTGGTTGGGTTATAGTACTATTGTATGATCGTAGACACTTGAATTGGAAGTTGTGTCTTGATTACGCAACTATCAAAATGGCTCCACCGCCGGGGAGTGGTGTTACTTGAGAACTTCAAGTTGAGTTGAATTTCTCTTTTGTTAGTCGTAGTTTACTTACATAATTTTTAGTTTTGTTTTGTTTGGTTGTGTGAATATTTCAGGAAGTATGAGTGTGAACATCAGCAATGGCGGCCAAGTAGGCCATTAAGATGACATTAGAAACCTTAACGATGTAAATAAGCCTCAGGATAATGACCCCCATCTCATAGGCGGTATTAGTGCCATTCGCTTACCTCCAGCTGAAGGAATGTTGTATTCCACATCACGAGTACTATGTTGCAACTCTTGCAACTAAAGGGGCTTTTTAGTGGATTGGCTCATGAAGACCCTCATGAGCACATTCGAAATTTTGTGGATGTGTGCGGACCATTCTCCTTCAAGAATATATCCCAAGAGTCAGTTCATTTACGGTTGTTCCCATTCTCTTTGATAGGAGAAGCATGCAAGTGGCTAGCTGAATTGCCACGCGACTCAATCACTTCGTGGGAGGAGATGGTCAAAGCATTTAATGTGCGATTTTTCCCTCCCTCGAAGATGATGATTCTTCGGGACAGTATCCAAAGCTTTAAGTGTTTGGAGGGCAAGCCAATTCATGAGACTTGGTTGTGATTCAAGAAGTTGGTGCTCTAATGCCCAACCCATGGCTTGCCTGACATCGTATTGCTGCAGTATTTCTACCGGAGCCTAGGCTCGGTAAACAAGGGTGTTGCTGACCAACTTTCTCTAGGAGGTTTGATGCAACAACTTTACGTGATAGCATCTCAGCTATTGGATGGCATGACCACAATAAATCAGGCTTGGTATACCCATGAAGACCAAGTCTCCTCTCTTACATTCAAATTGACCAGGGAGTAGATGGAAAAGGATCAAGAGAGGGACCAAAACATGGCCAAGATCATGACACAACTTGATATTTTGTCCAAAAATGTCATGGGAGCTGGTGCTCGGGGTGTCAATGATGTGGGTATCAGGTGTGCGAATTTGAAAGAGGCAAAGTTTGAGGCTTTGTACAATGAGGAGGCAAACCTCCTAGCCAACCAAGGCAGTGGTTATCGTTCAAACTACCCAAGGCAAGGTGGTAAACAAGGTTGGGCTAGAGATGAAGGTTTGAAAGAGCGTGAATGGAGAGACCGTAATCCTAATTGGAAGGATGGGGAGAAGGATATGTATATGCCTCCCCATGAGCACCAAAAGCCAAAGGATTCGAAGGGTGGCAGGTCTGAGGATATTCTTTCTTGTATCCTCAAAAGGGTTGAGGGGTCATACAAGATCTTGAAAGAAATGAAAGAAGAAGTGTCGACCCTTAGCCAGACCGTTACCTCCCATTCAGTATCAATCAAGCAGCTAGAGACCCAAATGGGTCAGATGTCGTCTCACCTAAATTCGAGACAAAAAAGGGGGTTGCCTAGTGACACTATGGTCAACCCCAAGAATGAGGTTTGAAGGTGGACTTGTGTCGTGCCATGACATTAACTAAGGCGTTGTTTGGGAGGCAACCCAAAACCCCTTATTGCTTTTATTTGTGTTTTGGTAAAATAATGGTGTGGTTTTTGTACAGGTTGAAGTGTGGAAAGTGTTCGAAAAATGTAGGGTGGCGAGCAACAGGTCCAGTCGGTGAGTCACCAAAGAGGTCGGGTCCATTGTTTGACTCAAGACATCTTTAAATTGGAGTTTGTAAAACTCGGCGAGCCCAGGAAATTATTGGCGAGTCACCGACCATATCAGCAATCCCAATGAGACCGCTGTTGGAACCTCCACACTAACTGGAGGTCCTGTAAAATTCGGCGAGAAAAATGAACACTTGGCGTTTCGCAAAGTGGATGGGCAAGCTCGGTTAACGTCGCCGAATAGACGAAGAACTGGACGGTTTTTCAGGTCAAAGGTTTAAAAGTTTCTAACTCATTCAATTTCCCTCACTTTTTATCTTCCCAAACTCACACCCGCTCACTAGTTCCTATATTTTTGCATTTTTAGTGTTGATTTGTGCTCAGAGTTGGATTACATTGCCGCCTAGTGTTTCAATCTTCTCTTAATCGACACCAAAGGTTGGTTTTCTATGCCCCGAGGTTATTTTAACAAAAGTTTAACTCATTTGCAGTAGCCTGATCTTGTTGAAGTGTTCTGGTCCTGCCTCATAGGATTATATTGTTTACATGCATGATTTAATTTGATAATCTTGCCCAAGTAGTTGTGACCGTTGAATTCCTGTAATTGTATGCCTTAAAATGGATTAAAATTTGAGGGGTTGTGTTTGGGTGTTAAGGGTCCTACCTTGATTTCATTAATGTATGCTTTAATTTTGTTTTTGGAGGTTGCAAGGGTTAATTTTGAGGAGTGGGTTGAAAGTAAGCACGCGATCTGGGTCGAGCTCACTGAACCACTCGGCGGTTCGTCGAAGTTAGTCATCTCACTGTTAATTTCAAGCTTTGTTCGATGTTGGATCTTGTAGTTTTTTGCGAGAGGCTTGAGATCGCCAAATGCACTCAGCGACTCGTCGAAAGACTTCTTGATCGTTGTTTTGCTTACACCCCTAAACCCTTTTTGCACTATAGTTTTGGTGAGCCTATCCTTGTTCTCCGAAAGCTGTCGGCAACACGCCGAGTGGTTCCCCCTATCGCCTAATTGTTGTAGTTTTAGAGCTAATTCCTTCGGCGAGCTTGCCCAAGAAATTCAGCAATTCGCCATCTGATTTGGCGATTCTGTCTCTAATTGTTCTGTTGTGCTTTTGTTTAAGTTTTTCTAACTTCTTTTTGAGATTTTGCAGACCTGACTAAATCAAAAGCTGCTAAAAGAAAAACCCCAGCCCAAGAGAAGTCCAAAGGGATTGCGATAAATGAGAATGCAACTACATCGAAGGAAAAGCTATGAAACTACACACAATTAGTGGGAAAGGCAAGGGCAAGAGGCCCACTTCTGCTTGGAAGACTATTACCCTAGACCCTAATATTCCTTCATGAGCCCGAGGATTCTGCAGTGCGGTACATGTATTTTTGGCAAACTCACACTCAACAGACCTTGGTGAATCTAGCACTGCTGTTCCTTCTGAGGTGACCTTGGGCACTGATGCACAGGCTCATGGTGAGGCATCGGGCACTGATGCCTAGACAGACAAAGTGACTGTGTAGATATGATCCCCTTTTTACCTCCCTCTCTATTTTTCTTTATTCACTGTTGGATAATTTTGATTTGCATTTGAGGACAAATGTTTTTCATTTGTGGTGGGGTGAGGCCCACCTTTGTGCATATCTGTTTTGTTTATCTATTTGGGCCTTGTGCTAAATTTGTGTTACACTACTTTTTGTGGAATGTTTGAGCTTGTGGCTCCTTGCTTTTAATTGAAAATGATTTTTGACCCTTCTGAAATTTTTTTGCCACCTCTTGTATGTGTTGAATGTGGCTGCTCTTTTGCAAATTCGAGTATCGATTTTGATCAATACCGATGACCTAAATAGTGCTCATAATCGAACAAACATGAATGTGCAGCACGAGGAGGCCAAATGAAGTTGCATAGACAATATGTGAACTCTTTGCATTTCGTTGTGACTAGACAATTATGAGATTGAGTCTCTTGTGATGATCGTTGCACACTAGCGAAAGTGTGGAGTCTTGTTTGACCTTGGTGTCAATGCCTTGTGTGATGAGCTTTCTGTGAACCATGCATGATAGCACCTAGAATTTGCCCCGTTGGTCCAGTCGACTAAGTAAGACTATCTCTTGATATGATCTTAGGCAACTTCAAAGAGTGTGAGACAATATGACATATACCTCTTTTGTGGCCTACCTTGTGAGTGTGTGAACCTCTTTTGAACACCCCTTGAGCCTTACCTTTCTTTGGAAGAAACTTGATGAAAACATGACCTCCCTTAATCCACTACCTATAATCCTCTTGATTTGTGGTTGATTGAATAGCCAACTTAGGCCAAAAGCCTAAGTTGGGGGTGTGGTGAAAAGAGAAGGCAAGTCAAGAAGTGCAATAAAAGTCTCCTTTAACCCATGGTTTTGAGAAAAATGGAACCCCTCCATACAAAAAAAAAAAAAAAAAGAGAGAGAGAGAGAGAGAAGAGAAAAGAATGAAAAAGAAAAAGTCATGGAATAAAGTACAAAAGAAAAAGTCATGCAAAAGAAATAGGGTTTCTGAACAATCCATGGAAAGTGAATAATGGGATGACTTATGAGCACTAAAGAAAATGATGAAACAAGAGGAGATGAAGTGTTGTGAACACCACATTTTATGAGAATGAAAGTTAGTGAGCCTAAATGACCATACCTTTGCATCAACCCCATTACAAGCCTTGAAAAGACCTTTTGGATCTTGAGTCAGCTGAAGCAAGTGTCGATTGGAAAATAGGGCAAACCTATGGGTGAAGTCATGCATTATGTTCATCTTTGTGAGTGTAAGCATTGCATTTGATTCCAAAACTTTAAATTGTTGAACCATTGAGTGTGAATATGGAATCATTCTTTGTGTGAGGGCATTTGAACACTTTAGCTGAGCTTGAACTTGCATTTGAAGCAAGTATGGTGAGCTTGAGATTCTTTGATAATGGTATGCCACAACTTGAAACTTTGAGTACACATTTGATCTTCGCATGAGTAAATTGAGTCTTGTGTGTGCATTCATGATTGAGTCTTGTGTAGCACTGTTCGACACATCCTTTTTGAACTGCCGAACTTGAGTTTTACTTGAGGATAAACAAAAGTTTAAGTTAGGGGTGTTGATGAGTCCAAAATTTGGACTCATTTAGGGCTTCATTTTAATAGAATTAGTGTCCTCAAATGCATTTTTTGTCTCAATAACTGATGTAAATCCTTAAGTTTCAGGTATTTCGAGTTTGAGGCAAAGCATGGGCACTACTTGGCAAAAAGGAACAAAACGGCTGAAAAGACGAAGAAAAATAGGCCTGAGGATTGCCTAATGCATTAGGCGAATCCCCAAATGGCCTTAACCTCGGCCAAAGTTCCAGTGTACTGATCCCTGAAGGAAAAGATCAAGTTGGCGATGAAAGGAAGCAGTCGGCGCGTCATCGAACAGTTTCGCAAAGCAGTACTATATCGCCCAATGATCCAAAATGCGAAGATGCTGAAGGCAAAAGCTGAAAGGTGATGAAGCAGACCAAAGGGCGGATCGCCGAGTGCATCAGTGATCCCGACTAACTGCGCCGAGTGATCCTTTGTATCACATTTTTTGACAACTATAAATATTAGTTTGAATTTTTATCTTAGTATGCAATTTAAGAGACAACATTTTATTTTCTAAGTTTTAAGTAGAGAACATTTTGCTTAGCTTTTGAAGATTTGAAGACTTCCAATTCCAAGAAATTGGAAGTGGGTGTTGAAGATTCTTCATCTTAGACTCGATTGCAATGAATATAACTTCGATTTGGTATCATTTTCTTCTTTTTTTCTATGTCTAGCTAAAACCCCAATTCTTGGGGTGTGATTTTATGAATATGGGTTAAATTTCTTGTTGGGTATTGCTTATTGTTAGTCTATTTGCTGTTTAAATGTGATTTCGTTTAGTAGTTGTGTTTGAACTTAATAGGATTGTAGTTGCAAACAAAATTTCATCGTAGTGTTTTTGGCTTGCTCGAGAGAGAGGTTTTAAAACTAAGACTACTAAATCGATAGCTGGTGGTTATTGGGTTGTCGTGGGTTCAGCTCGAGAGAGTGAATCCTAGGCCTTTTCCCATACATTCAGCTCGAGAGAGTGAATGGGCTAAGGCAGAGGTTGTGCTTAAAAGCGGCAACTCAATGTTCAAAAGAAACTGAGTTGATTCGGGGTAAGTTGCTCGAGAGAGAATTTATCCCCATTAAAGTGTAGCCTAGTTACAAATGTTCAGCAATTGACTATCAATAACATTTACCCAATTGTGTAGTTTATCCCATATTCCTATCACATCCCAAGAATCCCATCTCCCTAATTCACATCTTCTTAATTTCATTGTTTTTGTTCATTAATTGAATACAAAACCCCATTAATAATTGACATTCGTGTCAACCCCTTAATTTATTATGGTTTTACTCAATAATGTTTTTAGCTATGGTAAACTCTAGCATATTCGCGCTTAACTCTTAATTCTCAGAAACCTCTCCCTTAGGACTCGACCCCAACCCATTCGGTTGGGTTATATTACTATTGTATGATCGTAGACACTTGAATTGGAAGTTGTGTCTTGATTACACAACCATCATAGTTGAGGTGTCTATGTGAATTACACGGACAACTTTAGGAGGCCGCAGATGACTTAAGCCTTTATTTTAAGTATGTTATGTTACATATATGTTAATGTAAGGCTACATGATTGGACTTATCCTTATATATGTTTTTGAACAAAGATTAAATGATACCTATGCATGAACCCTAACTGTTTTCTCTACCGTTCTTTTCTTATGTTTATGATTTTGGAAACCTTATTTCATTGTTGCTACATATACTTTATAATATATTATCTTAGTTTTCTTATGTACTTAGTAAATTTCATGTAGTGACACAGTTTTTTCTAAGCTGCATCCTTTTATGATTTAGGTTATGGCACTCGTACTCAGACTTGTGGCCAGTAAGGTTGCAACATTTCCAGTTAACATTTGTGATCGCTCCTTATTTGGAATTCCATTAATTTAGGTTACTAGACATACCTTTATCTTATCTTTGATTTTGAGGTAGCTGGGGGTCATGTCTCGACAGACTTAAGTTTTCGATTTAACGACTTATTTCAGACAGTAAAACTGTAGTTTCATGATTTTTCTAAACATTATTATTCAGTTATAAATTTTAGTTTCTTCTTAGTTTCTTTATTTGATGCTTTGATATGTATGTCACGCGTTAGCTTGTGATCACTCATGGTTTCAGGTACCGTGTCTTGGTTGAGATATAAACTCAGGTCATGAAAAACTGGTATTATAGCACTATGTTTAAGTGTCCTAGGATGTTTGAAAAGTCGCATCTAATAGAGTCCTTTTTATGGGTATGAAGCACGCCACACTTATAAGGGGGAGGCTACAAGATGTCCCAAGACCACACTCTTCCCTTTTGAGTTTTCTCTTAGGTGCCCTAGCCCGAAGAAGGAAAGACGAGGCATAGCAAAGGCTAAGGCAATGGAAGCAATAGTTCTCTCATTTCATACTCTAGATCATGGAATAGGGCTATTTCCTAAGAAACATATGAAAATTCATGTGTTTCTCCGAGTTGTCTAACTATTCCTAATATTTGAGGTGATAGTAGTAAAGCTCCATTCCTACTGGAAAGGTGTTCTCAAATTGAACTGTCTTCATTTCAAAGATCGTACAAAAGGATTTAGAGGATCCTATTAGTGTGCTTAAGCCCATCAATTTAAAACCTTACTTTCTTATTTATGTGAATCGTGTTGTTGAGCCAAAACATGATATGCATTCAGATTCTCCTATAACTCTTGTTACATATAACATCAACGAAAGAAAAAAGTAGGTGTCCAGATTCTTGGATAGTATTGGCACCTGAAAGGTAGTATAATTTAGGATGTTATGATTTATTTGTAGAATTACCCAAAATTAACGTGTGAATCCAGAAGTGTAGTATTAAAATGGTAGGGATAATGAATATATATGCATATATAGAAGTTATGTATCCATTGAGTTAGAATTAAGGTGATATTTCTTCAGGTGTCAACTAAGGGATAGTAAGTTGATGTAGATCTCATGGTAGAGGGTAAAAAAGAAGTTATTTGTTTATGACTTAGATTATGATTGAACTAGGAAAGGAGTTTATGATTCAGGTCATTAATGAAAGTATAAGGTGGTTAAGGATTGATAGATCTAGGCTCTACTTTGTGATTCTGAAAAGGAACTGCTTGCTGCTTATATAGCTATGAATGGAGTTTAGACGTTCATATGGATATGTAGTAGTGATATGGGAATAAAATGATATGCTAATGCATTGTAATTAGATAGACTGTAAGATTAAGATCAACTATTATTAATTTGGGGTTTTTAGTGAATTAGTATTTCTCAATTCTTATCTAGTAGCTTCTAAGCCAGGATAGTATGTGAAGTTGTGTTGTTATGCATGTTTTGTATTAGAAACTAAGTTTGAAATGTGAATGATCAGCTAGGGTGGAAATAAATGATAGTTTGGGATTAGTGATGCTAGTTTTATGAAATTGATCTCGTAAGCTTAAAGAATCGTATGTAAGAATTTAAGTTTATTAATCATATATTACTAAAAGTGGGAAAAAAAAAGTTCAAAGTTGAATTATAAAAATTCCCTTTGTTAATTTTTATATATAAAAATATCTTTTTCATTAACTTTTAAAATTAAATTAATAGACTTCTAAACAATATACATTGAATCTGATTGTAGAAAGTTGTTCAATATTCCCACGTTTATTGGAAGTTCCAATTTCTTAGTTATTACATGTATTAGTTCAATTAAAATGTTTAATTCCTCTCATCTTCCATGGGAGTAACATCTTTATCACATGACCTTTTCAAATTCTTTATAGGATTTTATAAGTCTTGATAGAAAAAATTATAATATTCATATCTTATGCAGCTTCTACAAGCTTTTCATCGTCATGCATTCATCATTCATTTCCTACTTTTTGGGTTCAGTTACAAAACAATATTGAGCTTTGGGTTTAAGAATTATATTGCTTCATCGTGGAAATGTTGGAGGCAAAACATATTATGGTCCTTCTTTCGATTTTGATAATGCCTTTATCTGAGTATCAGGAACAGACCGCAAAAAATCAAATAATTTATGCATAAATATTCTTAATTATTTTTTGATCTATATGATGAAACTTATCTTAAGTCTCATGGATCAGATTTTGATGCATTTCAGAAGGATTTATGATGACAAAGCAATTCAGTTATACTCTAGAGTACTCCTAGGTATCATACATTATGATACTCTACTCGTCTTTTACGTGTTAGCATAATAGCATCGTGCCCTAACCCATACTCATGCACCTCTTATAGAATCATGCCCATGCTTAAATTCTAGACTAGAAAGCAATAACTTCATAACAACAAACCCCATACTACTCAATGAATCTATATGACTTCTAGCTCTATGATATGCGACTCATGATGTATGCACCCATGATTTCTCAATATTCTTAATCCTATGTACTCATGATACATTCTTGGTGACTATTGAAATCATAATATGTTATGTATATTTTTATTTTATTTGTTAAGCAACTCGTGCCTTTAATTTTGTTGTTCTAAACCCTAGCTACTTACGTTCACCAATGATGGTGATAATGGTTATGATATTTTCTATGCCCAAAATGTCTCTCTATGTATGCTTTTTGCTTCAAGTACATGACATACTAGCTTGTTCCTATTACACTTATCTCTTCAGGTTCTCCATTTATGAGTATCAAAGTCATAATAAGTAGAAGTTATGATTTAACAATATCTCTCTTATTCTAGGTCCTTATACACTACTCTTTTAGTAACCTTGCCTCTGTTGCGATAGTGATGTTGCTAGTAGTTGAATGATGGTTTTAGATGAGAAGGTTGATGTCTCTTACTGTGAAGATAAGGGTATTCTTATTCTACCTAAGGTTATAAAATTAGAGGGAGATCAAAGATCTATCATATTAAATAATTAGATTAAAAGTGTTGGTATATGATCTCGTGATAGTAGTCCTTGAAAAGTTTAGCATGTAAAGATGTTAGGAAAGCTAACGGCTATTAGATGGGCTAGTTACCTTGAAGTTAATGAAGTGGTTATAGTGATAGGCTTGAATAGTGTTGATAACATGTGGACGAATGCATTTTGCACTATAAGTTTCTTGATTTGAACTCGAGGTTAGTTGAATGGGGTAGTAAGAAGAAGTAGTATTCTTGGGATGGAATTCCCTCTAGAAATATAAGATTAGAACATTAATTTGGTTTGTAACACCTTCTGAGTTCAGGTTAGGCTTGAACATTGTGAGAGTATGTAGTTAGACTCAGACTTGAGTAGAAGTAGACACATACATCCTTGTGAGAGTATTAAGTTGCACTTGCTGAAGGGTAGTATTCAAGAGAAGAAGTGTAGTTGAGAAGTGTTTCTAAGCTTAAAAGTTAGAAGTTGTAAGGCATAATAGAAATATTATTACGTCATGCCCATGGTACCCAATTTCCTTTCAAGCAGCTTCAAATAAGGTGTGGCCCATGTTCAATCTATATCGTTCTTACTTAATGAATCTATGGTGGTGTCTCACATAAATTATGCCCATGATTCCTTCCCTCAAAATGTTATAAGAGTACCCTTTCCTAATCTTCAGAGGCCAACGGAGGCCAAGTTCATGTTCTTCATGCCTATGCTAGTTCTCCATGCAAATCAATTGAAGTTGCAAAGTAATGATTTAGCATGATTTTAACGGTAATTCAAACCCTTGTGACTTTTAAACATGAAAGCAAGCATGATATGAATTACAACCTAAATACATGTTATTTTAAGACATAACTTTTGACCTTAGCCTCATATATTATTCAAGATTATAAGCGGTTTATATATATGGGCACTATATGAATATATGTTTTTTGGGAGGACTATTTAGTACCGAGAGGACGCGAGCTTAGAAAATCCAAGTCCCATAACTATGCGCCAACATAGGATTATGTTTCACTGCTTTGTCGATTGACCTTCTGGCCTTGAGGCTCAAATTGCTCAAATTAGTTAATCCACATATCATAAGATATGTTTCTATACTCTGGAAAAGTATAGGGGAGCCCATCTAACTAGGATTATAAGTTTGGCGTCATTAGCTCAAACAACATATGTCGGTTATAGAGCCGGCAAAATGAGCCCATATTTTGGTAAGCTGCCCAACTCGCCCATATTTTAATGGTTGGTGAGTGATTATCAACCCATAAAAATATGGGTAAAATACGAATAGCCAAATGAGTTAAGCTTCCAACTTTTATTCACTCAAAATTCATGATATCACTAAAAATATTGTAACTTCTCTTCTTTTTTATGTTCTTCTATAAAACTAATTATTCTTTTCTATAATTAGAAATGTGAACTCTTCGGCCCTCCAAAAATGATATATTTTAAATGTACATTTCTTTTATTAATTATAATTATTTTTTATTTGTTTAATATTATATTAGATAACAAATACTATTATAAAATAAGAAAATCATGTATTAGTATTGATATTGGTTAAAGTTCATCAAGCATGTTTTAGTCATAAAATGCAAATATTCATTTACTTTGAAATTAAAAATATTTTTCCTTGTTATTTATTACATAAACTAGTTTATGGGTACGCGCGTCGCAAGTATAGCCAAGTATACCCATTACTATAAACTTGTAGTATATGACAATGTGGTCCACATAAGTCCTTAGACATCTTATTATAATGTTTGACTTGTTAATGTTAAGTATTTATAGGATTTATGTTGCAATAAAAAGTATAAATGATGGTGGATATAGGAAGATTTTTTACCAATTAGTGTTACACAAATAATTGTTAGAGTAAGAGTATTTTTTTTTTTTTTGAAAATTAAAATAGTTATCTAATTTTATATGAATCATTGATAATGAACTTTATACTTTTAGATCTCTTTATTATTAATTAAAGAGGCAATATACTAATTCATGAGATATTGAACTAATTATAAATGCATGTATAGTCATTCAACATATCTGCCAAATATTTCATACTATCCATGTAAAGAACAAATGACCTGACATATGATAAAATATCTAATCTTTCATTGAGATAATTTTTAATTTCATTTGTAAATAAGAAATATAAAATTGTACATGTTCCACCCCAATAATTATATGAAGTCCAGATAAGTAATATCTATTTAATTGTAATCTAGACACAAATTTCTTTATATAAGTAGTAAACATATTTGACTAAAAAGGAATAAGAAAAGAATCATATATATATATATATATATATATATATATATATATAAGAGAACCTTAGGCCCGCCTACGTGGTGCCACCCCAAACCAGAATTCACTTTTAATTTATTTATTTCCAAAACTAGCCTTCCTTTTTCATGAAAAGTTGTGACATTTATGAAAAGTTGCAACTTTTATGAAGAGTTGCGGCTTTTATGAAAACTTGTGACTTTTATGAAAAGTCGTGCCTTTTATGAAGAGTTGCGACTTTAATGAAGAGTTGCGACTTTTATGAAAAGTTGTGACCTTTCCGAAGGGTTGCAACTTTTCCAAATAGTTGTAACATTTCCGATAAAGCACAATAAACATTTGTTCACACTACCCTTTGTTGTCTATAAATAGAGGGATTTCCTCTCATTTTAAAACAATGAAAATTCTGAACCAACTCTTCTTCTTCTTCACAATTAAATATTTGTGTACTTTGCTTCTGTTGAGTGGCTCACTGACACCATTGCTTATGTTACATATCCTGATATGTATTTTTACAGTCATTAATTTATGCTTATGTTATTAAGGATAAATGATAAGATGTAATAATTTTCATTTTCCTTTACATTATTAATGTTTGTTACTACGTAATCTTGTATGTAAGACAATATAGTGTTTTAGTTTTAATGACTGGTAGGTTTTAAGTATTATTTTATAAATTCTGTAATATTAAATTGCCGCGCGAAGTGCGGGTAATTTTACTAGTACATTATAAAAGAACATTTAAAACTAATACAAAAATAACTTTCAAATGGTCATCACTATAAGCACTTTACATAAAATAGTCCAAATAATTCATTATTTTGTTGTAATTCATTATACAACATGATAAAAAAAAAGTATTATTTCCTTCCAAACATTTTTTACAATTAATCAATCAATCAATTATAACGTCTTCGATCCAAATACAATAATAATGTTATTTCCCTTAATAATTCTACAAAGATTGATGACAACTTTTCTTCTGCGGTCTATGACTATGACGAGAAAGGAAATTAAAAAAGAAGAAAGAAATGATGTACCAAAGATAAGAAAATGGATCTTATTTGTAAGAGAGAATTGACATTAACATACTTTAGTAAGAAGATAAGATATGAGATTTGTAAATTCATTTCCCTTTCTAGGTGACTTTAAATAGGAAAACCTTTTGTGACAAAGATGAAAGGAAAAAAATAAAGGAGGTCCATCAGTTTCCTACTTAATTATTTAACCTTTGTTCTTCACCTATAATTCATTCAAAAATATAATTAGGAATCCTTTTGACTTCCTGATAATAACTACTTATAACAATTTAATATTAATTCATCATACAACATGAATAAATTGTAATTGAAAGAATTTGATAAATTTGATAAATTTGATATTGGCTTAATGTGTAGCTGTCATGCCCCGAGCCTATACCCTGAGCAGGACTGGCACTCGAGAAGCATTGCTAGCCCCAAGCGAACCCTTGGCGTGGCTTACTACTTAGTTGAAGAATTTACTCAACAAAGATAACTCATGAATAAACTAGAATATTTATAAAACAAAACATTTAACTAGCCCATAAGGCAAATCAAATCTTATAATCAATACAACTGAAATAACAAGACTAAAGAACTAATAACTAACTGTCTATGAAACCTCTAACAACTGAGATGGACATCGGGACAAAACCCCCTACATCCAAATAAACTAGAATAATAAAGCAATAAAAGGGTATCCTCCGAAAGCAATAAGGCTCACCAACTTACTCTGAATGCTCAACTAGCTCAACGAAGCGCTGGATGCTGATCCTTGTTACCTGTATCTGCATCATAAAATGATGCAAGCCAAATGGAATCAGTACATTGAATGTACGAGCATGCGAGGGGAAAACTAAATATGATATAAGCTTGAACTGAATTCTGAAAGAAACACTTACCTCAGCTTTACTCAACTTATGGATACTTAACTTAATGCAGAAATAAACACAATAAAGATGCATTTTATATAAAGCATTTAAACAGTAAGTAGAAACTCAATGTTTGGAGAAATACAATAACAACTCAATTTATATATATAATAAAGCAATACAATTCTGTGGGAGTTTCTCTAATCGACAACCATCACTATGAGCTATGTGATGATACAATGTCTCACCCACGCTACCATAACTGTCCTATAACTTACCAGGATATAGAACGCCTCAACTAAGTGGATCCACTAGTCTATGCTAAAAGCATTAAAGAATCATCTAAAAAGTATGACCCTTTGTACCCACGATGGCTACATGGTTTATGGAGACTTGAGTTATTATGAGCTCCTCCCCATATCGGTGCTCAATACTACTCCTAAAATATACTAAGCTCATATGTTTAAAAAGATAACTCTTTCTCTATGGTTTGAGATTATTACTCAAACTTATCTCTTAAAAGAGATGCAACGCAAAACTACTCATGAAAACTCATTTGCAAATTGATGTTTCCTCTCATCTTAAATGTGAAAACATTTACTCTTTGGGAATACATAGTCCCCATATAACATTTTAAATAAAATGAAATCGACTCTACTATTTCTCAATCTCAATGCTTAAGTCTTAAAACAGTTTCAAAAGATTTGTAAAAGACTTCTTAAAATGACTTAAAGAACCCTCAAGATTTGACTCTCAACTCTATCTTGAATATAATTTATGAATTCAAGGTTGTGATTTGTGATAGGAAAGATCTCATGATGTTTAAGAGTGTCTTAAATGATCAAGAAATCACTGTTTGGAAGCAAGTCTATGATGTGGAGATGCATTTTAATATTTTGTCGCGAAATAAATTTTGAGGCAGAGGGGTCCGCGACCTCTCCGCGACATGGAGAGAAAAGTTGCACTTCTAAGGAACAGGTCAGAGTTGGACCTGGTACCCAGTTTTTGCCTGACTTTTTCCTTCTTTGTTTTCTAACCCCAATTCACCTAAATTCAATTCTTTTTCTCAATTTCTCTTTAGATTCAGATACCAAGTATATGAACAGAAGAATCTCCTAAACGACTCTAAAATCTACACGATTCCATCAAGAACTCAACAATCCCATCAAATCTCAAGAACGAAAGCCAATTTCAAGATCATGAAGCTTTCAACTTTCTAGAACAAATTTCACTGAACTAATCATGGTTGGTGCGTGGATGAAAGAACCCAACACTATGAAAGTCCCATATACCTTTTTAGGGATCAACCCTTGGCAAAATGACTTCGATTCCGCAAGAAATCTCCAAGAACGCCTTGACTTTTCTCCTCTTTTCTCTTCTCTCAAAGGCCTAACGTAATTCTTAATTGTGTAAACTGAACTAACTCAGTTTAGACTGCAAATAAATTCCTAAAAACGAAATAAATTAGTTGGGTAATGAAAAGACCAAAATACCCCTCTAAAATCTGATTGACTTTCCTTATCCAGACAGCCCGACTTCAAATTGGCATATCTCCCTCATACGAACTCGAAAATTAGCAAACTCAGTGGAGGTGGAAAGATAATTCAAATACCTTTCATTTGATATCATGGAGCCCATCTAACTCATCTTGTACTAGGAGTTATGTTTGTTTGAAGTTGACCCAAAATTCATACTTAACATACTTGCCAAATTTCAGATTTTATTCTTTCCAAAAATGGCTCTTTCTAATTCTAGCTCTTTCAAATTGCGGGGTGTTACAATATCTCCCCCTTGGGAACATTTGTCCTCGAATGAGATTACTCTTAGTAGGTTAAGGGTGTAACATCTAACATCCAACTCAAACACCCAACAAGAAAAATGTAAACACAACAAGTCAACTTAAAGTAAATGCCCAAAAAAGGATTAGTACCTTACTTTGGAACCTCTACGGATTCAAAGAGATGTGGGTACCTCTTCTTCATATCCTCCTCAAGTAGCTTCCTCAACAAATTTATTCCTCCATAGAACTTTAACTGATGCTACTTCCTTGGTCCTCAACTAGCAAACTTGGCGATCAAAAATCTGAACAAGAATCTCCTCATAAGATAAGCTATCATTAATACCAATATCTTCAGTAGGTATGATAAGTGAAGGATCGCCCATACACTTCTTCAACATTGAAACATATACCGAATGAACCGCTGCTAAATCTTGTGGTAGCTCCAACTCATAAGCTACGTTACCGATCCTTTTGGATATTCTGTAGGGACAAATATACTGGGGACTCAACTTCCCCTTCTTACCAAATATCATAACACCCTTCTTGGGTGAAATCTTCTAGTAGACCCAATCATCTACTTCAAACTCTAAGTGTAACACCTTGTATGCTAGAACTACCAAAATGCAGATTTGTTTCAGAAGTTGCAGGTGCAACCATGATTGCCACCCACGGTCTGTTTTGGTGGTCCATGGATGGCCACCTGTAGCCCTTCCAGAAGCAGTCCATAAATCCAGCTAAGGGTGCACCCATGTCGGAACCTACAGACCGTAGGCCAGGTTACGGTCTGTGGTCACGGGTCATGGGACAGCCCCCAGATTTCTAGCCCCAGAACCCCAAACGAGGGTTGACCAGCACGGACCATCGGTCTTGCCACAGTTCGTCGATGACCCTCACATCTTTTAAGTCAGGGGTCATTTGATCTTTTTCCTAAACCCTTAAACTACGTTGTTTAACCTCTAAACTACGTCGCTTTGGTTAGTTTCAGCGTAATAAACTAATTAGAACCTAACCTAATCAATTATTCACCAAAAATTCATTAAACCTAGAGCAAAATAGAAGAGAAAGTCGAGCAGCCCTAGTTCAAGAGTGCAACAAGTTTTCATCAGTTCCAGCCTCGAAATCGAAAGATTTCTCCGTGAATTTCATCACCAGGTATGTGGGATTTTACTAGCTCATATGGTTTTATGTCGATATTAGTAGTTCCTTTATAGTTAGATTATATTGCATTGACCACATTATCAGTCACAGTTCAGTATTTAGTCTCACGATGTTATAAACTTGGTCATTGCATTCAGTTATTTCATGTTCAGTATTCTCTGTTTAGTATCATGCTTATATCTTATCATTTCTCAGATATATGCTTTGGTTTAGTTATGATTATTGTTCAGCTTTATTCTATCCTGCATTATCAGTACCTTTCAAGTACTCAAATATACTCTACGCTACATCTTCTCGTGATGTAGGTTCAAGTTCTCAGCTTCCAGATCACGCATAGATCTGTTCACGATCTTCAAACTCAGCAGCGTCAGTGGTGAGTCCTCATTCTCCGAGGACGACATGCATGTTTCCTTTGCTTTTAGTCTTAGTTTCAGTTTTTGCTAGATTTAGCTGGGGCATGTCCCATCACTTCTAGTTAGTTAGAGGTTATTTTCAGACATAGTTAGATTCAGCTTTAGCATTTGAGTTTGACCTTTCAGTTGTTGTTAAACTCTTAGTTTTCATTTATTCAAATAGTTTATGGGTATTCCCCATCATTTCAGTTTACGTGATGATTTAGCTTCCGCACAAGTATTTCTTTACTTCAGTTTATTTCGCATGCTTATGATATGCCAACAGGGTTAGCTTGGGGTCACTCGTGATCCTAGGTCTTGTGTCCGCATCCTGGGGGTAGCTTCGAGGCATGACAAACTTGGTATTAGAGCACTAGGTTTAAGAGTCTTAGGATGTCTGAAAAGTCGCACTAAGTAGAGTCCTTTTCATGGGTGTGAAGTGCACCACATCTAATGATAGGGAGGCTATGAAGTGTTTTAGGAAAACTTCACTTTCTTGATATTCTTATCGTGCATAAGATATGATCTAATTCCTCGTTTCTAACTCGACATTATGTGCTTTCTGATCATGCCTCATCGTAAAGCTTACGGAAGGAATGCAAATGCAATACAACACTAACACAACTCCTCTAGTCCCAAATTAGGAAGTTTGAATGCCGAGTTTCGAAATGCTATTCAACTTTTGGCTCATAGTATGACCAACTAGAACAACCAGTAGGTTCCAGTTCCTGCAAATGCTAGTGGTAGATCAGTGGCAGCCAGGGTTCATGATGTTCGTAGGATGAATCCACCTGAGTTCTTAGGATCACAGATTGGTGAGGATCCCCAAAACTTTATAGATGAGGTCAAATAGATCTTTGGGGTGATGCAAATGACAGGTAATGATAGGGTAGAATTTGCATCCTATTAGCTTAAGGATGTAGATTACAGATGCAACTTCGATCACTTAGGAATGCTTTAGTGAGACCTTTTTGGACAGGTTCTTCCCAAGAGAGTTGAGGGAGGCAAAAGTCACGAGTTCATGAATCTGAGGCAAGGTAACATGATGGTCCAAGAAAATGGACTCAAGTTCACCCAACTCTTCAGGTATGCTCCTCACATTATTATCGATTCCAGGGCTCAAATGAACAAGTTTCTATATGGGGTATCCGACTTAGTGAAAACATAGTGTAGGAATGCTATGTTGCTAGAAGATATGAACATCTCTAGGCTCATGACTCATGCTCAGCAGGGTGGTGGAAATCGCTCGCAGTTTCATCAAAAGTCTTCAGCTCCAGCACGTTCATCAGCTAGTATTCCATCCTCCAAGTTCTGACATGATAAAAAAGGTAGGGCATCAGGCTCTAAGTCTTAGGGGAGTGTTTCAGGCACCAGAACATACCTAACTTGTCCAAAGTGTGGTAAGAACCATCTGTGAGAGTGTCTTACAAGAAGGGAAGGATGTTTTGGGTGTGGTCTGGTCACAGGTTGAGAGATTGTCCTTCTTCGAAATAGGGTCAAGGAGGTAATAATAGTAACGCTCAGTCTATAACTTCAGCAGCAATAGAAGGTCGCCGGACTCAGCAGGGTAATTCAACTGGTACAGGTGGCGGTCAGCGCCAAAATAGGTTGTATGCTCTTCAGGCTCATCAGGATCAAGAAGATTCTCCTGATGTAGTCACATGTACGTTACGAGTTTTTAACCTAGATGTTTATGATTTGTTAGATCCAGGGGCTACTCTTTCCTTCATAACTTCTTTTATAGTAGTCAACTTCAATGTTAGTCCAGAAACTCTTTGAGAACCCTTCTCAGTCTCTACTCCAGTCGGTGACCAAGTTATAGCTAGACGGGTATATAGAAATTGCCCTGTCACAGTCTCTTAGAAAGTCACCTCAGCAGATCTTGTATAGTTAGAAATGGTGGACTTCGATATCATTCTAGGAATGGATTGGTTACATTCCTGTTATGCCTCAGTCTATTGTAGAACTAGGATAGTTTATTTTTAGTTTCCGAACGAACTAATCTTAGAATGGACGGGTAGTAGCTTAGCACCTATGGGTCGATTTATTTCTTACCTTAAGGCCAGAAAGATGATTTCTAAGGGTCATCTCTATCATTTAGTTTGGTTTAAGGATTCCAGCTCTGAAATCCCAACTCTTGAGTCAGTTCCAATAGTTAATGAGTTCCTAAAAGTGTTTTCAGAAGATCTTCCTGGAGTTCCTCCCAAAAGGGAAATTGACTTTGGAATTGATCTCCTTCTAGACAGCCTATTTCTATTCCTCCTTACAGAATGGCTCCAGCTGAGCTTAAGGAATTGAAAGAGCAGTTGAAAGACTTTTTAGATAAGGGCTTCATCAGACCCAGTATTTCCCTATGGGGTGCACCAATGTTGTTCGTGAAAAAGAAAGATGGTTCTCTAAGAATGTGCATTGACTATCAACAGTTGAATAAAGTCACAATCAAGAATAAGTACCCCATCCCCAGGATTGATGACTTGTTTGACCAACTTCAGGGTGCTAGTCATTTCTCAAAGATATACGTCATATCCAGTTATCATCATCTCAGAGTCATAGATAGTGACATCCCAAAAACAACCTTCAGAACTCGGATGGTCATTATGAATTTGTAGTTATGTCATTTGGACTAATCCATGCTCCTGCAACTTTCATGGATTTGATGAACAGAGTGTTCAAGCAGTATCTGGACTTATTTGTTATCGTCTTTATTGATGATATCCTCATTTACTCTAGGAATGAGGAAGAGAATGTGAATCATTTGAGGGTTGTCCTGCAAACTCTCAAAGATCACTAGTTATTCGCTAAGTTTAGCAAATGTGAGTTTTTGTTGCAATATGTTGCTTTTCTTGGGCATACTGTGTCTAGCAAAGGGATCCAAGTGGATTCCCAGAAAATAGAAGCAGTTAAACAATGGCCCAGACCTACTTCTCCTACAGATATCAGAAGCTTCTTGGGTTTGGCAGGCTATTACAGAAAGTTCGTGGAAGGATTTTCATCCATAGACTCTCCATTGACTAAGTTGACTCAGAAGAAGGTTAAGTTTTAGTGGTTAGATGATTGTGGGAAAAGCTTCGCAGAACTGAAAACTAGGTTGACTACAACTCCTGTTTTCCCGACAAGTTATAGGAATGTTCTGGAAGCGTGGGCGAGACATTGTATCATCACATACCTCATAGTGATGGTTGTCGGTTAGAGAACACCATTCATCACCACTACTCCTCCTTTATTGGAATCTATTAAACGCACTCCTAGTCGCGCAAGTCTGCACATCTTTAGCTAACTCTTTCTTTTCTTCCTCAAAATGGGCGATAATACCCATAGACAATCTTCTCAAGGGATCAACAACAATATTAACCTTACCTGGGGTGATAGAGGATAATCATGTCATAATACTTGAGTAACTCTAACCACCTTCTCTGTCTGAGATTAAGCGCTTTCTGACTAAACACATATTGAAGGCTCTTATGATCGGTGAACACATCTACATGAACACCATAAAGATAATTATGCCATATTTTCAAAGCAAATACTATGACAGCTAAATCTAGATCATGGGTTGGGTAATTCTTCTCATGAATCTTAAGCTGTCTAGAGGCATAAGCTATAACTTTGCCATTCTGCATTAACACACAACCCAAACCGACTCTGGACGAGTCACAATATACCACAAAACCTTGCATACCCTCTGGTAAGGTCAACACTAGGTAGTAGTCAACCAAATTTTCAATTCGTGAAAGCTTTTCTCACATGCTTCAGACCATTGAAACTTTACTGTTTTCTGAGTCAACTTTGTCAAAGGAGATGAAATAGATGAGAAACCCTTGACTAACCTTCTATAATATCCAGTCAACCCCAAGAAACTCCTAATATCAGTTGGAGATATGAGTCTAGGCCAATTCTGCACTGCCTCTATTTTCTAAGTATCAACCTAATTCTATCACCGAAAACAATGTGGCCTAGGAATGCCACATACTCAAGCCAAAATTCACACTTATAAAACTTAGAATATAACTCTTTGTCCTTTAGAGTTTGGAGAACTACTCTAAGATGACTAGCACGACCTTCATCATTCCTCGAATAGATTAGTATGTCATCAATGAATACAATACCAACATATCTAAATAAGGCTTGAATACTCTATTCATAAGGTCCATGAACGCTACAGGCACATTAGTCAAACCAAACGACATGACCAAAAACTCATAATGACCATAACAGGTCCTGAATACTGTCTTAGGAATATCACTTTCTTTTACTCTCAACAGATGATTGCCAGATTTGAGGTCTATCTTAGAAAAACAAGTGGCACCCTAAAGTTGATTGAAGAGATCATCAATTCTCAAAAGAGGATACTTATTCATAATAGTAACTTTATTCAACGGCTGGTAATCTATGCACATTCTAAGAGAACCATCCTTCTTCCTCACAAATAAGACCGGAGCGCCCTAAGGTGAGACACTTGGTCGAATAAAACCCTTCTCAAGGAGATCTTTCAACTGCTCTTTTAACTCTTTCAACTCTGCTGGGTCCATCCTATATGGTGGAATAGATATATGACGAGTATAGGGAAGAATATCTATACCGAAGTCTATTTCTCTCTTAGGAGGGACTTCGGTAGATCATCTGGAAAGACCTCTGGAAACTTATTCACACCTGGAATTGACTCAATAGGAGGTGTCTCAACACCAAATTCATTAACTCATACTAAGTGATAGACACAACCCTTGGAAACTAACTTTCTCGCCTTAAGGTATGAAATGAAACGACCCTTAGGCACTGCTGAACTACTACTCTACTCTATAACTGGCTCATTAGGAAACTATAACTAAACAACTCGAGTTCTACAATCAATTTAGGCATAACAGACATGAAGCCAGTCCATGCCTAGAATGACATCAAAATCTACCATGTCCAACTCAACTAAGTTAGCCATGGTGTTCTTATGATTAACGGAAATGGTACAACCACAATAGACTCTCTCAGCTAGAATAGACTCACCAACAGGTGTAGAAACACTGAAGGGCTCAAGAAGTTTCTCTGGAAGAATATCAAAATTCATGGCAATGTACAGAGTCACAAAAGATAGATTCACTCCTGGATCTAGCAAAGCATAAACATCAAAAGTAAAAGACTTTGATCATACCAATGACAACATCTGGTGAATTCTCTTGCTCTTGGTGACTAGTGATAGCATATAGGCAGTTTGTTCTTCCTCCAGTCCCTAAAAGTAGCTCCTATAGGTGAAGCCCTATTTGGTAGAGCAACTGAAGAAGATTGGGCTCTATTGCCCCTATTTCTACTGCGCTGCCTGTTTTTGGGACACTCCTTCATGAAGTGCTCCTTTTGACGACACTTGAAGCAACCAGTGGAGCCATCACAACACGTTCCATGGTGATTTCTACTACATTTAGCACATGTAGGAGCCTAATTACCTCATTGTGCGACACTACCTTGAGACTGTGTAGGTCTAGCTCTGAAATTCTGTGAATTTTGACTATTGTACTCACCTTTGTTCCTTGGTGCATGTGCACTAGCAGATGATGGAGCAGGTCCCTTTTGCTTTTGTTGGTACGATGACCAGTTGGCATTACTCTTTTGCTGCCTAGAATCATTCCCTAACGTCTTAACTTTCTTATTTCTAAACTCTTCTCTATCCCTCAGCTTATCCTCCTCAACCCGCTACACATGAATCATCATCCTCGCTATGTCCATATCTCCTATTACCATAGTTGCCTTGCCTTCCTTACTTGACAGACGAGAGAACCCAGAAACAAACAGGTTCATCCTACTTCTTATATCTGCAACCATCTCTGGAGCATAACGGGAAAGTTGGGTGAAGTTAAGGCTGTACTCGTGAATGCTTATAGATTCTTACTTAAGAGTAAGGAATTCTCGTACCTTTGCTTTTTTTCGTTCCCAAGGAAAGAAACACCCCAAGAAGGCCTCTTTAAACATAACCCAACTCACAAGTAGTGCACCCTCAATTCTATTCTTTTTCCATTGATCAAACCAGATTCTGGCGACACCCTTCAATTCGTATGCAACTAGTTCCACCCTCTCAGCATCAGCAATGTGCATAATCTCAAAAACCTTCTGAAGCTCCTCAACAAAGTTTTTCAGATCCTAAGTGATGCTTGAACCAGTGAAGTTTGGAGGATTCATCCTAGGGAGCTCACGGATTCTAAACGTATCAGCCATTTCCTGTTGAACTCCTCTATATCGCCCAGCCTGGTTGGTGATCGCTTGACTCAACATTTGAATAGCTTCTCGAAAATCAGTATTAGTGACCTCTCCTTGCGGTTGAACTCCTAGTGCATTAGGTACCCCTTGTTCCTCAACGTTCTTCCTGGCGGGACGACCTCGTACAACTCTTCGTGGAAGCATGATCTGAAAGATACGCACAAGCACAAATTAGAAAGAAACTTTCATAGAGACAAACTCTATCGCACGAAATGAATATGAAAGACATGAGATAGTTTCTAAATGTTTTAACCTCCTAAGTATAGATGTGGCGCGCTTCACACCGATAACTAGGACTCTATAGACACGACTTCATAGACTCCTAGGACTCTTGAACTTGTGCTCTGATACCAAGTTAGTCACGCCCTAAGCCTACACCTTGGGCAAGTCTGGCACTTGAGAACCATTGCTGGCCCCAAGCGAACCCTTTTCCTGGCTTACTACTCAACGGAAGAATTTACTCAACAAAGATAACTCATGAATAAACTAGAATGTTTATAAAAGAAAACATTCAACTAGCCTATAAGGCAAATCAAGTCTTATAATCAACACAACTGAAATAACAAGACTAAAGAACTAATAACTAACTGTCTATGAAGCCTCTAACAGCTGATATGGACGTCAGGACAAGACCCCCGACATCCAACTAAACTAGAATAATAAAGAAATAAAAGGGTATCCTCTGGAAGCAGTGAGGCTTACCAAAACGATGCAGGCCAAATGGCATCAGTACATTGAATGTACGAGCATGCGAGGGGTAAACTAAGCATGACATAAGCTTAAACTGAATTCTGAAAGAAATACTTACCTCAGCTTTACTCAATTCATGGATACTCAACTTAAGGCAGAAATAAACAATAGTAAAGATGCAGTTTATATAAAGCATTTAAACAGTAAGTATCAACTTCATAAGCAAAAAGTAATGGCTTTTGAACAAGTGGAAGATGGTGTATTGAGGTATCAAGGTAGATTGTGTGTGCCCAGGTGGATGAACTCCAAGAGAGAATAATGAAGGATGCTCATAGCTCCAGATATTCTAGCCAACCAGGTTCCACAAAGATGTATCGCGATTTGAGAGAAGTCTATTGGTGGAGTAGCATGAAGAAGGTAATTGCAAAGTTCGTTGCTAAGTGCCCGAATTGCCAACAAGTAAGGTAAAGCACCAAAGGCCTGGTGGTATGGCTCAGAATATAGAGATTTCGGAAAGGAAGTGAAAGATGATCCATATGGATTTCATTACTGGCTTGCCACGGTCTCGTATGCAACATGATTCTATTTGGGTGATTTTTGATCGAATGACAAAATCTGCCCCACTTTTTGCCGATAAAGACTACCCATTCAGCAGAGGATTATGCCAAGTTATATCTTCAAGAGGTAGTTAGACTGCATGGAGTTCCAGTGTCAATTATTTCAGATAGAGGTACACAATTTTGGAAGTCATTCCAGAAAGGTTTGGGTTCAAAGGTGAATTTGAGTACTACTTTTCATCCTCGGACTGATGGTCAAGCAGAGCACACTATTCAGGCTTTAGAAGATATGTTGAGGGCTTGTGTGACTGATTTCAAAGGAAATTGGGATGAACACCTACCTCTCATTGAGTTTGCCTATAACAATAGTTACCACTCTAGCATCCAAATGGCTCCATATGAGGCCCTTTATGGGAGAAGATGCAGATCTCCTAATGGATGGTTTGAGGTTGGTGAAGCTGGGTTGATAGGACCAGACTTAGTTCATCAAGCTACGGAGAAAGTTAAGATTACTAAAGAGAGGTTGAAAACAGCGCAAAGTCGTCAAATATCCTACCCTGATGTTAGGAGAAGAGACTTAGTGTCACGCCCCGAAGCTACCCCTAGGACGCGAACATGGGACCTAGGATTACGAGTGACCCCAAGCTAACCCTGTTGGCATAGCATAAGCATACTAAATAAACAGAAGTAAATAAATACTTGTGCGGAAGCTAAATCATCATGTAAACTGAAATGATGGGGAATACCCATAAACTATATGAATATATGAAAACTGAGAGTTTAACAATAACTGAAAGGTCAAACTCAAATGCTAAAGTTGAATCTAACTATGTCTAAAAATAGACTCTAACTGACTAGAAATGCTGGGACATGCCCCAGCTAAATCTAGCAAAAACTGAAACTAATACTAAAAGCAAAGAAAACATGTCTGTCATCCTCGGATAATGAGGACTCACCACTGATGTTGCTGAGCTGAAGATCGAGAATCGATGTATGTGATCTTGAAGATGAGAACCTGAACCTACATCACGAGAAGATGTAGCGCAACTATGCATCAGTACTTGAAAGGTATTGATCATGCAAGATAGAATAAAGCTGAACAATAATCATAACTAAACCAAAGTATATATCTGAACAATGATAAGAGATAAGCATGATACTAAACTGAGAATACTGAACATGAAATAACTGAATGCAATGACCAAGTTTATAACATGTTGAGAGTGAAGACTTAACTGTGACTGATAATATGGTCAATGCAATAGAATCTGAATGTAACGGAGCTACTAATAACTGACATAAAACCACATGAGCTAAATGTGGATTCTGATGTATATGCTCCATCGAGAGGACCCAATATACCTTGCCAGAGGTATAGAGGCATGACTGGCGTGATCACTAGAATGATGCCTATAGAGGGGACTTACAACCTACGGGCCACATAGTTCTGGGACTTGAGGGTGACTGACCCTAGTCCACTCGATATTATGCTTCTCCCAATTGATTATGTAATTAACAATTTATGACTGAATTTCTGTAATATAGGATAGCTCAAGAACTCACATGTTAACTGAAAATGCAACATTAATATGTTGACAATGAAACATTCAAATCTGAAGCATGTATATATGAAATATCTGACCTAGCATGTGCTATTCATGAACTGAAAGAAATACATAGCTAGGGTTCCAAATTTATGAAAGAATCTACACAAAACGATACTAAAATAGTGATAATCTAATTTGGGATCATTCTAACAGCTAAAACCCAACAATCTCTAAGATTCAAGAAACTCTAGGTCTAGATAATATTAAAGGAATCAAGATTCTAACTGAAATCTAGAGACCTAATGGATGAAAGGAACCCACTAGTAAAATCCCACATACCTGGTGACGAAATTCACAGACAAATCTTTCGATTTTGGGGGTGGAACTAATGAAAACTTGTTGCGCTATTGAACTAGGGCTTCTCAACTTTCTCCTCTATTTTTCTCTAAGTTTGATGAATTTTTGGTGAATAATTGATTAGGTTAGGTTCTAATTAGTTTATTAGCTAAGACTGACCAAAACTACATAGTTTAGGGGTTAAACGATGTAGTTTAGGGGTCCATCACTTAGGGAAAAGTCCAAACGACCCCTGACTTAAAAGCTGTCGAGGTCACTGGCACACCAGATCGACAGACCATGGCAGGACCAACGGTCTGTACTGGTTAACCGTCGTTCGAGGTTCTGGGGCTAGAAAGCTGGAGGCTGACCTATAGCCTTGGACCATGGACCGTTGCTTGAACTACGGTCCATAGGTCCCGGCGTGGGTTGACCCTTAGTTGGATTTCTAGACTGCTTCTGGGGAGGGCTGCAGGTGGCCATCCACAGACTACCAGAATGGACCGTGGATCACCCTACAATCCGTGGGTGGCAACTGTGGGTTGCACCTGCAACTTCTTAAAAAAATCTTCATTTTGGTAGTTCTAGCGTACGGGGTGTTATATTATCTCCCCCTTGGGAACATTCGTTCTTGAATGAAGACTAAACTAGTTAAATATGGAGGGGAGGAGCTGCAGCCTAACCACTACATACTGTTAACTAATTTCTGACTTAACTAAGCTCTAAGAACATGCAAATACGCTGAAAATGCAAGTACAAACTGAAGGAACATAATACTAAGACTGAATCTGTGCATGAATGACTTAAAAAACCGAAGAGGAACTATTACCTCAAGCTGGAATGGAATCGGAAGTAAAGAGATGAGGATACTTGGCCTTCATGGTTTCTTCTGCTTCCCAAGTAGCTCCCTCTACAGACTAACTCCTCCACAAAACCTTAACTGAAGTGGTTTCTTTGTTTCTCAGCCTTTGAACATGATGATCAAGGATTTCAACTGGCATATCCTCATAAGTGAGACTCTCCTTCACACCCACACTTTCTAAAGGTACTATGGATGCTGGATCACCCACGCACTTCTTCAACAACGAGATGTGAAAGACAAGATGGACTGCTGCTAGTTCTGTTGGCAACTCTAACTCATAAGCCATTTTACCAACTCTTTTCAAGATCTTGTAAGGGCCTACATACCTAGGAATGAGCTTCCCTTTCTTGTCAAATCTTATCACCCCCTTCATTGGTGACACTTTCAAGAAAACACAGTCATCAACTTGGAACTCTAATTCCCTTCTCCTTACATCTGCATAGGAGTTCTAGCGACTCTGGGCTGTCTTAAGTCTATCTCTAATGAGTTGGACTTTCTCCATAGCATCATGAACTGATTCTAGCCCTATCAAGGCTGCTTCACCTACTTCAAACCAACCAACTGGGGATCTATATGTACGCCCATACAATTCCTCATAAGAGGCCATCTGAATGCTGGAATAGTATATATTATTGTAGGCGAACTCTATAATAGGAAGGTGATCATCCCAACCACCCTTGAAATCGATCATGCAAGCTCTCAACATGTCCTCTAATGTCTAAATGGTACACTCTACAGGACCATCTGTTTGTAGATGAAATGTTGTGCTAAGATTAACTTATGTACCAAGACCTTTCTAGAATGACTTACAGAAATTAGAGGTAAACTGAGGACATATATCTAAACTGATAAACAAGGGAATCCCATGCAATCTGACTATCTAATTAATGTAAAGCTTGGAGTAGTCCGAATTCGTAGTCTTAAAAGCCAAAAATCATGCAGACTTAGTAACTCTATCAACTATCACCCAAATGGAGTTATGTTGTCTCCGAGTACGAGGTAACCGTGTAATGAAGTCCATGTTGATCACTTCCCACTTCCAAGTAGGAATGTTGATCTCTTGAGTCAAACCTCCTGGTTTTTGATGTTCTACCTTCACTTGGTGGAAATTAGGGCACTTAACCACAAAATCCGCTATATCTCTTTTCATACCATTCCACCGAAAGACTTCTCGCAGATCACGGTACATATTAGTGGCACTTGGATGAATGGAATATCTGGAATTATGAGCATTTGCAAGGATCTGCTGTCTCAACTCACCCACCTTAGGAACACATAATCGACCCTAGTAGTGAAGCACACCATCTCCCCCTTGGGAGAAAACCTCAACTCTCTGCTGATGGACTGCACCCTTTAGTTGAAGCAATATCAGATCACTGTCTTGCTTTTCCTTAACCTTCGCTACCAATGAAGATTCTGACCCATTCTGAACTGTTACACTACTATCTGATATGCTTATAAAACAAACTCCTGAGCGAGCAATTCTGTGAACATCCTTTGCTAGTTCTTTTCTTTCTTCCTTAACATGTGCTACACTACCCATAGATAGTCTACTAAGAGCATCTGCTACTATATTGGCCTTATAAGGATGGTAATGCACACGCATATTGTAATTCTCGAGGAACTCAAGCCATCTCCTTTGGTGAAAATTCAACTATTTCTAGGTGAACATATACTGAAGGCTCTTATGGTCTGTGAACACATCTACATGAACACCATACAAGTAATGTCTCCAAATCTTAAGTACAAACACCACTGCTGCAAACTCAAGGTCATGAGTTCGATAGATACAGAAAGCCTCAACTAAGTGGATCCACTAGTCTATGCTAAAAGCATTAAAGAATCATCTAAAAAGTATGACCCTTACTACCCACGTTGGCTACATGGTTTATTGAGACTTGAGTTATTATGAACTCGTCCCCATATCGGTGCTCAATACTACTCCAAAAATATACTTAGCTCATATGTTTAAAAACATAACTCTTTCTCTATGGTTTGAGATTATGACTCAAAAACTCTCTTAAAAGAGATGGAACTCAAAACTACTCATGAAAACTCATTTGGAAATTGGTGTTTCCTTTCATCTTAAATGTGAAAACATTTACTCTTTGGAATACATAGTCCCCATATAACATTTTAAAGAAAATGAACTTGGCTCTACTCTTTCTCAATATCAATGCTTAAGTCTTAAAACAAGTTTAAAAGATTTGTGAAAGACTTCTTAAAATGACTCGAACCCTCAAGACTTGACTCTCAACTCTACCTTGAATTTGATTTAAGAATTCAAGGTTGTGATTTGTGATAGGAAAGATCTCGTGATGTTTAGGAGTGTCTTTAGATAGTTAAACATGAGAAACGATGAAGAAATCACTGTCTTGAAGCAAGGCCGCAACACGGAGATGCATATTAATATTTGGTCGCAAAATAAATTTTCAGGCATGGGTCCATGACCTCTCCACGATGCGGAGAGAAAAGTTCAACTTTTGAGGAACAGGTCTGTGACGCAGACCTGGTACCCAGTTTCTGCCCGACTTTTTCCTTCTTCATTTTCTAACTGCAATTTACCTAAATTCGATTCATTTTCTTTATTTCTCTTAGATTCAGATACCCAGTATATGTACACAAGAATCTACTCCTAAATGACTCTAAAATCTACACGATTCTGTTAAAAACTCAATAATCCCATCAAATCTCAAGAACGAAAACCAATTTCAAGAACACAATTCAATATCATGAAACTTTCAACTTTCTAGAATGAATTTTGCTGAACTAAACATGGTTAGCGCGTGGGTGAACAAACACAACACTATGAAAGTCTCACATACCTGTTTAGGGATCAACCCTTGGCGAAACGACTTCGATTCCGCAAGAAATCTCCAAGAACGCCTTGACTTTTCTCCTCTTTTCTCTTCTCTCAAAGCCCTAGAGTAATTCTTAATTGTGTAAACTGAACTAACTTAGTTTAGACCCCAAATAAATTCCTAAAAATGAAATAAATTAATTGGGTAATGAAAAGACCAAAATACCCCTCTAAAATCCGGTTGACTTTCCTTATCAAGACAACCCAACTTCAAACGGTCATATCTCACTCATACAAACTTGAAAATTAGCAAATTCGGTGGATTTGCAAAGATAATTCAAAGAAATTTCATTTGATATCTTGTAGCCCACCTAACTCATCCTGTATGAGGAGTTATGGTCGTTTGAAGTTGACCCAAATATCATACTTAACATACTTGCCAAATTTCAGATTTTTATTCTTTCCAAAAATGGTTCTTTTTAATTCTAGCTCTTTCAAATAGCGGGGTGTTACAGTAGCTCTCCCTTGTAATAATTATAATTTACTATTTAATATTTAATTAACAAGTTTTTAGATGATTAATAGTATTTGTATTCGATATAAGGACAAAATGGTAATCTAACTTTTGCCTAACATTCTTCCCACTTTTAGGGTAATATGATGATATGATGATGATGATATGATATATGATATAAGATTATTAATTTCTTATTATATACATATAGATTATAGATGATAAGTATGTCATTTCAAGAGGAAAGAACCTATCAAGAAAAGTGGACTTGAACCTTTCCCATTCAAGGGGATCCACATCTACTGGTTTTGCTTCCTTTCATTGGTTGATCAAATTTGAGCAACCCCCTTAAGTTGATAAGCGGCCGATTCCACCTTTTCCACCGGAGTCACTCACATAATAGTCAAGTTCTTGTAAACCTCATCAATGAACTCTTGAGGATCTTTCTTGACCTTAGAACCATAGAATTTCAGAGGATTCATCCTAGTGAAGTCCCTCACTCTTGATGCCGCCATACCCACACTTGGGTTCAAGGGGTTCACAACTTCCCTATTGGCTTGGGCCGTCACGACTTGAGCTAACACTTGAGACATCCTAGAACCTTTCTAAACCTTGTGCTCTAATTACCAAATTTGTCACGACCCAGGGGTACATCCTAGACATAACATGTCATACAAGATCCCGGGAGGGCTCATATAAGCCACTTTGCTTTCACAGTCAAGATAACAGAAAATTGGTAAAATTTAAAACATTTTCAACAGAATCAAAGTTTTATAAAACGAAGCGGAAGTCTCATACAATTGTCTCAAAACCATCTAATCCAAAGATTCATTGGGACACAGCCCATACAATAATGTTCAAAATTAAAATCAAAAGAACATTAGGAAATGGTGGCTAAATCCGCGAAAGCTATAAGGACTCACCAATCTTCAAGTCTTGCCTCTACTATGATCCTAGCCATGGGGATGAGATTCAGGAACGCCAGACCCTACATTTGGATAACAAATGCAGGCAAGAGTATGCGTTAGTACAAGAATGTACAAAATATGATAGCTTGCATAAACATCAACATAAACATAAGATTTAGATAACATAAGTCAAAAGCATAATCAATGTACATAATAGATCATTCAAAATAAAAGAAATACTTGTTAAAGTAACCTCAAAGCATACTTAGCAAACACATGGGTAATCCTCTACTAATCTTACTCATCATAGAAGGCAACCTTAGCAATCATCCAAACTCATCACCTACCATTCTCATCTTTAGCTTATCTTCTATAGACGTGGGGAATCACCTCATTGCCTTCCTATAAAGGCTAATGGGTAGTCGCCTCTTTCCTTACATATACGGTCATGGGTATTCGTCTCCATGTCCATTTTATGGGATCATGAGTACTCGCCTCTATTCCCAACATCATATGACACAGGTACTTGCCTACACATCATTTCGTAAGGAATCATGAGTACTCGTCTCCATGTCCTTTTATCATAAGACCCGGGTATTCACCTCCACATCTTTCACTAATGGGTCATGGGTACTCGCCTCCATGTCCATCATCATAATAGGAATGTGGGGAGTCGCCTCTTGTTCAATTCTAAGGAATATGGGAAATCGCCTCATATCCTTCTCAATTAGAGGTCAAGGGTACTCGCCTCTAGCCTCATCAATTTCTTAGTCTTTTAGTCTAGATTCATTTCAAGTGAGCAATCCTTTCAACCTAGAATTATTCAATATGCGAAACCCTTTCACATTCCTACTCAAGCAATTCATGTGGGAACTAACCCTTCCACAACAACTATATCAATAATTAAGAATTCATAACACAAGTTGTACTCTCAAAGCACAACATGTCATAATCATCACATATGCTTTACTCTCAATGCAATAAATATCATAATCATCTCAAATGCTTCAATCTCAAAGTAATTCTTAATGTATCTCATCAATCCTACAAGAATACATCTAAACCCACAAATTCTCTTTTCATGGCATCAAACCCAATTATATCGATTTCAACCTAGAAACATGGGTACATATAACTTCATTCTAAAAACATGTATTCCTATCAATTAAAGCGTAAATAATCATAACCCAATAAATTGGATCAATATTCATGAAGACCCACAACATTAGAAGAAACCCTAACTCAATTAGGGGAATTTCTACTTTTTCAATTGGGGTATCTTGAGGACTCCATGGAAGAAAGGATTCCATGGATGAAACGCCATCATACCTTGATATCAAAGCCCACAAATGCTTGAGGAATGGAGACTTGACCTTGATCCTAGCTAGAACTCTTTCTTCTTCTTCAAGTTCTAGAGAGAGAAATATTTGAGAGGAAGAACTTGAGATTTCTTTTGGATTTTGGAACTAATAACTTGAATGGGTGAGTTTTAGGGTTAAAATCACTTATATAGGGGGCCTAGGCTTGGGTAAAATGACATAGTATTACTTTACTTAAAACCGAAAAAGACCCAAAAACCCCTGAACTAAAGCTTGCCGAACCCACCTCATGATGGGATTCGCGAGCTGTAAAGGGTCTTATGGACTGTAGTGGTGCTCATGGTCCCTTGACTAGTATCTTTGCTTGACACAACTTACGCCCCTAGAAATCATATCTTTACCACGACCACTCCCACGACCCGTGGTGGCCTTTACGAGCTGTTTAGTGGCTCATGGGTGGGCCTCCATTTTGGAAAGTTTTGGGAGCTCACTGCCTAGCTTACCATTCCCCTAACCACGACTCGTGCTCCCCAACACGAGGAGTCATGGTGGTCATGGGAGGTGAGCATGGCTAGGCTAGCCATTGTGAGCTTTCATAGGCAGCACCATGACTCATGGTGCCTAACAACCTGTGTGAGTCCTCGTGAAGGTTGCCCAAGCTTAATTCTTTGGCTCTTTCCCTCTCACTTAGCCCTAGCTTAGCCTACTAGATTCTGAAGTGTTACACTTATCTTGGCTTTCTCGATTAAAATTTTATGTTTGTTATGTTAGCTATTTTAGGCCTCGAATTGTGTTCAATTTTGGAACACACGTTTGAGGCATAGTTTAGGACCTCTTTGCGGAGATAATTCTCAAAATTTTGGTACAGTTCCTATAATTCCCATTTGACTCCATAATTGGTCCATTTCCATTTTATGTGATTTTGATGTCTAAATTACCATACTAACATTGTGGTCCTATTCTTGATAGTGTGGTAGTGTTCGGAGGCTATTCAGAAAGAAAAAGCTTTGTCATTGTGATTTAGAGCGTGCACGCTCGGCCTCAATGTAGGCTACAACTTCCTTTCTATTTAGATTGATCATGAATATGTGAATTCATGATGATTAGTATGAATTAGAGGCGGGTGCCTAGTTATTCTTACTTATCTCCTTAGAAACCATATTTTAATATTGATCGACACAGTGTCGAGTGTACTACCATGCTAGTTGTGGTTGTACGTGTGTTGTTGCATAGTGTGTGAATAACTTGTGTTATTACTTAATTTTTGAAGCATGTTCGTCCTTAGTTTAGGATAGACTAGTGTTGCCTTTGACACACGAGCCTTGTAAATTTGGTATGTCTTCGATGTTATTTTGGATAGACTAGGTCCTTATAGACTGGAATAGATGACTTGGTCTGATTGTCTGAGCCTTATTCTAGGCGTTTGCGCAACATGTTAGACTTTTTGTCTTCTCTCTCTATTTTTGCTTCTCCGATGTGTTACTAAAGGTTTTTTTCTTTCTCAGGATTTTGGTATTTTAGGCTTGGAGCCTTTTATGATCCTTTGGTAGTGGATGTCGATGCACAGTTACTTGGAGCCTACTTGAGATCCTCTTCATAGTCAAGATGCCCCTGGATCACTCTAGATAGCTGGGTGGCTTACACCCCTAGGAGTGGACTTCTGGATGGGTGGCCTTATCTAAGATCCTCTTCGCGGTCAACACTCCCTCGATTCACTCTTGCTAGATGGGATGGGAATGAACTTGTTTGTTTGGCGGCCTAGACTGATTGTCACTCTTTCTAGCTGGGCTGGGAGGTGACTTGAGTTAATGGTTACATGGGATGGGTGCCCGAATTGCGGATCATGTTACTATTTAATTAGTAGACTTTGTTATTTTGTGTACCTATCAGGCTTATAGGGGTCCACTTGAGTTTTATTTAAACTTGCGCACGACTATATCTTCTATGCTTTTAGGGTCTACTTAGATTTAGTTTAGGTGTACTTAGATTTACTTTCGGTATGCTCATGTGCTTTCTTTTTATCCCTTCTTTGACCTATGTGTCTATTTTGATCCTATCTTTTCATATTATTTTTACCTTTCCTGCTCAGTCGACCTATGATGCCTACTAAGTACCTTTGTTTTGGTACTTATGTTATACTTTTTATCTTTTTGTGATGTAGGTCCTAGTACTAGCTACCGATGGTGATCATTTGTGCCATCTTTTTCAGCTTGGGGATTTTGGAGATGATGGTGAGTACATGGTGCCTTGGATCAGCCTGTCTCCTTCTGTACTCATGTTAGCTAGTCTTTTTCCCTTGAGACGACTCGTTGTGGTCCATTTTTGGGATTGTATTTATTCATATTAGACATCTTTGTGCTCGTGACATCCAGGTTCTTAGAGGATTTCTATTGTATATAGCTTTTGCTTTGCTTCAATTTCTATGTTTTCTTCTTGTTAGTGTTATTTTCTAGTTTGTTCTACCCAGATACTCTTTACTTGTCGTTTTGGGTACGGGTTGGCTTACTTAATGGGGGGTTATATTAGGTACCATCATGACTCGGGAATTCGGGTCGTGGCATCATTTGTCATGTTAAGTTTAGAATATAGTTGATCAGTTATAGTTAAATAATAAAAATACATATCAACATAAATATTTTATATTCATTAGTTTGATGTGAACAACTGAAAAAGAATTTCCCTAAAAGAAACTATCTATAAAACTTTAATTGTAGTTAAAATTGTTAGTTTGACTGCTATTATGTTTTTATTTCTAAAATAACTGCTAGTCAAACTTCAATATTTCTACGATCCTATCCCCTCTAATCCAAACAACAAAGCATTGCTTAAAGTAAAAAACTAATTAATTCTTGAGATTTATCTATATGATACATTATAATTAATAACTTCCTATTAACTTGGCTACTCATATCCCTTCTACCCCCACCCCCCCACCCCCACTATATATATCCCTCTCTCCCTACAAGTTTTTATCAGGTCAGCGCAAGACCCTATTCTACCATTTATAATATCTCATTGGTTTTATTCAATGGAAAAAATGAAGAAAAAAAGTAAGATCAAGCATTGATGGAATCTTGAAGAGGTCGAGCTATTACAGAAGCTAGTAAAGGAACATAGAGTAGAGAATTGGTTGCTTATGGGCCAATTGATTTTGAGTTGATCTGTAGAATGGTGTAAGTTCCGGTGGTGTAGTAAGCTTGATCCTCAAGTGGAGCATCAACCTTTTATTGTTGAAGAGGATAATACTATTATCAGATTTATGCCAAATTGGGTAACCGATAGGCTAAGATAGCCCGTTTGTTTCAAGGTTGAACAAATAATGCAATAAAAAATCATTGGAATTCCACCCTTAAACAGAACCACCCTTGGATGTTGGATGATTTAACATTGGAAGATCATCAACCTCCGTTGAAAAAATCATTCAGTATCAGGGTGGGTAAAAATTTTAAGCTATCCATATAGATCTGATCTGAGCAATTTGGATTTTAATATGCTCCCTCAGTTGTGTCTGTGTCCGCATATTGCCCCACCAGATAGAATTTTAGCTCTTTCAACATTTTTCACCCATAATGCCCGATCCATTAATATCTCTAATCCATCTAGATCTGACTTAAGAAATTAGGGTTTATCTAGGTGCCCTCATTAGAGTCTTTGAGTCTATATGTAACTAATATGAAAATTTTGGGTTTATCTAAGTTACCTCAAGTGAATATTTACCCTCCCAGTGCCCCAATAGGTGAAATTTTTACTCTTTCATTAATTGCATCAGTAATGCCTGATCCGTCAACATATCTGAGTCTCTCTTTACCTGCATTCAAAATCTAGTGAATCGAATCGAGCGAATAGGTAAACTAGCACCTATATCAGCATCTAAGACCATTCCATCAATTTTTATGCCCCAAATTTAAATAACTTAGAGTGAAAATGTTAGTCACAAGTACGGAGAAATAGTTGTTGAACCTAGAATATTTTATATTTTTGCAAGATATACACGAAAAGAAGTTAAAAATTAAATGTCAAAGCTTGAGAATGAACAGGCTTCAATGAACACAGAAGCAATAAGGGATGCCATTGTTAACAAAATTGGCGTTAGCAAAGATTGAGTAAATGTTGAATAAGGAAAAGGAAAAATAAAGATATCATAGTTATTATTTTCATAGAAGTGTATGGAAGCCCCAATCACCCTCACCCTTACCCTCACCCATCCCACCACATCCAAAAAAAGTAGAAAGAAAATAGAATTGAATATGAAGTTTTAATTATTATTGTTGATGAAATCGATCAGTTTAATATTGGACGTATTGTTATTAATATAGTTTTCCTTTTATCCTTTTTATATTTAAATTTAACCATCAAAATAATCAATTTATGTATTTGATTAACCAATTTTTATTTGAGGTGGTATCAGAAAGAAAATTAACAGGTGGTTTTTTTTTTGTTTTATCGAGTGATAACCGTTTTAAAATTGATGATGTTCTTTTTAATTTAGAAATAATTTATTTTTAAAATTTTTATCAATATGTTACCATTAAAATTCTCTATAGTCAAACACTAGTGTTAATACTTAATTAAGGTTAATTAACTATATAAAAAAATACAAATATATTTGATGACTTGATTTAATAATGTTATGACCCGAGCCTATACCCCAGACGTAACACGGCGTACAAGACTCTAAAAAGTGTCATACAAGCCTCATAGCATGTCATCACATAAGGTAATAGAAATAGTGCGGAATTTAAAACTTTTATTTAAATCCACACAATAGAAAATCATTTAAAACAGTGGAAGTCTACTAGTCTCACATGACCATCTAAAAACATCTTGAATCAAAAGCAGGGTCACGGCCCTTTACAATAGAAAGTCTGAAAAGAAAGTCTTATACAAAGAAAGACATGAAACATCAAATAAAGCTCTTGTCCTCGGATCCATGAGGACATCCCACAAGCTATGGAGGAATAGCAATCCAAGCTTGAACTAGAAGAACTCAACTCACTTGCCAGAACCTACACTTAGTAGAAAATGGAAGAATATGGGTTAGCACATTCAATGTACTAAGTATGATAGCCATGCAAAAACCATGCTTAAAAAGGATATTTTATTTAAAAATCATGCTAAATGCCAATTTGACAAAACTTCATGAACATAGATATAAGAGGCATATGATACAACATAATCAACAAACAAGTCATTTCATCACATTGAGCTTTCACCTTAAGCAACTCCAAGCTATACTTTGTGTAATGTATGAATAGTGTCCCATACCACCATCCACACTAAGTACCACATTAAGGCCACCAAAAGTGAACTTATCATTCCTCCCTTTAATCTTTAAACCATACTCATACATAAGGAACATAAACATTTCATAAGTCATGACAAGGAAATAAATCATATTACAATCCAAGTAAAGCATGCATCATTACATTAAGCATTTGAGTCAACATTTTTCATTAACTTCATTAAGAGCACATTCATTCATTAGACCATAAGATATTGGAAAAACACACCATAGCCACTCTAAAAGCCTATTCGTGCAATGCATGGATGGCATCCCATACTACCATCCACCCTTCCTAGAACTTCTTTAGTAACCATAATGCCTAACTCATATCCTTGATCATACAACGTTATAACATAAAGGAACACACCATGAATACTTTCAAAGCCTACTCGTGTCATGCATGGATAAATTCTCATACCCCCACCCACACTAAGTAGTGCATTCTTGAGAAGCCATAGTTCACTATCATTCTTTGTGGAGGTAAGCCTAAACCGACATAGACCAAGTGAGCGACTCATGGAATTCTGGTGTTACCCAGATCGGATAAGGGATTCCTACTTGCCTAAGGTAGGACCAGTACTTTTAGCTTAGGTGGATCCACTAGCTATAACCTATGAGGGCGCATAGTTATGGGATAGGGAGATTGCTACTAGATACCCCGCCTCAACTCATGGATGGGCCTCCATCTCAAGGGATTGCTACTAGATACTCCACCTCAACTAACGGATGAGCATCCACCCCAATTCATATCCACTCGGTGCTTAGCATTATTCCCCACGGAGTACTTAACATTCAGTATTTTATTCATTATTATGGGATAAGAGATTTTTCCTAGATACCCCACCTCAACTCATGGATGAGTATCCATCTCAAACCCAACATTCATTCATCAAGATAGCTCATAGATTCAAAGATGAGAATAGTCTTTCAACTAAGAATCCCCATATTGTGAGAAATTCCTTTCACAACATGTCATTATCGTTCATTAGTGTACAATTGAGAATAGTCTTTCAATCAACACATCATCATTAACATAATCATAGAAACTCCATTCATTCTTCATTCATGAGTGTGTGAGTGTGTATAGTGAAAATAACCTTTCAACAACACCACCATTACATTATAATCATAATCACATTAAATTCACAATCACATACCTAAACACCATAATTAGGCATCATCCATCATAAAATTGCCCTTTAAAACTATGAATCAATCTCAACCCAAACAACTTGAATACTACATTAGATAAGAGGAATATCATTATTCAATAACTAATTCATTATAGACATAAACAATTCAACATACTTTCATGATCAATCAATTCCCAATCACAAACTTCCAAATTATTATTTTGGGGGAAACATGGGTTCAAAGGGGAAATTCAATATAATTCATCATAATTCAACAATCCATTCATAATTCATCACATATAAACCTTTGAAAACGTTTTGGAATTGAACCCATGCATAGATTGAAACCCTAGGTTTTTAGGGGATTTTGGAGACTTGAAATCATCTTTTGAGAGGGCTTCTTGAATGAAACATAATCAAGGATGAAGACTACCATACCTTTAGGGAATAAACTACAGGAAAATTGAGTGAGAAAGGTGAAATCTTGAGCTTCAAAGCTTTGATCCTTCTTCTCCAATGGTGGTTTCTAGAGAGTGAATATTTTGAAGAGAGGTAGTTTCTAATTTGAGTGTTTTGAAATGATGAATTGAAAAATGTGTTTCAATACTTTTAAAAGCCTTAAAATACTTTATTTAATCAATAATAACCATCCCCTAACTTAACTAACCTTAAAAGGAATTTATCATTTAACCCTTACCTTAGCCGAATTGGGGTAGACTACAGTTGGGGTGACGCCCCGTCCTGCTGGTCCATGGTTTGGGTCTGAGGGTCACCATTTGGGGCCTTGACCCACGAAGGTGATCCAAGGGGCATGAATGGACCTACGGATCGTAGGTCCAATCCATAGCTCCTTGAATTTTTTGCAACTTTGGCTAGTTGGGGCAGCCTTGGGGTTAGGCTTTAGGGTCCCCCTCAAGGATCCTTGGTTGGTCCTTGGGGGGTCGTACCTTGACGTTTGACCCCTAAACCCCTCAACCAAAACTCAGGAACTCATTTTACCACTTCAAACCCCATATCAAACTCAAACACACACTCGTTAGGATCTAGATTCACCTACTAGTTTTTTATAACAAATAAATAATTAAAAATACAACAAATATTAATTATTAACTAAAAGGATGTTAAGTTAGTAGCTAACATAATCTAACGGTGAAAAGACTTATTTTAATAAATAGTTAAAAAGACTATAAATATTAATTATTTTCTTGTCTGTTACTTAATTCTGAAGTTCTATCTAATTTATAGATCATTTGATAAACTCCAAGGTGCAAGGAGAACATTCTTAAAGTGTTGTTAACGAATTTAATATTATACATATGAGTGAGACTTATTTTACTTGGTTGATCAACTTGATTTTGAAGGGCATATAAGTAATTTTTAAGGAGACATGGTCGATAAAGAATTGTAACACCCCGGATTCAGAAAAGAGAAAATTTAAGTCCTTCAGAATCTCTAGTGCTAGAACCAATGGGCACCACCAATGGTCCGTCGTCTGACACATGCACCGTAGGTAGGCTCATGGTTGGCCAGCCGAGTTTTCCTAAAATGTCAAGTTCCAGTACTTTCTCAACAGTTCACTAGTACGGTCTGTCATTCAGTTTACGAGTCATAAATAAGTCTCGTAGATGAGTCCCAGACTTAGAGAAATTCCAAGGTCAAAAGTTGAGACCCACTTTTAGAACCCACGGTCTGTTGTTGGGACCACAACCCATGGGTGTGTCCCATCAGTGGAGGTCCAAAGTTCAAGGTCTCTGAACCCATCGACGGCCAACCAAGACGGTTCGGTTATGGAACCACGGACCATAGGTCCCACCGTCAATGGTGTCGACAATTATTTTTATAGGGGCTGTTGGGTATTTTCCTAATTATTCTAGTGTAATACTATGTCATTTTACCCATGATCTAAATTCCTATATAAGTACTTTTACCCCCAAAATTTCCCCAATTGAAATTGTTCTCTCAAATTCCTAAAAGAAGACCAAGTCTTCCTTTCGAATATTTCACTCTCTAGAAGTTGAAAAAGAAAGCTAGGGTTTGCAAGTCAAGTCTTCAATTCCACCATTGAATTTAATCTTTTGGCATTGAGTTATGATAGTTTTCATCCATGGGGCACTGACTTGACGTATCTGGCCGCTTCATCCAATACTAAGCGTCCACGGTTGTTCAATAGTAATATAACCCAACTAATGAGTTGGGGTCGAGTCCCAAAGAGCGGTTTGTAATCGAGAATCAAGAGAAAATCGTAAACATGCTCAAGTCAATTATATCTAAAGACATATACGAAGAAAAACATATCAAATTAAAGGGTGAAACAAGTGTCAATTATCAAAGGGGGGTTTGTAGTCAATTATCAACTAAAAACAGCAAATAATATAGAAATATGAATATGGAGACGGGATTCTTGGGATGTCATAGGATTATGGGATAAGATAAACAACTGAGTAATTGCTATTAATAGTAAATCACTGTAAATTGGTAACTAAGATAGACTATAGTGGGGGTAAACCTTCTCTCAAATAATTTACCCCGTATCAAATCAATTTCTCTCGAACACCGATAAGTGGCAATGAAGCACAACCTTCGCCTTAGTCCATTTACTCTCTCGAGTTGAATGTGTGGGAGAGGGTTTAGGATTCACTCTCTCAAGCTGAACCCACGACAACCCAATAACCACAGACTATTGATTCAGTAGTTTTTGTTTTAAAACCTCTCTCTCAAGCAAACCAAAAACACGAAGTTAAAATTTCATTTGCAACTATAACCCCATTAAAGTCAAACACAACAACTGAACGAAATCACCTTTAAACAGAAAATTAACTATCAATCAGCAATACCCAGCAGTAACTTCAACCCATATTTACATAATCACACCCCAAGAATTGGGGTTTTAGCTAGACATGGTAAAGAGATAGAAATCGATACCGAAAAGTGTTTCCATCAAGTGGGTATGATTGGTATTGTCTTTACACACGTCTAAGACGAAGAATCTTCAATACCCACTTCCAATTGCTTCGAAATGGAAATCTTTAAATCTTCAAAGCTAAGGAACAATGTCTCTAAAACTAAGTTCTAAACACTGAGAATAATGTTTGATATTTGTAAAATTCGCTACTCCTTTTTTTAAACTAAAAATTCAAACAAGTATTTATAGTTATCAAAAAGGGTGTTGCGAAGGACCACTCGGCTCAGTTAGTTGGGATCGCCGATCCACTCGGCGATCCGCCCTTTGGTCTGGTTCATTGCCTCTCTGTATTGTCCTTTAGCAAATTCAAGTTTTGTATGTTTGGGCGATATGGCACTGTATCACGGAAACGTTCGGCGACTCGTCGACTACTCCTTTATCTCACCGACTCGATTTTCTCCTTCAGAGCTTGGCACCCTGGAACATTAGGCTAGACAATAGCCATTTGGTGACTCGCCTAATGGTTTAGGCGATCCTCAGGCTGTCTTTTATTCATTCTTTCTGTTGCCTTGTTCTTTTATGCCCAATAATGTCTATGCTTTGTCTGTAACTCAAAATACCTGAAACTCAAGGATTTACATCAGTTATTGAGACAAAATATGCATTTGAGGACACTAAATTTATCAAAACAAAGCCCTAAAGGAGTCCAAATTATGGACTCATCAACACCCCCCCCCCCCAACTTAAACTTTTGCTTGTCCTCAAGTAAAACTCAAGTTCAGCAGTTCAAAAAGGATGTCTCAAACAGTGCTACACAAGACTCAATTATGACTGCACACAAAAAGACTCAACTTACTCGTGCAAGGATCGATTGTGCACTCAATGATTCAAGTTGTGACTCACCATTACCAAAGAATCTCAAGCTTACTATACTTGCTTCAAACACAAGTTCAAGCTCAACAAAGGTATTCAAATGCCCTCACACAAATAATGATTCCATATTCACTCAAAGGTTCAATCATTTAAAGTTTTGAAATCAAGATCAACACTCACACTCACAACAAAAAACACAATGCATGATTTCACCCATAGGTTTGCCCTATTTTCCAATCGATTTTTGCTTCATCTCATTCAAGATCAAAAAGGTCTTTTCAAGGCTTGTAATGGAGTTGAGTGTAAAGGTATTGTCATTTAGGCCTGAAATCCTCATGAAATATGATATGAACAACACCTTATTTCCTTCTCTTCATCATTTTCATTCAAGCTCAAAAGTCACCTCTTATTCATCTTCCATGGACTGTTGGAAACCCCATTTTCTTTGTATTTTCACAACTTTATTCCACAACTTTTATTTCTTTTTATTTTTCAATCATTTCTTCTTTTTCTCCCTTTTTTTATATGGAGAGGTTCCATTTTTCTCAAAATATGGGCAAAAGGGATTTCCTTGCACTTTCTTGATTTACCTTCTCTTTTCACCACACCCCCAAACTTAGGCTAAAAGCCTAAGTTTGCTATTCAAACAAACCACAAATCATGAGGATTATAGGTAATGGGTTAAGAAAAGTCTCAATTTCATGAAGTTTCTTCCAAGAAAAGGGTTAAGGCTCAAGGTTGTTCAAAAGGAGTTCACACACTCACAGGGTAAGCCACAAACGAGGTATAATGTCAAATTGGTTCACACTCTTTAAAGTCCCCTAAGATCATATCAAGAATTGCATCACTTAGTCAACCGGGCCAATGGGGCAAATTTGAGGTGTCATCATATATGGTTCACGGTAAGCTCATCACACAAGGCGTTGACACCAATGTCAAACAAGACTTCACACTTTCACTAGTGTGCAATGTTCATCACAAGAGACTCAATTTGATATTTGGCTAGTCACAATGAGATGCAAAGAGTTCACATATTGTCTATGCAACTTCAATTGGCCTCGTCGTAGCCGCACATTTATTTTTGTTCGATTATGAGTACTATTTGAGTCATCGATATTGATCAAAATCGGTACTCAAATTTGCAAGAGAACAACCACATTCAACACATACAAGGGGTGGCAAAATCATTTACAATTAAAACATGGAGCCACAAGCTCAAGCATCCATAAAAGCAGTGTAAAAACACAATTTTTATCTTAAAGCCCAAATATATTAACAAAAATAGAATCACGAATGTCACACAAAAGGTGAGCCTCACCCCAACACAAATAAAAGCATTTGTCCTCAAATGCAAACGAAAATATAATATCCACAAGTCAAAATAAAGAGAGACATAGAGGGAGGTAAAGAAGTGATCCTGTTTACGTAATCGCTCAATCTGTCTGGGCATCAGTACCCGATGCATCAGTCTAGACTTGGGCATCAGTGCCTGGAATCACCTCTGGAGGACCAGCTCCACTAGAGGCTGCCACAGATGTATCTGTCAACGATGTCTTGATCACTAATTATACACGTATCTCCTCAAGATCTGGCAAGTCTCTGTAAATGTTCTCCTCATGTATCTCTAGTTGCTCCTCGTCGGTCTCAGCATCCAACTCATCAACTACTGCATCATCCATGTGTACATCTCCAGTGGTGGCTGGAGCTATCTCCGTAGTAGCAGGGGTGTCTACACCATCAATAGCTTCCAGTAATGAAGTGAAGCCAGTAGACTTCAGATAGTCTACGTCCTTCCTTAAGTCTGCTACCTTGGATTTCAAAGTAGGTATCCCAGAGCTCTCCCCCTGCCTAGTCTCACAAAATTCCACTCTTGTAGTGAGAGTATCAATAGAAGTCTACGGGGGAGGGGGGGTCAGTGCAACTAGGATCGTAGCCTCAATCTTCCAAGGGGACAGATCTCTCTAATTGGGTCACCCTCACATCAGCTGAATGGGCCAGATGCCCCATCCTCAGGATCATCACCTGAGTAATATTGGTCGGCTGGGAGGAAGAGGAGGTGCCTGGAGCCTGTGAAGAAGAAGAGGGAATAGAAGTACCTGAAGACCCAGAGGTTGGAGTAGGCAAATATGCCTCTGTAGGTATCGAATCAATGTCCACCTTCGGGGATGTGTCCACCAAAGCTGGCCTTCTCTTGTCAGCCTCCACTCTAGTATACTCGGCCTTAATGCGCTGAATTTCAGTGGAGGAGGATGGGGTAACATCAAAATCTCTAGCAGCATCTCGGGGCACTCTAGCACCCCTGCACAGCTCTCTGATCAGCACAGGGAAGGGCAAAGATGTCTGCCTCTTCTTGGATCTCATGGCCATCTCCTGCTCTATGATAAGGCCCAAGTTGAGCCACCTCTTCGATAAGATAGACCCCAAGCAGGATGCCTTTGCATGTCAGAGGATACATTCATTTTGTGAAGGAATAAGTGAACTACTGATGAATCTGAACCAATAACGGGCAGCTATATTCAAATCCTTCTTTTCGATCTGGACTCCCACTTCAATCCACCTAGGAGTGGTATCAGAAATAAGGGGGAAAGCCAACCTTTTAGATCCTCTAGTGTTTGTGTCGTCGGCAAAACTTCATATGATAGTGCAGTCCCTGGAGGCCTATCTAACACAACATTAATGTACTCCTAACTGCAACTCATTTCTATACCTCGAACAGTGACTGACTTAACCAGTCTGAACTCGTTGGCCTTCTTTTTACTCTTCGGCACCAGTTCACCATATGTTGTGTAAAACTCACGGACCTATGAAGGAATATATGGACCTCGGGGCCTGGTGCAAATCTGGAACTGGTGCCACTGTAATAACTCCGCTATACTGGAGTACTTGCCCTCCAGACCCTTTGTAGATAGTAGCTTCTCCTCGAGGATGGTTCGCAAACCATCTCCTTTCAACTTGTTCAGGAGTCTAGGTGGAGGAACGACTGGTGGCATAGGAGCCATAGGAGGTGCTGGAGTTGGCACTTATTCTGCTGGTGTGGGCACCAAAAGGACTCTGGTAGACGTGGGGTGATATATAGCCCGGAGCTCAAACCGCTGGGACTGTAGAGGCTGGTCGTCATCAGGCTCAGATAGAATAGCGTGGGAGCCAGTAGTAGCCCTATCAGACCTAGGTCTCTTGCCCTTTCCTTAGTCACCTAGTGGAGGTTCTTGCCTTCCTCTTTTTGAAAGTTTTGATCCTCCTTCGTTGATTATGATACCTCGTACTCTTTAATAGGGTGGCATGTCTATGTTTGTCCTCACCATACCTGCAAAACATCAAGAAAAAGTTAAAAATAACTTAATCAAATTCAAAAAAAACTAGTTGCAGAAAGACTCACCGAATCGCTTTAGCTAGCTGGATCGGGCTCGCCAAACGAATTAGCTCAAAAGTTGCGATAGGTTAGCGATGGGAAAGGCCTTTTGGTGAATCGTTGATAGCATTCGGCGAGCAAGGCTCAGCTCGCCAAAAGATATGGTGAAAAAAGGGTTCAGGGGCGCAGACTAAAGGCGATCAAGAATACCTTCCGCAACCTTAGGCTTCTCACAAAAAGTTACAGAGCCAAACAATAAGTATAGCATAAATTAAAGGCGAGATGGGGACATTAGGCGAATCGTAGAGTGGTTCGGTAAGCTAGACCCAGCTCGCCAAATGACCCAACGTGCCTATTTTAAACCCAACTTCTCGAATTCAACCCCGCAACCCCCGAAAACAAAATCAAACCAAGCACTAGTCAAATTAAAGCAAGACCCATAACACCCATTGCCCCGAAATACTTATACTTCTCCCGAGTTTTCCAAATTTCACCAATTAACGACCTTGTGCCCTTAAGAACGAAGTCACCCACTCTATCATTAGGCAATTTACATCATTTGGCACAAATACAAGCTACTCAAACTTCACCCAACTAAATTAACCAGCATGCAAGCACAACCCCACAAAATTCATTTAATTTTAGAGCACAAAAAGATAGGAATTCAACAATCTACACAATACGGGCAAGATATTCAAACTAAAACGGGCATTTAAGCATTCTAATCCTATCAAAGAGGCTCAGCACACATCAATAACATAATATTGCTTGCATAAGAGTACAAATTACTAAAAATAAATGTGGGATTTGGAAAATCAACCTTAAATGCTTATTAAGTGAAGATTGAATTGCTAGGCGGCAATGTATTCCAATTTTGAGCACAAATCGATCAACTAAAATACTTATAGAATGCGGAAATATTGCAAATACTAAGTAGGTGCGAGTATGGGAAGATGAAAAGTGAGGGAAAGTGGAAGAGTTTGAAATTTAAACCTTTGGCCTTTTAATAAACCGTCCAGTTCTTGCCCATTCAGCGACATTAGTCATGATCGCCGAACCACTCAGTGGCACGCCGAATGGTCACTTACCACACCAAGTTTTATAGGATCCTCAGTTGATGTGGGGGTCCAAACAATGGTATAGATCATGACCGCCGACTTGATCGGCGAATCGCCAATAATTTCCAGGGCTCGCCAAGTTTTACATACTCTATCTTAAAGTTCTATCTTGTTCTTCGATTTGGTGTAGAATGAGTGAGAGGACCTCTTCATTTTGTCCACCCTCCTGCTTCTTCACCTTTTTATGCTCATGAGGGGGAAAGTTCTTGTCTTTTTTCATGGACTGTGCTTCCAATTCCATAACTTTCTTGGACAAGACATCTAGCTAAGTCAACAATGCAGCCCATTCTTGGTTTTTTTCTATTTCCTTGTTGGTCTTAATCATGCCATCAGGGAGTTGGGCTACTACTTCATAGGGTTGTTGTGTCAAACCACCCACAAAGAGTTGGTCAGCAGTACTTCTATTTTCGGTAGCAAGACCCCTATAGAAGCATTCTAGTAGCACTTTATCGGGCATTCCAAGAGCTGGGCATTGTTGCAATATTGCTCTAAATCTCAGCCATATATCATGGATGGTCTCACCCCCCAATTTCTTGAACATTAGGAGGTTATCCCTAAGATTCAACAATTTCAAAAAGGGATGATCCATTTGGTAACCATTGTCACCATTCATACTTATTCTTCCTGCTATAATACACAAACAAGCAAAACAAAACTAAAAATTAAGTAAGTAGAACTATAACTAACAAGAGCAAAATTCAACTTAACTAAAAATTCTCAACTAACACCACTCCCCGACAACGGCGCCATTTTAACTTGACGTATCCGGGTGCTTCATCCAATACTACGCGTGCACGATCATTCAATAGTAATATAACCCAACTAGTGAGTTGGGGTCAAGTCCTAAGGGAGCGGTTTGTAATCGAGAATCAAGAGAAAAGCGTAAACATGCTCAAGTCAATTATAGCTAAAGACATATACGAAGAATAACTATCAAACTAAAGGGTGACACAAGTGTCAATTATCAAAGGGGCTTTGTAGTCAATTATCAACTAAAAATAGCAAATAATATAGAAATATGAATATGGAGACGAGATTATTGGGATGTGATAGGATTATGGGCTAAGATAAACAACCGGGTAATTGCTATTAATAGTAAATCATTGTAAACTGGTAACTAAGCTATAGTGGGGTAAACTTTCTCTCGGACAATTTACCTCGTATCAAATCAGTGTCTCTCGATTATCGATAAGCAGCAATGAAGTACACCCTTCGCCTTAGTCCATTCACTTTCTTGAGCTGAATGTGTGGGAGAGGGTTTAGGATTTACTCTCTCTAGCTGAACCCACGATAACCCAATAACCATAAACTATCATTCAGTAGTTTTGGTTTTAAAACCTCTCTCTCGAGCAACCCAAAAACACAAAGTTAAAATTGCATTTGTAACTACAACCCCATTAAATTCAAACACAACTACTGAATGAAATCACCTTTAAATAGCAAATTAACAATCAATTAGCAATACCCAGCAGTAAATTCAACCCATATTCACATAATCACACCCCAAGAATTGGGGTTTTAGCTAGACATGGTAAAGAGATAGAAAGCGATACTGAAAAGTATTTATATCAAGTGGGTATGATTGGTATTGTCTTTACACACGTCTAAGATGAAGAATCTTCAATACCCACTTCCAATTGCTTCGAAATAGAAATCTTAAAATCTTCAAAGCTAAGGAACAATGTCTTTAAAACTAAGTTCTAAAAATTGAGAATAATGTTTGATATTCTAAAACTCGCTACTCTTTTTTTAAAACTAAAAATTCAAACAAGTATTTAGAGTTGTCAAAAAGTGTGTTGCGAAGGATCACTCAGCGCAATTAGTTGGTTTCATCAATCCACTCAGCGATCCGCCCTTTGGTCTGGCTCATCGCCTTTCTGCATTGGCCTTCAGCAAATTCATGTTTTGTAACTTTGGGTGATATAGCAATATATCGCGAAAACGTTCAGCGACTCACCGACTGCTCCTTTATCTCATCGACTCAATTTTCTCCTTCAGAGCTTGGTACCCTAGAACATTAGGCGAGAGCATAGCCATTCGGCAACTCGCCTAATGGTTTAGGCGATCCTCAGGCTGTCTTTTCTTCGTTCTTTCAACTGCCTTGTTCCTTTTTGCCCAATAGTGTCCATGCTTTGTCTCTAACTCAAAATACCTAAAATCATGGATTTACATCAGTTATTGAGACAAAATATGCATTTGAGGACGCTAAATCTATCAAAATAAAGCCCTAAAAGAGTCTAATTTGTGGACTCATCCGGTTCTTTCCTCCATGAAGTTCCCAAATTCTCCCATTTATAAAGTTAAAATTCCCCAATTGAGTTAGGGTTTTCTTCCTTGTTATGGGTTCCTTTAAATGTTGATTTACTTAATTGATTTATGAACTTTTATGCATGAATTTATGTAATTTCATTATTTTAAGATAAATCCCCATGAACCCATTTCTAACCCATGTTTTCTAGGTATTGATGATTGAAAGTTTGTTTTGAACTAAGAGAGGTGAATTATGGAATTAGTCATGTTCTCATGAATTTGATGCAATTGTTTAAATGATTATTTGAGAGTGAATTATCAATGATTTTCTTGTTGTTTTGTTGTTGAAAGTATTTTCCACATTCTAATGAAAGAATGATTATGAAAGGATGATCTTAGATAAAAAAAAAAGGGGTTCTTAAGGTTGAAAGGCTTGCTCACCTAAGATGAACCAATGTTAAAGAGCTATTCTAATGTTGAGGGAAGAGGCGATTATCCATGCTCTCTATTCAAAGAAAAGAGGTGATTGCCCATGTCACATGATGCAAACCCATGTTACATGATGCAAGGACAAGAGACGATTACCCATGTTCCTCTACAGGATAAGATGAATTTGATTAAGAACTATTTCGTGGAAGTTAAGCGTAGTACCGAGTGGAAAAAATGGCGATTAGTCGTCTCCCATAACTATGTGTCAACATAGGATTGTCTAGATAGACATTATCTAGTGGATCCACATAAGCTAGAAGTTCATGGTTCTTACTTTGGCAAGTGGGACAACCCTTTTTAGTGTGGGAGACACTAAATTCCACGTTAATAGCTCACATGGTCTTATATGTCGGTTAAGGCTACTTCCCACAACAAGCTATGAAGAAATAATGTTACTTCAAGATGCATCTCACATGTGTTTAAAAATGTCATTTATTTACATTGACCATGTTTTATGATTCATGTTTTTTTATCTCTTGTCTCACATTTTAACTTGGTCATTGTGTAATACCCTGTATCAAAAAAAGGGAACTAAAGCAATTTTGGGAAATTCCAGGTGCCAGCCACGAGGGCTACTCACGGCCCGTGGATGGGACCACGAATTTTAAGTGTGGTCTGTGGGTAGGCACCCCTGTATAGGATCAAATAGCTGGAACCATGGCCCACCAACGGACCGTTGGTGGGACAATGATCTATGGTCGAGACCCCAGAAGTGGCTTCTTGAACACCATCGATGGCCGTCCAGGACAGACCATCTGCGATCAGTCGATTAGTTATCATGAATCATAATTAACAGTAAGTTTAGGGGTTCTTTTGATTCACGGAGTTTCCAAATTCCTCTATTTCTAATGTTAAAATTCCCCAATTGAGTTAGGGTTCTTCAATTGTCATGGGTACTTTTGATTATTGATTAAAAGGATTGAATTATGATCTGTTATGCATGAATTGATGAAATACTATGATTTTATGATGATTTCCCCCATGAACCCATGTAATCCCCATGTTTTCAAGTTATGATCATATGATCTGGAATTTTGATCATAAGGAAGAGTTTTATGAAATTAATAATGTATTGCTAGCTTTACATGAATCTATGATGAAATCCATATCTAAACCTTGTTTTCTAAATGTTGATGATTGAAAGTGGGTTTTGACGTTGAAAGGTAAATTATGGACTTGTGCATTTTCTTATGAAATCTATGCAAATGTTTTAAGGATGCTTTGAGAGTAAAGTATCAATGATGATGTTGTTGTTGTGTTATTGAAAGGATATTATCATAAACACATATAAGCATGATGTGAAAGGTTTTCTCATAAAATAAAGGATTCTAAGGTTGAATGGTTTTCTCACCTAATTAAATCAAAGATTAAGAGTTATCCTAATGAAACCTAGCTTGGAGTGGTTATTGAAAGATGCCCTTCCATGGATGATGACTTAGCTTTGATTGGCAAGATGACGTTCCTTTCCATGGATAATAAGAACAAGAAGAATTGACTATTCCATGGGATTTATGCTTAGCACCGAGAGGATATTGAGATGGAAGTTCTCTCATTAGTGGAGGTCGGGTTTCTAGAAGCAATCTCCTTATCTATTACCTATGTCTCCCTATAGGATTCTCGTCTAGATAGACATTAGCTAGTGGATCCACTTTAGCTCAGATTTATGGTCCTTACCTTGGCAAGTGGGACAACCCTTTTCGGTGTGGAAGACACTGGGGGATCATGTTATAGCTCACATGGTCTCTATATATGTTAAGGCTTATTCCCCATATTAATAATGAACTAAGGTTACTTCAAGAATTATCTCATATGTTTTCAAAGACTTTAAATGATGTTAGCTTGCATTTACCATGGTTTTATGACCTATGTTTTCTAACCCTTTTATATCATGTTTTAGCTTTGTCACTTTCATGTCATGAAATGAAATGTCATCTTTTAGCATGATTTAAATGGTTTATGCATAGTTATCGTACTTGGTACATTATTTTATATTAACACATACTCTTGCCTACATTTCTCTAAATGTAGGGTCCGACAGTTAGGTTTCTTAGTTTCGTGGCAAGAAGTGGATTTCGAGATTTCCAAGTTTTGGTGAGTTCTCATGCTTCGAGGATGGATTCTCATTGTTATAGTTTCTTTCATGTATTTCACTTTTGGACATGATGTATGGGCTAGGCCCAATTTAACTCTATTGTACTAGATGGCTATTGAGACAAGCTTTTTAGACTTCCACTTTTCTTTTATAAAAACTACTAGACTTAGAGTATTTTTTTACTTCTATTGTTCTAATTCTTTTGTTATGAAAGCTAAGTGGCTTGTATAAGGTCCTTCAGGGTTCTTTATGCCATGTTCATCTAGGAGGTATCCCTAGGTCGTGACAAACTTGGTATCCAGAGCCCAAGGTTTAGAATGGTCCTAAGATGTCTCATAAACCAAGTCGAGTAGAGTCTTGTTAATGAGTGTGAAGTGTGCCACATTCATAATAGGCTACAAGATTATTAGAAAAATCTACTTCTTTCAATACTCTAAAGTTGTGTGATAGATTTTAGCTCTATAATGTCTCTCTCCTAATTCTTATCCGATGCTCTACAAAATATGGCTACTGGAAGAGTGTATGCTTAAAGGAATGTGAAGGAGAATGTGGAACAAGAAGCTTATCCCCGAGATCTTCAAGTTCCTGTCGATCCTTCGGCCGAACAACTGAGTAATGCAGAGTTTAGTGCTGCTTTTCAAGTATTGGATCAAGCCGTGATAGCCCAAGCTAATAGGGAGGTTGTAGTTCCCATGAACTCAAATGTGGGTACGACGGCTTCTAGAGTGAGGGACTTTACTAGGATGAATCCTTCGGAGTTTCATGGCTCTAAGGTTGAGGAAGATCCTCAAGAGTTTATTGATGAGGTCTATAAGGTTTTGATGATCATAGGAGTGACGCTGGTAGAAAAGGCGAAGTTGGCCACTTATCAACTTAAAGGTTTGGCTCAAATTTGGTATAAGCAATGGAAAGAAGGAAGACTAGAAGATGTGGGTCCTCTTGATTGGGAGAAGTTTAAAGCGGCTTTTCTTTATAGGTTCTTTCCCCTTGAGCTGAGGGAAGCCAAGGTGCTTGAGTTCATTAACCTCGGACAAGGGAGTATGAGTGTGAGGGAATATGCTCTAAAGTTCACAATTGTCGAAGTATGCTCCAACAATGGTTGCCGATTCAAGGGCAAGGATGAGTAAGTTCATTTTGGGTGTGTCTGAAATGGTGGTTAAAGCATGCCAAACCGCCATGCTCATTAATTACATGGAATTCTCTTATCTCATGGCTCATGCACAACAAATTGAGGATGAGAAACTTAAGGAAAAGTCTATAGAGACAAAGAGGGCGAAGATCGGTGATGGTAATTTCTCTCTTGCAAGGTCCGATGGACATGGTCATCAAAGATTTCGACAAAGTTTTTCCAGTCAAGGTTACTCCAATGCCCCTCCTAAGTTGAAAGAAGATATAGTGTCTAACCATAAGCCTCAAGGAGGGAATGGTAGTGGATCTTCATTGGCCATGTCTACTTGTACTAGGTGTGGAAGAAAGCACGAGGGTAAGTGTCTACCTGGCACGGATGGTTGCTTTGGTTATGGTAAAAGTTGTCACAAAATGAGGGATCTCCCAATGCTTGTGACTAAATGAAGAGAGCAAGCAAGCTCTTACTAATGGTTCGGGTCCCAATGCTCCTAAGCAAAACCGATTCTATGCACTTCAGACTCATGGTGAACAAAAGGGTTCTCCCGATGTGGTTATCGGTATATTGAAGGTTTTCCAACTTGATGTTTATGCTTTACTTAGTCCTGATGGTACCTTGTCTTTTGTGACGCCGTATGTGGCTATGAGATTTGATGTTCTTCCAGATGTGTTGTTAGATCATTTCTCTTTCTCTACTCTTGTTGGTTATTCTATTGTGGCTAAGAGGGTCTATAAAAAGTGTTTGTTTCCTTGTCCTATAGATTTACTATTGTTGACTTGGTACAACTTGATATGCTAGATTTTGATGTTATCTTGGGTATGGATTGGCTGCACTTATGTTATGCTTCTATTGATTGTAAAACTCATGTAGTCAAGTTTTAGTTCCTGAATGAGCGTGTCCTAGAGTGGAAAGAGGGAAATTCTATGCCTAAGGGTCAGTTTGTCTCTTATCTTAAAGATAGAGGATTTGTAAGGGTTGCATGTACTATCTAGTTAGGGTGAGGGATGTAGATTTCGAAACCCCTACTCTCGATTCGGTCCCCGTTATTAATGAGTTTTCAAAAGTTCCTAAATGATTTACCTAGTATTTCTCCCAAAAGGGAAATAGGCTTTGATATTGACCTTCTCCCAAATACGTAAACTATTTATATTCCTCCTTATCGTATGGCTCTAGAAGAACTAAAGGAGTTGAAAGAACAATTGAAGAACTTGTTGGATAAGGGTTTCATCAGACCGAGTATCTCTCCATGAGGTGCTCCAGTTTTTTTTTGTTAGAAAGAAAGATGGTTCTCTTCGTATGTGTATTGATTATAGACAGTTGAACAAGGTGACCATCAAGAACAAGTATCATCTCCCAAGGATAGATGATATATATGACCAACTTCAAGGGGCAAGTTATTTCTCTAAGATTTATCTTTGATCGGGTTATCACCAACTGAGGGTGAAGGAAGATGACATTCCAAAGAAGACTTTTTGAACTCGGTATGGTCACTATGAGTTTCTGCTAATGTCATTTGGGTTGACTAATGCCCCAGTGGTGTTCATGGACTTGATGAATAGGATGTTTAGACAATACCTTGAAGTGTTTATGATCGTGTTCATTGATGATATTTTGATCTACTCAAGGAGTGAGGGTGAGCATATTAATCATTTGAGGATTGTGTTGCAAATCCTTAAGGACCAACAACTTTTTTCAATGTTTAGAAAATGTGAATTTTTGTTTAAGGTCTATACTTTCCTTAGTCATATTATTTCAAGTAAGTACACCCTTAGAAGACGGATGCGGTCAAGAGTTGGCCTAGACGTCTAACTCGCTCATACATTAGAAGTTTCTTGGGTTTTGTCGGTTACTATAGAAGTTTTGTTGAGGGGTTTTCTTCAATTTCCTCTACTTTGATAGATTTGACTCAAAAGAAGGCTAAGTTCATATGGGGTGAAGTGTGTGAGAAATGTTTTCAAGAGTTGAAAGATAGACATACTTCCACTCCAGTGTATGACCTTACCAGAAGGAACGGATGTTTTTGTGGTTTATTGTAATGCCTTGATAATTGGGCTAGGGTGTGTGCTTATGCAAAATGGGAAATTTATTGCTCTACCTCAAAGCAGCTTAGAATCCATGAGAAGAATTATCCGACTCACGACCTTGAGTTAGTGGTGATCATTTTTTCTTTAAAGATTTGGAGGCACTATTTGTACGGAGTTCATGTTGATATTTTTACCGATCACAAAAGTTTGTAATATGTGCTTAATCAGAAAGATCTAAATCTTCGCCAAAGAATATGGCTTAGTTATTGAAATATTATGACATCAGTATCCTTTATCACCCCGGTAAAGCCAATAGGGTATCAGATGCTCTTAGTTAGTTGGCTATGGGTATTGTTGCTCATATTGAAGAAGAAAAGGAAGAGTTGGTTCAAGATGATCATAGATTGGCTCGATTAGGTGTTGAACTAGTGGACTCTACCAAAGGTGATGTCTGGTTCATAATGGTTCCGAATCGTCTTTTGTAGCGGATTAGAAATTCAAGCAGGGTCTTGATCCAATTCGGTAGAGTTGAAAGAGGTGGTGTTTAAGAAGTCCGTTGAGGCTTTTTCTAAGAGGGAGATGATGTACTTAGATACCAAGGTCCTTTATGTGTTCCAAATATAGATAACATGAGGGAACAAATTTTAACAGAAGCTCATAGTTTGCGGTATTCCATTCAACAACAAGATGTACCATGATTTATAGGAGGTCTATTGGTGGAATGGGAAAAAGAAGGATATTGCGGGGTTTGTGGCTAAGTATCTGAATTGCCAACAAGTAAAGGTTGAGAAACTGGGAGGTTCGTCCCACATTCCTACTTGGAAGTGGGAAGACTTGAATATGGACTTTATTGTTGGTCCGCCTCACACCCGGCAAAAACATGACTCGATTTGGGTGATAGTAGATCAGATGATGAAATTGGCTCAATTTCTTCCCGTCAAGGTGTCCTATTTGGTGGAGGACTATGCCAAGTTGTATTTGAGAGAAATAGTAAGGTTGCATAAAGTGCCCTTGTCCATTATTTCTGATCGTGGTACCCAATTCACTTCTTAGTTTTGGAAGTCATTCCAAAAGGGGCTTCTCACTAAGGTTAAGCTTAGCATGACTTTTCATCCCCAAACTAATGGGTAAGTGAAGCATACTATCCAAACATTGGAAGATATGTTAAGAGCTTGTGTGATTGATTTTAAAGGTAATTGGGATGACCATTTTCCATTGATATAGTTTGCCTATAATAATAGTTATCACTCAAGTATCGATATGGCTCCATTTGAGGGTTTGTATGGTAGGAGGTGTATATCTCCCATAGGTTGGTTTGAGGTGGGTGAAGTTTCCCTAATAGGTTCTGAATTAGTACATGAGGCCATCGAGAAAGTTTGATTCATTTTAGAGAGGTTGAAAACGACTCAAAGTCAGCAAAAATCTTATGTTGATGTGAGAAGAAGGGATCTAGAGTTTGAGGTTAACAATTGGGTTTACTTGAAAATCTCACCCATGAAGGGTGTAATGAGGTTTGTTAAGAAGGGGAAGCTTAGTCCCCGATATGTAAGCCCACATCAGATTTTGAGGCGTGTTGGCAAGGTTGTGTATGAGTTAGATTTTCCAAAGGAGTTGGCAACAGTGCATCCCGTTTTCCATGTCTCTAAGCTTAAGAAGTGTGTTGGAGATCTGACATCCATAGTTTCCCTAGAAGGGTTGGGAGTTGATGAAAGTCTTTCTTATAAGGAAGTTTTGATAAAGATTCTAGACCGGTAAGTCAAGAAGTTGAGAAAGAAGGAAATAGCTTTTGTGAAAGTATTGTGGAGTAATTAGTTGGTTGAGGATGATACTTGGGAGGCCGAGGCCGATATGATGTCCCGGTATCCTCATCTCTTTCCTTGTACTCCTATTCTAGCTTGAGGTAATGAGTTTTCTCTTGATTTGTTGTTGTTTTTGGAGTCTTGTGTTTTTACGTGTTTTCGTGATTTCCTTATGTGATGCATGTTCATGAAAACTTGTGTTTTCAAAGAAAATGAGTTTATATGACTAATTTTCCTCATGTTGTTGTGCATTGAGTATGAATTGCCTATAGACTTCATGAGATGAATTGATGAACATGCTTTAGATATGCTTTTTTAAGAGTGACTTGCATATGAGCTTTGATGAGATTATGTTGAGCATGCTTTTAGCTTAGAGAAGGTAGTTCCTCCTTGAACATGAAAAATTTTGAGAATTCATGCATACTGGGTTTCTAGATGTAGTTTCTACTTCCTCATGATGCATTTGAGTATGTTGAGCTTGGAGTTGATATTTCCTCCTTATTTATGTTCATTGCATGCATAATGGGCCGATAGAGTTAGTTTCACCCCTCTTATGATGTTTTGAGAACGTCCTAGCTTGGGGTCGATAGTTCCTCCTTGGTTGTATACATTGCATTGTAGGTTGGGTTGTTAGTTCCTCTCCTACACTTTTAGAAATAGTTTAAATCTTATTCGAGGACGAATGGTCCCAAGGGGGAGATATTGTAACACCTTAAATCCAAAAGGGGACCATATAGCATTTCAACATTTTCCATATGCCATCCACGCTGGGCAACCACAGCCCGTGGGTTGAACCACGAACCGTAGGAGGGTCCGTGGATTGGCCACCCAAAATTGTCCAGGCCATGGACCACGATGGGACCTAGCGACCATAGATGGGACCAAGCCTCATAGTCCAGGAACAGTAGGTCAAGATAAAAGTCTCTGACCACCAACCACGGTCAACCAGGATGGGCCATGGGTCAGATCACGATCCATCCACTGGGTCCATTGGTTGGTAGGCCGGTGACACTTGACAGTTAATTTAGGGGCCGTTGGGTCTTTTCCTTATTAACTAGTTCCTATACTACATCAGTTTGCCTAGGTTTAGGACCCCTATATAAGATTTTCAAACCCCAAATTAACCCATTTACTTCATTCCTCCAAATTCCCAAAAGAAAACTAAATCCTCTCCAAATATTCTCTCTCTAGAAACATGAAGAAGAAGAAGAAAGATCCATCCAGGGTTTCAAGCTAAGGTTCCAATTCCTCCATTAAAGGCTAGCATTTGGAATTATGATCTACTATGCATGAATTGATGATACTTGATGATTTTATGATGTTTTCCCATGAACCCATGTAATCCCCGTGTTTTCAAGTTATGAATCATATGATGTGGGATTTTGATCTTCAAGGAAGAGTTTTATGAAATTGAGCATGTATTGCAAGCGTTACATGTATTCATGATCAAATCCATATCTAACCCATTTTTTCTAAGAGTTTATGATTGAAAGTGGGTTTTGACCTCAAGAGGTAAATTTTGGACTTATGCATTGTTTATAAAATCTATGCAAATGTTTTAAGGGTGCTTTGAGAGTAAAGTACCAATGACGATGTTGTGTTGTGAAAGGATATTCTCACTAAAACACATACTATCTTGATGTGAAAGGTTTTCTCACTTATAAAGGCTTCTTAAGTTGAAAGGCTTTCTCACATAATTGAATCAAAGACAAGGTGCTATCTTAATGAAACCAGCTTGAATTGGTTTTCCAAGGGCTTTTCATGAGTAATGAAGTCAAGTAAGAAATGACTATTCTTTGGGAATTTATACTTGGCACCGACTAGATATTGATAATGAGAGAGAATCTCACCCGCAGTAGAGGTTGGGTTTTCCAAAGCAAATTTCATGAGATGGAGGCTCCCCGTTAGTAGAGGTCGGGTTTCTAGTAGCAATCTCCTTATCCCATAACTATGTGACCCTATAGGTTGATTAGATAGTGGATCCACTTAAGGTAGAAGTTCAAGGTTCTACCTTCGGCAAGTAGAACAACCCCTTTTCGGTGTAGGGTAGACACCAGATTCCATGTCATAGCTCACATGATCTCTATGTCAGTTAAGGCTAATTCCCCACAAGTAAAAATGAAATAAGGTTACTTCAAGAAGTATCGCATATGATTTAAAAGGTTTTAAAGATGAAGTTAATTTGAATTGACCCTAATTTATGTCTTATTTATAACTCTCTTATACCATGTTTAGCTTGGTCAATTGCACGTCATGAAATGAAATATCCCTTTTTATCATGATTTAAATATTTTATGTGTGGCTATCATACTTGGTACATTGTTTTCTACTAACACATACTCTTGCCTACATTTTTCCCAAATGCATGGTCCAATATTCAAGGTGCTCAGTTTCGTGGCTAGTTGGTGATTTGATTGATTCCCAAGCTTTGGTAAGTCCTCATGCTTCGAGGACGGACTATTATTGTTTAGTTTCTTTAATGTATTTTTGTTTTGCACATGATGTATGGGCTAGTCCCAATTTCATTCTATTCTATTAGATGGCTATGATGAGAAAAGAGTTTAGACTTTCGCTTTCCGTTTTATAAAATGTTTTGGACCTGGACTATTGTTTTACTCTTATTGTTTTATTTCTTATGTTATGAGGACTAAGTGGCTTGTATGGAGTCCTTTGTGGTTCTATACGCCATGTTACATCTAGGGAGTACCCCTTGATCGTGACATAGAGGCAAGTACCCATTACCATATAAGCAAGGCAAGAGTTTACTACCCATGAGCCTTTATAAAAAGGCAAGGAGATAATTCCCCATGTCTATAAAAGATAAGCTAAAGATGAGAATGATAGGTGATGAGCTTGGATGATTGCTAAGGTTGCCTTTTATGATGAGTAAGACTAGTGGAGGATTACCCATGTCTTGGCTAAGTATGGTTTGAGGTTACTTTATGAAGTATTCCTTTTATGTTGAAATGATCTATTATTGTGCATTGATTATGCTTATTATTTATATTGAGTAACCCTTATGTGTATGTTAGCTATCATATTTAGTACATTCTTGTACTAACACATACTCTTTCCTACATTTCTTATCAAAATGTAGGGTCGGGCGATCCTGACTCCCATCCCTATGGCTAGGATCTTAGCAGAAGCAAGGCTTGAAGATTGGTGAGTCCTCATAGCATTCGAGGATTTGATCACCATTTCTTTATGTCTTTTCAATCTATGTTTTTAGCATTATTGTATGGGTTGTGTCCCAATGAGTCTTTGTATTAGATGGTTTTGAGACAAGCTTTATGGGATTTCCGCTTCGTTTTATAAAACTTTGATTGTGTTGAAAATGGTTTTAAATTTTACCATTTTTCTATTATCTTGACTATGAAAGCTAAGTGGCTTATATGAGGCCTTTCGGGGTCTTGTATGCCATGTTACTTCTAGGGTGTACCCTTGTGTCGTGACAATGTAATTTCATCTACAGATTAGTAATTATTCAAAAGTTTCTTCAACCCTTAGAGCTAGATATTTTCATGTCTCAAAATTATGTTATTTTATATCATGCATGTCCCATATTACTAGATTTTAAAATTTAAGATACTTTCGGATAAAGTGTCTATTTGTATATGTATCAGTTATCAGAATTCATGAGCTACTCAGTTGATTATCAGTTAATCACTATAATTTGGTATTACCAGATTATTTCCATTTTATATTATTTGCATGTTTTCCTTTGGGAGTTTTACTTAGAAATGAGCAGACCTAGGGATGAAGCCTCACTCATTAGTAGAGGCATGAGACATTTAGTAGATGTTATGTCCTATAACTACGTGCTAGAGTAGGATTATAAGGGTCACCCATTAGTTGAGGGCTAAATCCTTAGGCTTCTACATACATTAGCTTAGTGGATCCACATTAGTTCAGATCAACCTTTAGACCTTGAAAAAGTATATTAGGCCCTTTTAATAGAGATTATACATCAAACACCATGTAGTATTCACATGGTTATATGTTTGTTTTAGAATCTCCAATAACTTAGTCTTTAAATTATGACATGACCAAGCATTCAGTTAGGTCAATGCATCAACATATGTCATTTTAGTTCAATATATTCAGTTATTATTTTATCATATATGCCACACATGCTCAGTAAATTCAAAGTATTGACTGCATATTTTTCGCCTATATTGTTTAATAGAATAGGTTTTAATGTTCAACATTTAGGTTATGGCTAGTACGACTTTTAATCAGCATAGTTATACCTATTGGTTAGTCCTAATCTTTCGAAGTGGAAACGTATTATTTCATTCAATATTACTATGTTTCAGATAGTTAGAATTAGCTGAGGGATTGTCCTAGCAAATTATCCTTGTTGAGAGTTTCAGACAGTTAGTTGTTAGTTTATTCAGCTTATGTTAAATTCACATTTTTTCTATCTAATATTTGAGTTTAATATACTATTTTTAAGAATCCTCTTCCGAATTAGCATATAATTATAATTATATAATGTATGTTCTAATGTCATGCTAGATTCCAGACAATGAGGTTATATTGGAGTCACTTATTTTTCTAAGCTTCATATTACGACTAGGAGATAGTCTCGGGTCATGACAAACTTATACCAAAGCATAATGTTCAAGTGTCCTAGGTTGTCTAAAAGTCATGTTAAGTAGAGTCTAATTCATGGGTGTGAAGCACACCACATCATTGAATAGGAGGCCATGATGAACCAATGCATGAATTGGATCGTATCCCAAAACACATCAGTATGAGCAACCAATGCAATGCATGTCATCACCAACATCCAAACAAGGCACACAAATTCAGAAATGTAATACTAATACTAATACACTACAAGTCAAAGAGAACTAACCTGGAATCCAACTAGACCTTGACTATGGGCTCGAGCCTATTAATATAATAAACAATCTTAACAAAGGCATAACAAGCCTACCACTAATCATAAAATAAAAGAATCACGAAGAGGCTCAGAATTAAGTAAGGGGTGAAAATAACACAATGATTGATGCCATACCTCAAATATGTCACTCTAGCTCACAATCGAGCACATCTCATGGCAACCTATGTCTATGAAAACCACTAAGGTATCAAGCACTTAAAAAATATACACCATACAAAACCAACCTTACCGAGAGCAGGACACAACTCCAAGGGCGCTTCAACACATTCTAAGGATCTAAGGATCAATCATAGCATAAGGCCTCAAATAGTAATCTTAACAAGGATAATCATGCTAAGATAACTCATAAGCAAGGCTTCTAGCATAAAATAAGGATCCTATCACCCACAATAAGCCTCACACTTCTATGCAAGTCAAGAGAAGATAGAATAAAGGAAGCAATTCTAGAACTCGGAAAATACACACCTATAACATATGTAGTTCATGCTAAACATCATCTAGTAAATCTAATCAAGAAAGTAGACTGAAGCCTACCTCAAAGTCTATCACGCAGCATAGAATCCACCACATAAGAGCTAATAGCTTTTGAAACACCTCTGATCACTACCACACTAACAACTTATTTATCATAATGTCAATATGGATGTTTAGACACAAAAAATGCAATAATTGGAGACCGACCAAAATCTTTTCAAAACTAGGATGTAAGACCCTGACCGAGATCCTAAAATTGACTTCAGCAAAAGGTATTACATAGCTCTAGGACTTGTGCCCCGAAAATTGGCAAATTAGAGCTAAAAATGTGCTAAACAACCCATGCAATAAAATCACCATTAAAGCTCAAAAATCAAGCTCAGGCAGCCCCATTGGGATGCAAAATACCTTGAAATGATGACTTCCATGTTTTCACAACCACAAGTTTGAGGCATAGTTTAAGACCTCTTGACAGAGTCCATTCTAGAAATTTTGGTACACGTCCCACAATTCCCATTTGACTCCAAAATAGGTCTATTTCTATTTTATTTTATTTTGGTGTCTAAATGACAATACAAATATTGTGATCCTACTCTTGATAGTGTGGCAGTGTTCGGAGGCCATTCAGAAAGGAAAAGCTCCGTCATTGCGATTTGGAGCGTACATGCTCGACCTACTTGTAGGATACAATTTCCTATCTATTTAGATTGAGTACCAATGTTTGAATTCATGATGATTAGTATGAATTGGAGGCGGATGCCTAGTTATTCTTTCTTATCCTCTTAGAAACCATATTTTAGGATTGATCGACACAGTGTTGAGTGTAATACCATCCTAGTTGGGTTTGTATGTGTATTGTTGCATGGTGTCTAAATTACTTGTGTCATTACTTAATATGTGAAGCGTGTTCAGCGTTATTCTAGGATAGATTAGTATTGCCTTAGTTTCATGTGCCTTGTAGATTTGGTATGTCTATTACATAATTTCGAAAGGACTAGGTCCTTGTAGATTGGAATAGAAGACTTTGGTATAATAGTTTGAGCCTTAGTCTAGGAGTTTGTGCAACTTGTTAAACTTTTTGTCTTCACTCCCTATTTTTGCTGCTCTGATGTGTTATCGGAGGTATTTCACTTTCTCGTGATTTAGTTGTTCTAGTCTTGAAGCTTGTTGTGATCCTTTGGTAGTGGATGTCGATCCATGATGGCTTGAAGCCTACTTGAGATCCTCTTCAGAGTCAACATGCCTCTGGTTCACTCTTGCTAGCTGGGCGGTTTATGCCCCTAGGAGTGGTACTGCTAGTTAGGTGGCCTTATCTTAGTTCCTTTACGAAGTGGAGATACCTTCAGTTCACTCTTGCTACTGGGTTGGGAATGGACTTGTTGGTTTGGCGGCCTAGATTGATTGTCCCTCTTGCTAGCTAGGCTAGGATTTGACTAGACTTAATGGTTACATGGGTTGGTAAACTTACTAGTGGTTCATGGTACTTTTTCCTTAGTAGACTTAGTTATTTTATGTACCTATCAGGCATATGGGGGCCCGTTTGAATTTTATTTAAACTTATGCACGAGTGTACCTTCTGGGCTTTTGGATTCCACTTAGATTTTCTTCAAGTGTAGTTAGATTTACTTTCGATATGCTTGTGTGCTTTATTTTATACCCATTTTGACCTATATGTCTGTCTAGATTCTTTATGATGTCTACTAAGTACCTTTGTTTTGGTACTTATGTTATACTCTGCATCTTTTCATGATGTAGGTATCAAGTACCAACTATCAATGGTGATCGTTCGTGCCATCTTTTGTAGCTTGGGGATATCAGTGATGAGGCTGAGTACTTGGCACCCTGGATATGCTTTTCTCCTTTTGTACTCATGTTATCTATTCTTTTGCCTTTGAGACGGCATATTGTGGTCCACTTTTGGGACTTGTATTTATTCATATTAAAGAGCTTTGTACTCATGACATCCAGGTTCTTGGCGGGGTTACTTTTGTATATAATTTTTGCTTTGCTTCCGTTTCTATCTCTTCTTATTGTTAGTGTTATTTTCTAGTTAGTTCCACCCTGCTACCCATTACTTGTCCTTTTGGGTACTGGTTGGCTAACATCACGACTCGAGAAGTCGGGTCATGACATCCATATTCATGATAAGTTTAGAATATAGTTGATCAATTACAATTAAATAATATAATACATATCACGGTAAATATTTTATATTCATTATTTTGATGAGAATAGCCTTAAAAAGAATTTCCCTAAAAGCAACTATCAGTCCAACTATAATTGTAGTTAAAATGGTTTGTTTGAATGTTATTATGTTTTATTCCTAAAATAACTGCTAGTCAAACTTCAATATTACTACAATCCTACTCCCTTTAATGCAAACCACAAAACACTGCTTTAAGAGAAAAACTAATTAATTCGTGAGATTTAGCTATATGATACACTATAATTAATAATTTCCTATTAACTTAGTAACTCCTATCCCTTCTATCCCTAACCCCACTATATATATCCTCTCTCCCTACAGGTTTTTATCAAGTATACACAAGATCTTATTCTCCCATTATAATATCTCATTCATTTTATACAATGGAATCAATGAAGAAAACAAGTATGATCAAGCGTCGATGGAATCCTAAAGAGGACGAGCTATTGCAGAACCTAGTAAAGGAACATGGAGCATAGAACTATTCTCTTATTGGCCAATTGATTTCGAGTCAATTTTGCAAATCGTGTAGGTTCCGTTTGTGTAATCAACTTAATCCTCAAGTAGAACATCGACCTTTTACTCTTGAAGAAGATAATACTATTATTAAAGCTCATGCCAAATAAGATAATCGATGGGCTACGATAATCCATTTGTTTCAAGGTCGAACAGATAATGCGATAAAAAATCATTGGAATTCCACGCTTAAATGGAAGCTCCCTTCAATGTCAGCAGATTTGACATTGGAAAATCCTCAACCTCTGTTGAAGAAATCATTCAGTGTTGGGGCTAGTCAAAATTCAGGTAGTCCATACATATCTGATCTAAGAAATTTAGGCTTTGATAGGTTCCCTTAGTTGTGTCTGTATCCGCACATTGCCCCCACAGGGTCGAATTTTACCTCTTTCAGCAATTTCACCCATAATACCCGATACATTAATATCTCTAATTCCACCATTTAAGCAATTTGGGTTTATCTAGGTGACCTCAGTTGAGTCTTTATCCGCCTACTCAACTAGGTGAAATTTAGCCTATTTTCGAGTTTCACCAGTAATTCCTAAACCATCAATATCTCTAAGTCTATGTTTATCTAATTTGAACAATTTGGGTTTATCTAGGTTACCTCAGTTAAGTATTTATCCACCAGTGCCTCACTAGGTGAAATTTTTAGTCTTTCATCAGTGGCACCAGTAATGCCCAATCCATCAACATATCTGAGTCTCTCTTTACCTGGATTCAGCTCTACCAAGGATTAGATCTATTGAATCTGATCGAGCGAATAGGTCAACTAGCAAATATAACAGCATCTTAGCCCACTCCATCAAATTTTATGCCCCAAATTTCAATAACTTATAGTGGAAATGTTGGTCACAAGTACAGGGAAACAGTTGTTAAGCCCAGAATTTTTGATAGTTTTGCAAGATATACTATGAAAAGAAGTTAAAAATTATATGTTAGAGCTAGAGAAAGAAAGGTCTTCAATGAACAAAAAAGCAATAAGGGATGCTATTTTTAACAAAATTGGTGTTACCAAAGATTGCGTAAAAGTTGAAGAAGTGAAAGGAAAAATCAAGATATCATAGTTATTATTTTCTTTAAACTTTAGTTGATGTTTTTATAGTATCTCAATAGACATTTCTAGAAATGTTATATATTCATAGAAGTGTATGGAAGCTCCAATCACCCTCACCCTCACCCTCACCCTCACCCTTACCCATACCACCACACCCAAAAAAAAAGTAGAAAGAAAATTGAATTGAATACCAATTTTTAATTATTCTTTTTGATGAAATTGATCACTTCAATATTGGAGGTGTTCTTATTAATATAGTGTTTCCTTTAATCCTTTGTATATTTAAATTTAACCATCAAAATGATCATTTTAGGTTTTTGATTAACTAATAGTTATTTGAGGTGGTATCAAAAAGAAAATTAATAGGTGGTTTGTTTTTTGGTTTTCTTGAGTGAACCCATATGAAAATTGATGATGTTTTTTAATGTATAAATAATTTAATTTTAAAATTTTTATCATTATTACACCATTAAAATGATCTACAGACACACACTAATGTTAATACCTAATAAGTTTAATTAACTATATAAGATATATACAAATATATTTGATGACTTATTTTAATAAATATTTAAAAATATAATAAATATTAATTATAACCTAAAAGGAAGTTATGTTAGTAGCTAACATAAACTAATGGTGAAAACGCTGATTTAAATAAATAGTTAAAAAAAAAACTATAAATATTAATTCTTCTTCTTGCATGTTACTTAATTCTAAAGTTCTATCTAATTTATAGATCATTTGATGAACTCCAAGGTTCAAGGAGAGCATTCTCAAAGTGTTGTTAACTAATTCAATAATAGACATATGAGTGAGACTTATTTTACTAGGATGTTCAACTTGATTCTGAAGGGCATACAACTAATTTTTTTATGGAGAGATGGTCGATCCATAATTAACTACACTTTCTTAGTGATTTCATGTATTTTGATAATATATATCAAACATATAAGTATCATATGATTTATGCATCATTTATTGGAATAAATCATCATGGACAAAATATAATATTTGATTGTGCTTTTTTATTTGAATCTTCATACGATTATTCTTGACAATTTTAATGTCAATGGAAAGTATTACCCCACATATTATAACTAACGAAGCTTGAGAAATGGCAATTACCATTAGGGAAATGATATCGAGCATTAGACATAAATTGTGTCAGTGGAACATACCTCGTAATGCTCCATCTCATTTGAATTCACTCGAAAAATGACAGTTTCATTTAGGCTCAGTGACTTTCATCCTCATGAAATGTGGTGCTCACAGCACATCCTTTCCTTTTCCTTCATCATTCTCTTTAGTGCTCATAAGTCATCCTATTATTCACTTCCCATGAATTGTTTGGAAACCCCATTTCTTTTGTACTTTATTCCACAACATTCTTTTTCATCTTTCTTTTTTTTTTTCTGTCTTTTCTCTTTTATTTTCTTTTTTTATATATGGAGGGGTTCAATTTGTCTCAAACCCATGGGTAAGAGGATACTTTCCTTGAACTTCTTGACTTGCCCCTATCTTTTCAACACACCCCCAACTTAGGCCTAAGTTGGCTATTCAGCTAACCACAACTAAAGAAAGGTCATTGCTTTCATCAAGTTTCTTCCAAAGAAAAGGGAAAGCTCAAGGGGTGTTCAAAAGTGGTTCACATACTCATAGGGTAAGTCACAAAAGTGGTATCTGTCAAATTGGCTCACACTCGTAGAAGTTGCCTAAGATCATATCAAGAGATAGCATCACTTAGTTTATCAGACCAACGGGGCAAATTCTAGGTTCCATCATGCAGAGTTCACAGGAAAGCTCATCACACTAGGCATTGACATTATAAGTCAAACAGGACTCCACACTTTAGCTAATGTGCAACGATCATAGCAAGAGAATCAATTTGATATTAGGCTAGTCATAACGAGATGCAAAGAGTTCACGTATTGTCTATGCAACTTCATTTGGCCTCATCGTCATCGTCGCATTCATGTTCGTTCGATTGAGAGCACTATTTAGGTCATCAGTATTGATCGGAACTGACATTCAAATTTTTGCAAAAGAACCACCACATTCAACACATGAGAGGTGGCAAAAAATTATTGACGGGTCAAAATCATTTAGCAATTTAAAATAGAAGGAGCCTCAAGCTCAAACATCTACATAAAGTAGTATTTAACACAATTTAAGCACAAAGCCCAAATATAAACAAACTACGAGCATCAAATAGCACACAAATGTGGGCCTCACCCCACCACAAATGAAAGCAATTTATCCTCAAATGCAATTAACATAATATCCAGAATTTAGAATAAAGAAAGACAGAGAGGGAGGTAAAGAGGAATCTTGTCTACATAGTCGCTTCATCTGTCTGGGCATCAGTACCCGATGTGTCAGCTTGGAATTTGATAATAGCCCCCTGAGCTTCTTCAGAAGATTCAACGGCAACTGACTTACTAAGATTGTCCAAGTCATGAGCCACCAAAAAGGAGTGGATAGCTGTGAAGAATCCATGTCTCCACGAGGGAATAGTGGGGTCTCGGGGATTTTTTCTCTTGCTGGTACTGGGCTTCTTGCCCTCATTATCCATTTTTGGAGGGTTTTTTGCCTTTGTATTTTTTCCCTAAAATTTTTTGCTCATGTTTGTCGGGGTGGCATATCTCTTCCCGCTACTTTTGGTCTAGCCATTTCTGTAAAGCTTCGAGAAAAAGTTAGAAAGTATTCAGACAAAAACAAGGCTACTCAATTGCAGAATCACTTCGCCGAACCAGTTGACTAAGCGCGCAATTACTTGAGTGGTTCACTGAGTGCAGTGCATAGAGAGTGCAAGGGTGCAAGCAAAGGGCGAACCAGAAGTCTTTCGGTGAGACGCCGAATACATTGGACGACATCATACTTCTCACTGAAAGTTACATAAATCATCACATTTACCATTGAATTAAATGTGAGATGAGACTTTAGGCGAACCGCCGAGTGGTTCGGCATGCTCGACCCAGCTTGCCAAATGACCCAACGTGCTTGTTTTGACCCAATTTCCCAAATTCAACCCCGCAACCCCCGAAAACAAAATTAAGGCATGCGCAACTCAAATTAGGTTTAGACCTAGTGACAATCATGCACAACCCACGATTTTTAATCCAGTTTAAGGCATGCAATTACGAGAATTCAACAGTCACAGCTACCCAAGCAAGGATATCAAATTAAATCGTGCATGTAAACAATCTAATCCTCTCTGGAGGAGTAGAACATTTCAACCAGATCATGCTATTGCAAATGAGTATAGTTTATGATAAATTAAACTTAGGGCATAGAGAACTAACCTTTTGTGTCACTAAGGAGAGGATTCAAATGTTGAGCGACAATATAATCCAAGTCTGAGCACAATTCAACAAATAAAATGCTCTAAAAGTTCAAGAAATATAGAAACTAGAGTGCAGGTGTGAGTTTGGACAGATAAAAAGTGAGGGAAAGTGAATGAAGTTGAAACTTTTAAACCTCTGGCTTGCCAAAACGGTCCAATTTTAGCCCACTCGGCGACATTAGCCAAGCTCGCCTACTCACTCGGAGGAACACCAAATTTTAGCTTCTTCACCAAAATTTACAGGACCTCTGGTTTACTGGGGGTCCAAACGGCGATTTCCATCGTGATCGCCGATATGGTCGGCAATTCGCCAATAATTTCCAATGCTTGCCAAGTTTTACAGACTCCAATGTTGACGATGTCTTGAGTCAAATGACGGACAAGCTTGGATTCGCCGACCACTTCAATGACTCACCGACTGGATTTATTGATTGCCATACTTCACTTTTTTGAACACTTCTCATACTTTAACCTGTACAAACAACACACCATTATTTTACCAAGAAATAAAAAAACAATTAAAGGGGTTTTGGGTTGCCTCCCAAACAGCATCTACCTTCAAACCTCACTCTTGGGGTTAGCCATAGTATCACTAGGCAAACCCCCTTGCTGTATCGGATTGAGGTGAGATGAGATATGACCCATTTGGGTCTCCAACTGCTTGATTGAAACAGAATGGGAAGTGACGGTCTGGCTAAGGGTAGAAACATTTTCTTTCATGCCTTTCAGCATTTTGTCTGACCTTTCAACTTTGTTAAGGATATGCGAGAGCATATCCTCACACCTGCCAATTTCTGAATCTTTGGGCTTCTGGCGCTCATGAGGAGGCATATATCTATCCTTCTCCCGATCTTTCCAGTTTGGATTTTGGTCTCTCCATTCATGATCTCTATCCTTCCAGCTTTCATCTCTAGCCCAGCCTAGGTTACCACCCTGCCTTGGATAGTTTGAACGATAGCCCCCGTCTTGATTTGCTAGAAAATTTACCTCCTCGTTGTATAGGGCTTCAAATTTCATCTCTTCAGGATTTGCACACCCGACCCCCACAACGTTGGTACTATGGGCACCAGCCCGCATGAAATTTTTGGATAGAATGTCAAGTTGTGTCATGATTTTGGCCATGTTTTGGTCTCTCTCATTGTCTTTTTCAATCTGCTCCTTAGATAGCTTGAATGTGAGAGGGGAAACTTGGTCCTCGCGAGTGTACCATGCTTTGTTGATGGTTGTCATGCCATCTAAAAGTTGGGCTGCTACTGCATATGGTTGTTGCATTAAGCCTCCAAGTGAGAGTTGGTCAGCGACACCTCTGTTTACCGAATCCAAACTCCAGTAAAAGTATTGAAGTAGCACGTTGTCCGGCAAACAGTGGGTTGGGCATTACACCACCAACTTTTGAACCTTAGCCAAGTTTCGTGCAGAGGCTCTCCTTCTAGACGTTTAAAGCTCTGGATGCTATCTCGCAGTGACATCATCTTCAAGGGAGGGAAAAATCGCACTTGAAATGCGGTTGCCAACTCCTCCTAAGAAGTAATGGATTCACGTGGTAGCTCGGCTAGCCACTTGCACGTCTCTCCCATCCACGAGAAAGGGAATAGCCTCAACGGGACTGACTCCTGAGAGATGTTTTTGAACGAGAATGATCCGCACACATCTACAAAGTTTCAAAGATGCTTGTGAGGATCCTCATGAGTCAGTCCGCTGAAAAGTCCCTTTAGTTGCAAGAGTTGCAACACGGTGCTCGTTATGTGGAACACTGCATTTCCTTCGGCTAGGGGCAAACGAATGCCTCCAATACCTCCCATAAGATGGGGGCCATTGATGTTGGGCTCTTGGACATCATTGAGATTTTCGATGTCGTTGGTGGCCTACCTGGCTACTGTTGCTACCATTAACACTCATGCTTTTTGAAATATTCTCACAGCAAACAAAACAAAACTAAAAATTAGGTAAGTAAACTACAACTAAGAAGAACAAAAATTCTACTAATCTAAAAATTCTCAAATAACACCAATCCAGGCAGCGGCGCCATTTTGATGTTTGCGTAATCAAGACACAACTTCCAATGCAAATGTCCACGATCGTAAAATAGTTTAGTAACCCAACCAAAGGTTGAGATCGTTCCTAAGAGAGTGGTTTTGAGAATTAATAGAAAAATAAAATTTAGTTCTAACTAGTCGTAGCTAAAGACATTAACGATTAAAAACATTGTAAATTAAAGGGGACACAAAAGTGTCAATTAACAATGGGGTTTTGTCACTAGTAAGTAAAAATAGCAAAATAAACAAGGGTTTCAAAGTAATGAGAGGGGATCCTTGGGATGTGACGGAAATACGGGTTAAGCTAAATTGTTGGGTACATGCTTTTGATAGAAGATTCATAGAATAATTGTGACTAGGCTAAACTTTAAGGGGGATAAGCTCTCCCGCGAGCAACTTACCCCGTTTCAAATGTGTTCCTCTCAGACACCCACTTGTTGCATGAAGACCAGCCTACGCCTTAACCCACTCTCTCTCAAGCTGAGTGTGTGGGAATGAGACTAGGATTTACTCTCTCGAGCTGAACCTCTCATCGGCCATCAATTTAGTAGTTTTAGTTTTACGACCTCTCTCTCGAACAAGCCAAAAACACATAAATAAACTTGTATTTTCAACTACAAATTCATTAAATTCATCCAAAACTCCTAAATGAAATCACAATTAAGCTACATTAAACTATCAGCAAGAAAGACCCAACAATTATCTTAACCCATATTCGCTAAATCACACCCCAAGAATTGGGGGTTTTAGCCACACATGTATAAGAGATAGAAATTTATACCAAATTGAGCTCGCATCCAACTAGGTATGAAGATTTAAGTCTTGATACAAGCCAAAATTGAAGAATCCAAGAGACCCAAAACCAAATCTTGAAGATGAAACCCTTTGGATCTTCAAGTCTTCAAAACCCTCTCAAACTTAGAGCAAAAATATCAAAAAGTACTATTTGATATGAAAATTATAATAATTTTTTGACACTTAAAATTACAACTCTAACTAGTATTTATAGTTTTCACAGATTTGTGCCGCAACGAATCATTCGGTGTTGTTAGTCGGAATCGCCGATCAACTCGGTTATTCGCCCTTTGGTGTAGTTCATCGCCGTCTTGCACCAGCCTTCATCATCGTCGTGCTCTGGGTCATTGGGTGACATGGTACTGCTTCGCGAAACTTCTCAGCGATGCACCGATTGCTCCCTTTTTCCACCGACTTGATCCTTTCCTTCAGGGCTCAGCACACTGGAACAAAAGGCGAAGTAAGATCCTTCGACGACTCGCCAAGTGGACTCGGTGATCCTCAGGCCTTAATTTCTTCATTCTTTTCAGTCTTTTCGTTCCTTTTTGCGACATAGTGTCCATGCTTTCTTTCAAACTTCAAATACCTAAAACTTAAGGGTTTTCATCAGATATTGAGATAAAATAAACATTTGAGGACACAATTTCTATTAAAATATAACCCTAAATTAGTCCAATTTTTGGACTCATCACTAGCCCACCACGGACCACACCACGGCCGTGGTCCCTACCACGAGTTGTGGTGGTGATCGTCGTCACTAGGGCAGTGTCTAGGGGAGAGTGGACTGCCTTAGTCCTCTCCCTTGGACCTTGCCCACCTCCTTGACTCTAACCCTCACGTTTTAGCTCTAGTTTAGCCTACTAATTTATAGGGTGTTACAATATCTCCCCCTTGGGAACATTCGCGCTCGAATGACGATCTAGACACCTTACGGAAGTAAAGACTCAAGATTAACAGCCCATCATGCATGAAATATCAAAATAATGCATAATTCAAATGAGGAAACATCAACTCCATCTCAAACATAATCAATGCATCACAAGGAAGTAGGAACTACATCTAACAACCCATTATACATATAACTCAAAATTTCTCATATTCATAAGAGGGCTACCTTCTCCAACTAAAAGCATGCTCAACTCAATGTTATGGAGCCAAGATGCAATTAACTCTCAAAAGTTCAACTAAGCATGTTCAACAACTCACCTCATGAAGCATATAGGCAAATCCATACTCAATGCACAACAACATGAGGAACATAAATCATGAAAACTCATTTTCTTACTAAACATGAATTCTCAAGAACATGCATAACATAAGGAAATCATGGAAAAAACACATATAACACACATGACTCCCAAAACAAGAAAACTCAAGAGGAACTATTTACCTCAAGCTTGAATAGGAGTAGAAGGAAAGAGATGAGGATATCGGGATTTCATATCAGCCTCGGCCTCCCAAGTAGCACCCTCAACTAAGTGATTCCTCCATAAAACTTTCATGGAAGCTATTTCCTTATTTCTCAATATCTTGACTTGCTGGTCTAGATTCTCTACCGGAAACTCTTCATATGAAAGACTTTCGTCAATTCCCAACCCTTCTAGGGGAATAATGGACACCGAATCACCAATACACTTCTTAAGCATAGAAACATGAAATACCAGATGAACCGGGGTCAACTCATTGGCAAATCCAACTCATAGGCAACCTTCCCAATACGTTTCAAAAGTTGATATGGGCCAACATACCGGGGACTAAGTTTCCCTTTCTTGCTGAATCTCATAACACCCTTCATGGGTGAGATTTTCAAATAAATAATTAATTTCAAATTCTAGATCCCTTCTCCTCAAATCAGCATAAGACTTTTGTCTACTTTGAGTCGTTCTCAACCTCTCTCTAATAAGCCGAACTTTCTCAATGGCTTCATAAACTGGCTTGGGACATATCAAAGAAATTTCACCAACCTCAAACCAACCAACCGGAGACCTACATCTCCTACCATACAAGGCTTCAAAGGGACCCATACCGATACTTGAGTGATAGCTATTATTGTAGGCAAACTCTATTAATGGCAAGTGGTCATCCCAATTACCCTTGAAGTTTATTACAGATGCCCTTAACATATCTTCCAATGTTTGAATAGTACGCTCTGCTTGCCCATCGATTTAGGAATGAAAATTGTGCTAAGCTTAACCTCAGTACCAAACCCTTTTTGGAATGACTTCCAAAAGTGAGAAGTAAATTGAGTACCCCTATTGGAAATAATAGATAGAGGAACTCCACGCAATTTCACCATTTCTCTTATATACAACTTGGCATAGTCTTCCACTGAAAAAGAAACCTTGATGGGAATAAAGTGGGCTGTTTTTTTCATCTGATCTATAATGACCCAAATAGAATCATGTTGCCTTCAGGTGCGAGGAAAACTCACAATAAAGTCCATATTTACATCTTCCCACTTCCAAGTGGGAATACTTATATCTTGGGACAAGCCTCCTGGCCTTTGATGATCAACCTTAACTTGTTGACAATTAGGACATTTGGCTACAAATCCCGCAACATCTTTCTCCATACCATTCCACCAATAGACTTTCTGTAGATCACGGTACATCTTGGTGCATCCCGGATGAATAGAATACCAAGAACTATGAGCTTCCTCTAAAATTTGTTCCCTCAAACCTAACATCCGGAACACATAACCGACCTTGGTACCTTAGAACCCCATCTCCCCTTTGGGATAAAGCCTCAATGGACTTCTTGAGTACCGTCTCTTTCAACTCAACTAATATAGGATCAAGGCCTTGTTTAGACTTCACATCCATCACAAAGGATGATTCAGAACCATTATAGACCATGACACCACCCTTGGTGGAATCCACTAGTTGAACACCTAGTCGGGTTAACCTATGCACATCACGAACCAATTCTTTCTTTTCATCCTCTACATAAACCACACTACCCATGGACAATCTACTAAGTAGATCCGCTACCACATTAGCTTTTCCGGGGTGATAAAGGGCACTCATGTCATAATCCTTTAATAATTCTAACCACTTTCGTTGATGAAGATTCAAGTCCTTTTGACTAAATACATATTGTAGACTCTTGTGATCGGTGAAGACATCCACATGGGCCCCATACAAACAATGCCTCCATATTTTCAAGGCAAACACAACCACCGCTAATTCAAGGTCATGGATCGGATAGTTTTCCTCATAGACTTTAAGTTGCCTTGAAGCATAAGCAATCACTTTACCGTTTTGCATGAGCACACATCCCAATCCCACTCTAGAGGCATCACAATACACCACAAAACCATTTGTACCTTCCGGTAAGGTCAACATTGGAGCGGAAGCAAGTCTATCTTTCAAATCATGGAAACTTTTCTCACAAGCTTCCGACCATACAAACTTAGACTTCTTTTGAGTCAAAGCCATCAAATGAGAAGCAATGGAAGAAAATCCCTCAACAAACCTTCTACAGTAACCGGCCAAACCCAAAAAGCTTCTAATGTCAGAAGGAGATAGAGGTCTAGGCCAACTCTTAACCACATCCATCTTCTTAGGATCTACCTCAATACCCTTGCTTCACACAATATCACCAAGGAAAGCTATGGACCTTAACCAAAATTCACACTTGCTAAACTTTGCAAAAAGTTGTTGGTCCTTAAGAACTTGCAACACAATTCTCAAATGGCCCACATGTTCATTCTCCCTCCATGAATAGATCAAAATATCATCGATAAACACAATCACAAACATGTCTAAGTATTGCCTAAACACTCTATTCATCAAGTCCATAAATGTCGTCGGAGCATTTGTCAACCTCAACGACATCACTTGGAATTCATAATGACCACATCGAGTTCAGAAAGCCGTCTTTGGAATATCCTCCCCTCTCACCCTCAATTGGTGATAACCCGAACGAAGATCAATCTTAGAGAAATGTTGGTCAAACAAGTCATCAATTCTTGGAAGAGGATACTTGTTCTTAATGTTCACTTTATTCAATTGACGATAATCGATGCACATTCTAAGAGACCCATCCTTCTTTCTAACAGCAGCCCATGGAGAGATACTTGGTCAGATGAAACCCTTGTCTAGCAAATCCTTTAGTTGCTTTTTGAACTCTTTTAACTCCGCCAAAGCCATTCTATAAGGAGGAATAGAGATAAGTTGCTTTTGACACAAGTAAGCCTTGTCGTAGAAGATCCATTACCATTACCTCCTTGAGGTTTAGGGTTAGACACCCTATCCTTGTTGACCCTTGGGGAAACATTTGAGGAACCTTGGTTGGAGAACCTTTGTTTGAACCTTGGTCGACCTTATCCATCGGACCTAGCATTGGAGTAGTTTCCATCACCGATTCTAGCTCTTTTCACCTCCCTATTCTTTTCCCTGAGTTTCTCCTCTTCCATTTGTTGGGCATGCCCCATGAGATGTGAAATATACATATTTGGGATAAGCATTGTCGTACGGCATTGTTTGACTACCATGTCGGACACTCCTATCACAAATTTATTCATCTTAGCCCTTGAATCCGCCACCATAGTTGGAGCATACTTGGATAATTGGGCGAACTTTAGAGCATACTCCTTCACACTCATACCTCCTTGACGAAGGTTATTGAACTCTTGCATCTTTGCTTCCCTCAACTCTAGGGGAAAGAATCTATCAAGAAATGCTGATTTAACCAATTCCCATTCTCCCGGGCCCACTCCTATGGGTCTTTCTCCCTTCCACTGATCATACCATACTTGAGCTACATCTTTTAGTTGGTAGGCGTCTAACTCCGCCTTCTCTTCAGAAGACACCTTGAGAATAGCAAGTACTTTATAAACCTCATCAATAAACCTTTGAGGATCCTCTTCCACTTTGGAGCCATAAAGTTTGGGAGGGTTCATCCTAGAAAATCCCTAACCCTTGAAGCAGCCGAATTCACATTAGGATTCACATGAATCACACCATCTCTATTGTCCTGAGCCATAACAGCTTGAGCTTGAGTCGTTAAATCTTGGGCCAACATTTGAAAAGCCGACATAACCTCCACATTAGACATAGTCGAAGGATCAATCAGAGCTTGAGGAGCTTCTTCATTCACATTGTCACCCTCTATTATTCTAGTGTTTGCCCTTCTAGTATTCATATCCTGAAGAACATAGGGCAAGGATTAGGAGAAGGATTTTATAAAGTTAAACTCTTATGCCACGACTTAAGAGTAATGAAAAAAGTGTAGTTTCCTAATCATCTTGTAGCCTCTCATTTATAAATGTGGCGCACTTCACAGTTATGGAAAAGACTATACTAGACGTGGCTTATAAGACATCATCCCAGAATCATTCTAAACCTTATGCTCTGATGACCAAGTTTTTCACGACCCAGGTACCCCCTAGATGTAACAAGGCACATAGAACCCTGAAAGGCACCACGTAATCCACATAGCATATCATAACATAAGAATATAATAACAAAGAGTAAAAACTCATTTCAAGTCCAAAATTTTTATAAAGAAAAGCGGAAGTCTAGACTTGTCTCAATATAGCCATCTATTACAATACTTGAAAGAAATAAGGTCACAAACCATACAATATAGTCCGAAAAGAATGTACAAGAAACACTACTAAAAAAACAGTGAATACCGACCTAAAAATTACCGACCTCAAATGGAGGTCGGTAATTTTCGACCTCCGGAGGTCGGTATTTTAAAAAGAATAAAAAAAATAAAAAGCAGGAAAACCAAATTTCCGCTGGAGGTCGGAATTTTTCCCAGAAAAAATGAATAACAATAAAGCCGACCTCTTGATGTAGGTATTAAATAAATAAATAAATAAATAACAATATTTTATTTTTTTCTCAATTAAATATTAAAAAAAATTGAGAAATATTTTGATTTAATTTTATTTAAATCATCTTCCGGAGGACGGTTTTGTGTAAAATAAAAAACAAAAAAATTATAATACTGACTTTCGAAAGTCGGTAAAATTAAATAGTATATAATTATATTAATTTTCATTAAAATAATTATATAGTGACATCCAGAAAAATTAATAAATTAATATTTTCAATTAACTTTAAATAAATCATCCTCCGGATGACGGTTTTATCTAAGTAAAAAATAAATTAATTTAAAATACCGACCTCCCAATGTCAATATTATTTAATTAACATGATTACTTTTTTATTTATCCTAAAATTTAATGTGATACCAACCTCATGAGGTCGGTATTTTTATTAAATATAATTACTTTTAATAAAAGCGACATCCAGTGGTCGGTTTGTTTAAAATATTCCTATTAGTCATAATTTTGCTATTGCGCATAATACTAAATTTTCATTTTACACCTACAATTAATTGTTTTAAAAAGTGCAACAATTTTATATACTTTTATAAATAAAAAGTTAGAATTCGTGGAATAAACAAAAAATATCAATAATCCATATTTATAGTATGAAACTACGTTGATATGAATTAGGAGCTAATTATACATATATTTCTATAATGTACAAATTCTATCAGTCCGTCATTAAATCATGAACTTAATATCTCGTGTAATGATGTAGAGGTGAAGAGCTAACATATAATCCATCCGAGTATGAAATGCGAGATGACACTCGTAGAAATTTCATGATAACAATTAATTAAATTTTGTATTTATAATTAATTGTTTAGTTATTTCTACGTATAACCTTCAGTGTCTTATCTCGTTTAATGAAATAGACAATAGAACATCGTAAAGTACTATACAAAGCAAGTTCTATCAAGATTATTACATTCGATCTTGAATGCATGTCAAGTGTATTGATCATATCGTAGGCAATGACATGTAAAGGATAATTCATCGGAGTATGAGATACGTTGATTCTATACTCCTCGAGTAGTTTAACAAATCAAGTCTGATATATTAGTGGTTCAGATATGAAATGCATTATCAATTAAAGAAGTATCAATGATCATTTCAAGGAGATTTATATATTAAATTTGATACTGATAAACTTCTGTTGATCGATAAAATTAAATTTATATAATTAGGAGGTATATAATTTAAATTTATAAATTAAATTGATCGAAAAAATTAAATTTATAAAATTAAACTTCTATTGATGTGTAGTTAAATTAAATATGTGTATATATATATATATATATATATATATATATCGACCTCATTAGGTGAGTGATGATTTTTGTGATATTTGTTGACACCTAATTTGATTGACCTATAACCCTTTCGAAAGTGCTATTCGATTAAAACGTATTTTCAAAACATATTTTGGGTTTAAAATTGTAATCTATTTTGGCTAAAAATTATATATTTTAGTATGCAATAATTTATAAAATTATTATTATATTCATCGATAGTTAAACTCTAAATAATTACTTTACTTATTTATTTAAATGTTTTTAAAATTTAGGTGTGTTTAATTATATGAAAATTCTTTAATATGTGTAATAATTTATTAAGTGAACAACATCTGCTTAATCTTCTCTTAAATCATTTAACTCGTAGCCTAATATATTCGATTGTATTTCAATTCTAGTCCTTTCTTATTCAATCTATTTCAATTCTAGCTACCCACTTCAATTCAAATTCTTATTTCAATTATAGCTATTTGTTGATTTCAAATTTAGCCTGTTCTTGTCTTAATTTTTTTTCAAGACTCTAATTTCCATTTAATCTCAACCATCTATCAAAATTCGAGATCAAATCCTAGTCGTCCATCTTCATCTAATCAATGGTCAGATTGAATCTTCCCCACTTTCCTATTTCAATCTAAAAGACCCAAACCCTTAAAAATAATTCATTATTTTCCTCCTCTCAAAGAAGAGCAGCCGCAACAAGGCCTCTCTCGTCTCCAATAGCTCCGGTGAGTTGCGCGAAGCGGCAGGCTCCGAGCAGCAGCCGCATCCTCCGTTCCCCTCTCCTCTCCCCTTTTTGACTAACGAACCCAACGCAGCCGCACCCCTCTCTCTCTCTCTCTCACTCGTTAGCTACTCCGTAGAATGTGACTGGAACTGTCTTCGTCTACTCTCATTTTCATCTAACTCTGGTGATCGCAGAGAGGGAAAAAGATGGGTCTACTCACTCACAAAAGTAGAAAGGAGCGAGATAGCATCAAGTGACCATATCTACACTTGGAGAACTGTCTTCGCCTACTCTCATCACAGTTAGTCTCAGTCTGCAACCCCTTTACACCATTTCAATTGTTCGTTGGTTTCAGCACATAATGAATGGTTTGGATAGCCCTCCTGTTTAAACTAGAACACATTTTAAATTTTAATAAGTAATTCTGTATAGTAGCATCTGGGCTTTATATTAGAGAGATGATTGGGGAAATACAAATAGAATTCACTGTCAATTGTGAATGAATTTGGCAGATGCACACAATTGAAATCCACAAAAAAGTTGGAGTGTTATTCCTCTTTGTGGATGTTGAAAGTGTATTTCAAAACTAAAAATTGTTACTACTATTCTGGTCTTCCTAGCTGCATCTTGTTTAGTTTCAAACTGTTCTACTCATCTGGTCGCATTGCTAATCAGTGTTGGGCGTCATGTTATCAAATTTTAGCTTGCTTAAAAAGTTACTGTTAGAATTTTTTTAACTATCCTTGTTAATATGTTTAATGTGATTGTAATGTCTAATGTGATAGTAATAAGTAACAGACAAGTGTTATCTCTTTTCTCTGTGAATGTGATTTAATATATCTTTATAGGTTTAAATTTGTTAGTTTGAATTTTCTATATTGGCTGAATTGATTTAACTACAATCTCCTCCAGTTAGTACTTAATTATTCCGTAACTCTTGATTGTTTAATGATTCTAGTATATCTCATTTTAACTTCCAAAGTTCATGGATCGGACAACCAAAGTTCCAACTTCCAACCAAAATCAAAATTTGAAAAACTTTAGAAACCAAAGTTCCAACTTCCACCCAAAATCAAAATTTGAAAAAGTTTAGGAGTATCACTGAAACAAAAAAGACAACTCAAGCTCAACTCCAACTTAGAATAGCTTCTGTGAGAATGGCTTGGAAATTTAGTGAATGGCTAGGAGAAACCTATTTTGAATTATCAAGAAAAAGAAAAAGAAAAAACAACACAAACTTGTTTACTAATTGTCAACTATTAATAATGACTGGAATCTCTCTATAACGACCACTAAAGAAATTATAAATTGTTTCTTTTCGTGCTAGGCAACTGAGGAAGCTCAACATCTAAAAAAGTTGATACAAGACTATACTGCTTCTTTCATCAAAGTAGAAGATAAGGTTTGGTCTTTCTAAATTTCTAAAGTTCAAGTACACTTGTTTTTCATAATGTCGTTGTGTTCATCTAGTATTGATACTTAGCTTTAATTTTGTGATAATTTGTTTGTGTTCATCGAGTGTTGACACTTAACTTTAAATTAGGTGATAATGTGTTTGTTTAGCATAAGTACCAACACTAATTGATCTTATTGATGACAAAATTGATTTTCTTGCAAGATCGATTTGTGTCCATCTAGTGTTGATACTAAGCTTTAATTTACGAATAATGTGTTTGTTAAGCATAAGTACCAACACTAGTTGATCCTATTGATCACAAAAATGATTTTCTTGCAAGATCGATTTGTGTCCATCTAGTGTTGATACTAAGCTTTAATTTATGAATAATGTGTTTGTTAAGCATAAGTACCAACACTAGTTGATCCTATTGATGACAAAATTGATTTTCTTGTAAGATCGATTTGTGTCCATCTAGTGTTGATACTAATCTTTAATTTAGGAATAATGTGTTTTTTAAGCATAAGTACCAACACTAGTTGATCCTATTGATGACAAAATTGATTTTCTTACAAGATAAAATCATATTCCATCTAGTGTTGACACTTAACTTTAATTTTAGAATAATGTGTTTGTTATAAATAAGTTCGAATAAAGTTTAATTAACCCCTAGCTAGTTTGACTCATTATTTAAAATAATGTGGTTTAGTTGGTGGATTTAGTTGTTAGAATTAAGTCAAAACTAGTTAGAGTTAAAAAGTTGCTTAGTTGTTGAAATAAGTTCAAATAAATAATGTGGTTTAGTTGGTGGATTTAGTTGTTAGAATTAAGTCAAAACTAGTTAGAGTTAAAAAGCTGCTTAGTTGTTGAAATAAGTTCAAATAAATAATGTGGTTTAGTTGGTGGATTTAGTTGTTGGAATAAGTCAAAACTAGTTAGAGTTAAAGTTATTTAGCTGTTTAAATAAGTTCAAATAAATAATGTGATTTAGTTGGTGGATTTAGTTGTTGGAATTAAGTCAAAACTAGTTAGAGTTAAAGTTGTTTCGTTGTTTAAATAAGTTCAAATAAGTAATGTGGTTTAGTTGTTGGAATTAAGTCAAAACTAGTTAGAGTTAAAGTTGTTTAAATAAGTTCAAATAAATAATGTGGTTTAGTTGGTGGATTTAGTTGTTGGAATTAAGTTAAAACTAGTTAGAGTTAAAGTTGTTTAGTTGTTTATAAAAGTTCAAATAAACAATGTGGTTTAGTTGGTGGATTTAGTTGTTGGAATTAAGCCAAAACTAGTTAGTTAAAGTTGTTTAAATAAGTTCAAATAAATAATGTGGTTCAATTGGTGGATTTAGTTGTTGGAATTAAGTCAAAACAATTTAGAGTTAAAAAGTTGTTTAGTTGAAATAACTTCAAATAAATAATGTGGTTTAGTTGGTGGATTTAGTTGTTGGAATTAATTCAAAACTAGTTAGAGTTAAAAAGTTGCTTAGTTATTGAAATAAGTTCAAATAAATAATGTGGTTTAGTTGGTGGATTTAGTTTTTGGAATTAAGTCAAAACTAGTTAGAGTTAAAGTTGTATAGTTGTTTAAATAAGTTCAAATATATAATGTGGTTTAGTTGGTGGATTTAGATGTTGGAATTAAGTCGAAAATAGTTAAGAGTTAAAGTTGTTTAAATAAGCTCAAATGAATAATGTGGTTTAGTTGGTTGATTTAGTTGTTGGAATTAAGTCAAAACTAGTTAGAGTTAAAGTTGTTTAGTTGTTTAAATAAGTTCAAATAAATAATGTGGTTTAGTTGGTGGGTTTACTTAATGGAATTAATTCAAAAATAGTTAAGAGTTAATGTTGTTTAGTTGTTGAAATAAGTTCAAATAAAGTTAAATTAACCCCTAGCTAGTTTGATTCATTATTTGAAATAAGGGTATGTGATGCTTCAGGCCCAACTAACTTTTCTTTTTGAAACAGGAAAAATTCTTCCTCCATGTCCGGCCAGCAATGATGAATCTGATCAAGAGGGCGATGAGAATGATAAGCTTGATAAGGATAGGGAGGGTGATGAGAATGATAAGCTTGATAAGGATAGGGAGGGTGATGAGAATGATAATTCTCAGGAGGGTGATGAGGAGTAGTTGTATCTATTTGACATTTTCGACTTTTATATTTTTGGAATTGTTTGATCATATTTTAGTGTATTTTGAAGTTGTATGAAGTTTATTTTGAAGTTGGATGAAGTTTATTTTACAGTAGTTTAATGTATCTGTTGAAAAATATTGAGTTGGCAACTCTTTGGGTTGTTTTGGTATAAATATGTCGGTGGGCAACTAAAATTGCAGCAATTTGCTGCTAGTTTTGTAGCAGAAAATCGATCTCCGGAGGTCAAAATCTCAAAAATAAAAAATAAAAATACCGACCTCCAGAGGTTAGAGTCTCAAAAATAAAAGATAAAAATACCAACCTCCGGAGGTCAGAATCTCAAAAATAAAAAATAAGAATACCGAACTCCGGAGGTCAGAATCTCAAAAATAAAAAATAAGAATACCGACCTCCGGAGGTCAGAATCTCAAAAATAAAAAATAAAAATAACGACCCTTGAAGGTCAGATTCTCCAAAATAAAAAATAAAAAATACAAAATACCGACCTCCAGAGATCAGAATTTAAAATTAAGAAAAAATAAAATTAAAATATACCGACTTCCAGAGGTCAAAAATATAAAAAAAATTAACAAATATCGACATCCGGATGTTGGTATTCCAAAATATGAGAAATAAATATTCTGACCTCATGAAGTCAAAAATAATAAAAATAAAAAATAAGCAAATATATAAAAGTGACCTCAGGAAGTCGGAAAATAAAATAATAAATTTTTCTACTTAAAATAAAAACTGACCTCAAGAGGTCAGTAAATACCGACCTCCAGAGGTCGGTATTGAATAGCAACCAAGCTTTTTTCGACCTAAGCTGGGAAGTCGGTATTTGGTCGGTATTTCAGGGAATACCGACCTCCGTAGGTCAGTATTCACTGTTTTTTTAGTAGTGAAAAGAACTACAATGAGATAACATTCGTCCTCGTATCATGAGAACTCACCAACAAGCTAGGAGAATAATCAAATCCAAGCTTTAGCCAAAACGATGATCACCTTGAGAACCGGACCCTACACTTGGGGAAAATGTAGGAAAATGTAGGAAAAGTAGGGGTTAGTACAAAAATGCACCAAGTATGATAGCCATGCTTAAAAACCTTGAAAACATGCTAAAAGGGACATTTCATTTGTATGCATCCAATTTACCAAGTTAAATCATCATTTTGAAGATAGTGGAGAAGCATAAGTCATAAGCATATTCATTACATAGATCATCATAACATAAGAGAAATACTTCATAAATACGCTTAAAGCATACTTGTGCAATGCATGAATAAGACCTCATTAATCTCACCCATACTAAGTAAAGTTTTTTGAGTAACCATAGTTCATAATTCATATTCTTGTTTATATTGTCGTCAACGTGGGAATAATCCTTAACCGATATAGACCATGTGAGCTTAACATGGAATCTGGTGTTACCCATACCAAAAATGCTCTACTTGCCTAAGGTAGAACCATGGTTTGTTAGCTTTAGGTGGATCCACTAGCTAAATATCCTATGGGGGCACGTAGTTTGTGGGATAAGGAGATTGTTACTAGAAACCCGTCCTTTCTAAAGGGGGAGCTTCCATTTCAAGACATTGCTTCTAGAAACCCAGCCTTTCTATCAGAAGAGCTTCCATCCCATATCCAATATCCACTCGGTGCTAAGCATTTATTCCACGGAGTACTTATTAATTCATAACTTGTTTCATTAGGATATCTCATTAGATCATGTGTGAGAATAGCCTTTCACCGTCCATGTCAACATGTAACTTTTAGATTCAATTAGGTGAGGAAGTCTTTCAACCTAGAATCTCCATTATGTGAGAAAACCTTTCACATCATGTTCATTATGTGTTCATGAGAATAGCCTTTCAATCAACACAACAACATTATCATAATGACAGACACTTCACTCTCAAAGTGTTCTTAAAGCATCTACTAAAATTCATAATTCATGCATAATATCATAATTTTCCCTTTCAAGGGTCATAACTCATATCAATCAACACATCTAGAATTCACTACATTAGACATGGATAATAACATAATTCAAATAACTCAATTACTACAAGAATAATCTCATAATATCCTTCTTTCATCAACAAACCCACATCACAAGGTCATAATCGGGAAATAAGGGGATTTCATGGGTTCTTTGGGATTTTAAAATAAAACCCATGATAAATCATCAATGCAATCATTATATAAAGCAATTCAATCATTAGAATCATTTTTGAAAGGAACCCATGACTTTGGAATCAAACCCTAACTTTTGGGGATTTATAACTTTGAAATTGAGTTTTGAAGGGACTCCATGGATAAAAGTTATCCATGGATGAAGGATTACCATACCTTAACAATGAATCCCAATGAATTTGATGAGAAGAACTTATTCTTGAACCCCAGCTCCAACTTCTTTCTTCTTCCTCTTTGAAGTTCTAGAGAGAGAATATTTGAAGAGGAGATGAACTTTGGGAAATATTTGGGTGTTGTGAAAATATGACTTAGTTTGGGTGAATTTGACTTAAAAATGACTTATATAGTGACACTAAACTTACCCAAAATGACTTCACTTTGAATGGACTTAAACCATAATTTCCCAAAACACCCCTCACTTAAAGTGAGCTGCCCAGGTGCCACGAGGGGCTCCACGAGCCGTGGTCATGACCACGAGCCGTGGTCTCTCTCGTGGACTTGAGGCAGTGGCTAGGAAACTTGTTCCCTTAGCTCACAAGCCCAAGGCACCTTCACGATGGGCTCCACGACTCGTGGTCCCTCTCGTGAGCCTTAAGGCAGTGGCTTGTCACTTCCTCGCCACCCTCATACAACCAACTCTCCTCCATGAGCCTTCCCACGAGCGGTGGTCTTCACCACGAGCCGTGAAGTGGCTCGTGAAGAGGAGCTTGTTTTGGGCAATTTGGGGAGCTCACTGCCTAGCCCACCACGGACCACACCACGAGCCATGGTCACTAGGGTAGTGTCTAGGGGAGAGTGGACTGCCTTAGTCCTCTCCCTTGGCCCTTTCCCACCTCCTTGACTCTAACCCTCATGTTTTAGCTCTAGTTTAGCCTACTAATTTCCAGAGTGTTACACTTTAATCCTTTGAAGTAGATATTTACAGGTCCCAAAATTATGTTATAATTTCAGATCATGCATGTCCCATATTATCATATTTTAAAATTTAATAAAGTCTCTATTATTATATATATATATCAGTTATTAGAATTCATAAGCTACTCAGTTGATTATAAGTTACTCACTATAATATTGTATTACTAGATTGCTACAGTTTCATATGATTTGTATATTTTTCTTTGGGAGTTTTACTTAGCAACGGGTGGACCTAGAGATGAAGGCTCACTGATTAGTTGAGGCATGAGACCTTTAGTAGCAATCTCTATGTCCTATAACTATGTGCTACAGTAGGATTATAAGGGTCACCCATTAGTTGAGGCCTAAATCCTTAGGCTTCTTGTCTAATTACTATCTCAATGTATAAGATTAATATTAAATCTATTCTTAGTCTTAAATTGAAATAACACCACCTTGTTTATCATTAGATATGATTTATCCATTCAATTGAGAATAAATATATAAAAATTGCTAGTTAATTCACACCAACTCATTAACTTGCTTTAAGTAGTTTCAACAATTGCTCAAAGATTCTCAACAAGTAGCGAACTTGCTGAGACATTTTACAGCAATTGTTAAACAAAATTAAACAAATAACTAACTTTCTGTTGTATTTTAGATCAATTGCTAGTATATACCCAGTAAGTACCTAACATATTGATGTATTTTACAACAATTGTTAAAACTATTTCAGCAATTACCTAACTTGCTGAGGCCTTTTACAACAATTGCTAAAAAGAATTAAGTAAATAACAAACTTGTTGTAAGTTACAACAATTGTTAGAAGAGTCCCACCAAATAACTAACTTACTGGTATATTTTACAGCAATTGATAAAAAATATTTCAACGAGTACCTAACTTGATGTCACATGTTACAGCAATTACTAAAATATTTCAACAAGTACCTAACTTGCTGAGGCATTTTACAGCAATTAATAAGCAAAAATAAGCAAAGAATAAACTTGCCAGAAGAATTTCCGCAATTGCTATAATTCAACACCTGCCACAATAGAATTTAACAATTGAAAATTTTATAATATGAAACAGATTCTAATATTCAATACAAAAATTAATATCTAAATAATTTCGATTAATTCAAACATTAGATAAACTAATCACAAAACACAATTAAAATATATTGTTTTTTATTCAACTAGGACACCAATTTTTTTTTACAATACTATCAACATCCTTCTACAGTGCAACATCATCCTACTTTCTCCGATGTAGCATTTAGTGCAACATTCCCTATCTCTAGAGCAACATCATCTCCCTTCTCCAATGCAGCATCCAGTGTAGCATTCAGTGCAACATTCTCCTTCTCTGGTGCATCATCCCTCTTCTTTGGTGCATCATTCTCCTTATCCAGTGCAATATTATCTCCCTTCTCCAGTGCAACATTCTCCTTCTTTAGTGCAACATTCAGTGCATCATCCCTCCTCTCCGCTATTTTTTTCTTTGCACTTTTCAATGTTTTTGAAAATATTATTTTTTATTCAAAAAGAAGTATATAATGATGAAATATTTGATGATGGAATGATACCTTGTTTAAACATCACGATATTGATGAATTTTTCTAACGACTCCATCTTTGTAACCAATAATTCAATCCTCTTACTTCCTTTTACGCAATCACAAGAAGTAGGCACTTAAAATGTACTAGCATCATCAATAGTAAATGATTTACCTATTTTGAATGGACTTTGAATCTCTCCTCCGTCAATACTATCAAAATCAGTATCAACAACTGGAGGAGATCCTCCTCTTCCACTACCACTACCAATATCACTAAAGTCAATACTCAATATCGGAGAAGATCCTTCTTTTCCACCGTCACCAACATCAACACCCACAACATCTAGCAGAACATTATCAATAACTTTTGAAGCATTGAATTCATCATCAATCACAAGATAATCTCTTCCAATGATCGTCACTCCAATCAAATCTTTAATTGTTTTTTAAATTTTTTAGTTTCAAAGGTACAAATTTAGTCAAAAAGTCCATCCGCTTCTCACTTTCAATAGGAACTATCCACGGGCACATAGTCTACATGTAAAATAAAATTATATCAATAAGTTACAATTAACAACTAATTTATGAAAACATATTATTGGCGTAGTTGTTGCAGTAATTGCTGCATATTCTTCACTAATTGCTATAAATGATGTAGTTACTCCTAAAACATGTCCAATAACTACTAAAAATATGCAACAACTGCTACAAATAACTACAACTATAATATGTTTCAGAAATTAATTTGTAATAGTTGTTGCATATTACTTAGCAAGTGCTATAATTTATGTAGTCATTGCTAAATCATGCGTAACAACTGCTAAAAAATATGCAGCAACTACAATTATAATTTGCTTCAAAAATAAGTTTGCAGCAGTTGCTGCATATGTTGTAACGCTTTTTATAGTAAAATGAGGCTTTAATGACTCTTTCGGGGGAATAAATAATTCAGAAGTCTCAACTTTACTGTTAGTCGTTGTCAACCATCTAAGAATCCTTGGAGAGGACACTTATTCATCAAACTTTTAAAATTGCTTCTGAATGTATGAAATTAATTCAAATGCCCAAGCCTAAATAAAAAAATGTCATGAATGATTAGAAAAATAATAAATAAAATACAGACATATTAATAATTAAAAAATCATAAATAAAATTTACCATAAAAGCCTACGGAAAGCCACAAAAGTTGTTGGTCTTAGAAGTTGAACCTGTAGCCTTTCTTAGATACTTTAATGTGAGAGTATAACTTTCTCGACCCTATGGATAGGCACAAAATGCTTCTTAATCAGCTGAGAGTTTAAATAAAAAAATGCGAGTATTTTTCTTCAGATCTATACCATATCGAGTACAGTATACAAAATAATAAAGTACAGTGACTTTTTCACACTTTTTTTAAAATTTTCAAGCAAATCCTTTCATTTGCAATGCTTCTTTTTCATCGCTTTAACAATTTATTATATCTCTTATCTATCTTGGTTGACTTAGAGACATAACGATCAGGTAAATGACAGTCCAAATCAGTTACTATGGCAATTTCATTCATGCCAAAACAAATAGGCATGCCACAATAATCTATCCAAAACTCATTTGTTTTCTCACTTTTAATCTAGCGTCGAATAAGTTAAAATACCAACTTCATTTGAAATCGAGCATTCGTACTTTCATCTAGGTCTAGATATTTTTCAAACACCGTAGACCTAAAGAATTCTTCCAAATTGTGTTTCTTCAGTATTTCTCTAAAATCATTAAACAGTCTTTCCAGTTCTAATCTTATCACAACATCACCTATCATATCTTGATTGGTATCCATAAGTGTATCAAAGTCATAAATTAAATAACTGATAGGCTTGACAAAAAGATTGGCAACTGACGGACTAGCAATTGAAGGACTGACAATTGAAGGACTAGTAGATGATGGAATGGAGACAGAAGGGCTGACTGGTGGAGTCTCCGACACCAGTCTATCATGATGCCTTTTTTATCTAACTTCATTTTGTCTATCCTCATCTTTTGAAACCTCACCATTATGTTCAGTATTTTTTGAATTATCATCAACATCAAAATCATGTATATTTTTGGAAGAATTCTCCTCCTCCTTCTTCTTCTTACCAGTTCTAATCTTATCACAACACCACCTATCATATCTTGATTGGTATCCATAGATGTATCAAAGACATAAGTTAAATAACTGATAGGCCTGACAAAAGGATCGACAACTAAAGAACTGGCAATTGAAGGCCTAACAGATGATGGACTGGCGACAAAAGGGCTGACTACTACTACTACTTCTCATCCTCCTCCTCCTCTAGACTGCTCCAAACCCTCATCCACTTGCATAGGACTTGATGGTACTTCACTTTCAGCAATTACATGCTCATCAAATTACTCAATTGTGTATCTCAATGTCATTTTTTTGTTGTTCTTCAACCTCTCTTTTTGTACTACTTTTCTTTATTTTTGAAGTTTTAGTAGGAACATCATATCTAGTAATTTTTCTTTTGTGACGATCTATTTAGTCTACACACCTGAGACAAAATATAAACAATCTATTCATTTAATCAATCATTTTAAATAAAATGAATTAATTGTTGAAGTTGATGAAGCAACTGTTGCAACAAATTTAGCAATTAAGTAGACTTGCTATAATAACTTCAGCAACTGCTTCATCTATTCACATCAAGTTCTGAAGTTGTTATAATATATGCACATTTTCATTCTTTCATGTATACATATATTTTTTTTTTTTGATGAAGTAAGTAGATTTAGTTCAAGGCATCAAGAAGATGCAAGCTTTACAAGGATAGATTAGTTAAGCTCACAAAAAAAGGATTTGTAGCCTCTTCCTAAGCTATAGAGCTAACAAAATCCAAGAAGAGTTCTAAATTATTTACAGGGATCAGTTTGGACCAAATAAAAAGGCTAACTAGACATCTGCCTCGCAAAAGATCTCTAGAAGGTGAAATTCCATCAAAACATCTTTTGTTCCTCTCTGTCTATAAACACCAAAAGATAACACCAGGGATCATCATCGACATACTCTTGGTGGCTTTGTCAACATCCCGTGAACTCCAACTTTCAAGAGCATCCCTAACAGAGAAAGGCATGACCCAAGACAGACCAAAAAAACAACAAAACATATTCCATAGGTTTGAGGCAGCTGGGCAGTGCAGTAGCAAATGGTTGACACTTTCTGTGTGCTTGTGGAGAGATTATCCTGTGTTAGGCATGAGTTATGTAGTGCAGTCCAACTGAAATAGATCACTTTGGTAGGTAATTTTGTCTTCCATATATGCTTCCATGGCCATTTGTCAATCATTGAGTTCCTTGAGCATAAGTTGTGATACCCTTCCTTGACTGTGTAGTGACCTTTTTCTTGAGTTACCCCATTTCAATCTATGAAGTTCTTGGGGTGAAAAGGAGCAGGGCTGCAATTTGGCAAAGAGGGAAAATATGTCATTAGGTTCCCAGTCATTTAGGTTTCTCATGAACCTTAGGTTCCAAATGTCGTCTGATCTGTTGGATGCTATGGTAGAATTTGGTTCAACTGCAATGAGGTGCAAACTTGGAAATTCCTCACCCAAAGTTGTGTCTCCCAACCAAATGTCCTTCCAAAATTTTATGTGAGATCCATTGCCAACTCTAAATGTGACGTTCCCAGCAAAATTTGGCCAAAGTTTATTGATGTTTTTCCATAGACCAACTCCATATGAATTTGTTGAGACATTGGACCAATGAGTAAGCTCACCATGCTTAGATTTGATCACCTCTTTCCATAATCCAATGTCTTCAGTTTCGTACCTCCGTAACCATTTCATCATCATGCTTTTATTGTGAGCTGCAAGATCTTTGATACGCGAACCCCCTTGAGATTTAGATTGTGTCATTTTTTCCCATTTAACCAAGTGAAACTTATGATCCTTGTTGTTGCCTTCCCATAGAAAATTCTTCTCATTCTGTCGAGCTTTTCAAGAACTTTTGCTAGAATAGGGAAAAGGGACATATGATATGTAGGGATACTATCCATTACACTATTAATCAATGTAACTCTTCCTCCAATAAAAAGATACTGCATTTGCCATGTTGCTATTCATTTTTCAAACTTCTCAATTATTCCCTACCATATCTCATTAGCCTTGAAATGTGCACCTAAAGGCAACCCAAGATAACTTGTTGGGAAGGACCCTATGTTGCAGCACATGATTCCGGCTAGCTCTACCAAATTCTGCACTGAGTTTACCGGATAGATAATGCTTTTTGACGTATTTGTGTAGTCCAGAGACAGCTTCAAAGATGTGCAAAATCAAGTTTAGCTTAATAACTTGTGATCTATCTGCCCCACAAAATAGTAGAGTATCATCCGCATAAAGCAGATGTGAAATTGTGACATTGTTTCCCGTGGGACTGCCTACTTTGAAGCCTTCAATCCATTGTAGTTGACATGCTTTTTGGAGCATCTTACTAAGGCCTTCCATAACAAGGATGAAAATAAATGGACAGAGGAGTTCTCCCTGCCTTAGCCCTTTTTTAGGAGAGAAAAAACCTACAGGCCCTTTGTTAATGAGTGTAGAGTATTTTACCGTTGTCAAACTATATTGGATCCACCTGATCCACCTATTCCCGAATCCCATCCTTCTCAAGATTGTGAACAGACAGGCCCAATTAAGCTTGTCAAAAGCTTTCTCTATGTCAAGTTTAAACAACAACCACGTGTCTCACGATTGCTTAATCTGACCTCATTTGCTATCAATACAAAGACGAGATTTGTCTACCCTTAACAAATGCATTTTGGTAGCCTGATACCAACTTCCCAATTACAGATTTAAGTCTCTCCGCAAGAATCTTTGATGTTAACTTGTACACACTCCTAATAAGATTGATGGGTCTGTAATCTTTTAATTCTATTGCCCCTTTATTCTTAGGAATGAGGGCAATAAAGGAAGCATTATAAGACTTGACTATATGACAGTTATGGTGAAAGTGGTTTAGGGCCCCGATTACTTCATATTTAATGACCTCCCATGCCTTCTGAAAAATGGCCATTGTGAATCCGTCAGGACCTGGGGCCTTGTCAAGTGCACAAGCTTGATGGTAGCATGAATTTCCTCCTCCTCAAAATTTCTTTCCAATATCTTTCATCTAAGGAGATGGATGCCATATTTTCAAAGCTAACAGTGGGCCTCCAAGGTTCATTTTCAGTGTAGAGTTGCTGGTAAAAACTCAAAATTTCATCTTTGATTACAACTTTATCATCCACGATGACTTCACCTATTTTGAGTTTATCGATGGTATTGTTCCTCCTACGACCATTGGCAACTTTCTGAAAATATTTTGTGTTCTTGTCCCCCTCCTTAAGCCACAAGCATCTTGATTTTTGCCTCCATGATACTTCTTCAATTTTTGCTAGCTTTTTCAATTCCAACTTGAGACATAGAACTTTGGATTTCTCTTCTGGAGTTTGTGCTCTATTCTCTGAAGCATGTTCAATAGCAGTTAATTCCTCCAGTGCGCTATTTCTGTTAGTGTCAATTTTTCCAAAGACCTCTCTATTACAATTTGAGATATTTTTCTTTAAGTATCTGAGCTTCTGGTGTAAAATAAAATCTGGTGTCCCATTCACAGAGTAACTTTGCCACCATGTTTTGACCTTCTCCAAGAAGCCTTCTTCCTCTAGCCACATATTTTTGAACTTGAAGTAAGATGGATTAGACTCCCAATCCCCACATTTCAAAAGTATAGGCCTGTGATCGGAGACTACACTAGGGAGTGCTAATTGATTGATTGCGTTAAAACAGTCATTCCATTCTGGGGATATTAGGAACCGATCAATTCTTGATACTTGAATTGGATCATCTCCTCTAGTCCAGGTATAGAATGCCCCCTGCAAAGGTAAATCCATGAGGCCAAGGTCCGAGATGGTGTCATTGAAGCTACTCATAGCCTTGAACCTTCTTATGCAATTGTATCTCTCACTTTCAAAACGACAAACATTGAAGTCACCTCCTATGACCCAACTGTCATCCCACAGTCCTATTATTGCTGCAAGCTCATACCAATGATCTTCTCTTTCAATGTTTGTATGAGGCCCATAAACTACAGTGAAACACCATCGGAAATTTTCCTGCACACTTTCCAGCATACATGAAACTGTATAGATCCCCTGATGTGTGCTAATATTTACCCAGTTCCTCTTGTCCCATAGAATGATGATGTCTCCCCTTGTACCATCTGTTTCCCCATAACTGCCCAGTGATCAAGCTCGACCATTCCTCTAGTTTGGTTTCCTACAAACATATTACATTAGGATTCCACTTTCTGATTAAGGACTTTATTGTGCTCCTTTTATTGATGTCGTTGAGCCCCCTGACATTCCAACTCAAAATTTTTACTTTCATCCAAAGAAGGCTTTGTATTTCCTACCCCTAACCCTCTTGTCGCCATTATGTTGTATCATGTCACAAAGAAGCTTCTTCAATTCATTCTCTCCCTTCTTCTTCCTTCTTGGGTTGTCCTGCCCCTAAATTACCTGTTTTTGTTGTAACTACAGTTGTCTCCGTTGTTCCATTCTAAGCACCATATCTAGGGGTTCGTGTTCAAATTCAGTAACATTTACCCCGAAGGCCTTGCAAGCTTTCACCATCACAAGCTTGGTCCATTTGGAAGTTTCAATGACTATAGGGGTGAGATTGCCTTCATTGTTGCCTGATATAGATGAAGAGTCACAGAAATTCTGGGAAGAGTAGTATGAATCTGATGCCCTTGCCAAGATCAATTGATTATTCTGAGGAGAAATTTGTGGTGCCCTAGGGATTCAGATCTTTTCACTCTTATCGTCCGCATCGAGTTGTTCTGACATGTACCCTGCCAATGCTTCGCTAATTTCAGTCTCCTGGTTGAGACTTGAAATTTCTGTGGCCTTCCTAAAGGGTCAAAAGTGTTAGACACGGTGAGGCTGGGAGATGCAATGCCAACATATTTATTTTGGACTGGCCCTTTTGCTTTCCAGTATGTTTTAGTATGTTTTCTTCTTTTTGGCCCATGTTTATGATACTTGAGCGGCCCATTAACATTGTTGGCCTTTGCAATTTTACCTTTATATGTCGAGGGTCCCACTCCATCCCAGAATTTTGAAAGTTCTGGGCAAATCACATGCTAACCCACCAGCCTGTTAGTAAACTTTAGTGGTGCGAGACTCGATGGTTCCCTTTTGCCATTGTTTGTCGCGTTGCTATCTCCGATACTACTTTTGCTATTTTTGGCCACCCAAAATTTTGGATGGGTGTCAATTAAAATCATGATTTCAAAGTTCCGGTTTCCTACGCCCAGTTTTATCTTGTTTGGAAGGACTGTCCCCGACTTCTTGACACAGATCCGAGCCCAATATAGATGATTCCTCCTTTTTGTTTCTTCATTTGTAGCCACAAAACCCCCACACATAATACCAATAACCTTGAAAGTCCTTTCTGACCAAACATGTAATGGAATGCCCAAGGCCTTAACCCATTGAAATTCTGAGATTGGTGCATCAATTTCAATTTCGACCACCAGTGACCACCACTTGAGAGTCAATTTTCTACCATTCCAAAACCATTCTCCTGCCATAATCCGCATTACCTCCTGTCGTGAAGGCATTTTGAATAGAAACTGATTGTGTGAGAGAGGAGTAATTTTCAGACTCGCCGTGATTTTCCACCTGTTTAAGAACCACTTCTAGATGACGTCGGTGTTGGGACTTGAGTGGAAAGGATCGTTGAATATTCCAATCAAGCATTGTGAGAGGAATTTGGAACTATCCAATTCTGCTGTGTGACTGATTTTGATGGAGTTTTGAACTTCAGTGGCTGCTTTTTTAGTATGAACTAACCAGTGAGAAGGAGAAGCCGCCTCCCTGAATGTTCTTGCCAGCGAACCCTAGGAGGATTTTGAAGTGCTACACAGATGACCTAGAATTTTTTCTGCTATGTCAGCCCATTTACCATTGCAGATTATTTTCGGGATAATCACTGAAGATTTTCGATCACCAAGCACTTCTTCGATCCTGACAAAATGACTATACATGTTGATATACTGTACTACTCTGTAGATGTATGCCTCAACTTTCCTCCCCCATCTCCTATAGAGACCCCATGTTCCCCTTAATGCTTGTTTCATCGCAGACCTATATTAAGTTATTTACATCTATTTTAATTTTGCTTGTAAATCTTCTGCTCCGCTCGATCCACAGAAACCAACATGAATGGTCTTCGCTAATGTCTACTACCTCAAAAGATTTTTCCCCAGCAGTGAAATAGATGTTTCCGGCCATGATTATCACCGGAAAGAGCCTCAGAATTAATCGAAAAAGATGGGAAGACTTTTAGGCACATTCTTCAAGAGATAGAGAAAAAGTAGAGAGAACATTTTATTTTCCTTTCATGTATACATATATCATTGAATTTTACCAAACAATGTATCTACAACTTCTTAAAAGTTTTTCTTCACCACTGATATGATCATTGTGAACTCTATCAACTCAAGTTTAAGTTGCCTTGCGAAAAGAAAAGGTGACCGCCATTCAAAAGAAAATTGAAGAAAAGAACTTCGCCTCAGATTGTCACAAATTTATAAAATGTTGAATCTTGTCAAATTGTATCAGTGTAGAAGATAAAGTAAATTTCATTATTTGAAACCATTCATCAAACATGTATGAGCAAAAATATATATATTCAAGTTTGACAATTATTTTGGAGAATCAGATATAGCACACTATAAAGCACACTAAAGGATATGATAAAATTCACTTTATCTTATTTTTTTTCATCTGTCTAACTAAATTACATGTGAATATATTCATAATTCTCTCTGTTCACTCCATCACATCCCAGATTTTGTTTCGTTGAACAGGTCAATGTCAATATTAAAATTTCAGCTACAACAAAAACAACCCAAAAACATATTTATTAGGGCATTCAACAACACAATTTGTTAAATCTATTTACTTTTTCATCTTTTTTAACTTGAATAATCATTTTCACAAGAAAAAGTAAAACCCTAACTATGAAAAAAGAAAAAGAAATTACCTTAAAAGTGTCGAAACCCTAATAGTGAGAGGAACTAGATGACTACGCCGCAAAGAACAGGACGACGACATTGAAGAATATCATAGAAGAAAAGAAGATGAAGAAGAAAAAGACAATACTAATCTATTACATAAAATTCGAGTACTTATACCCCACATTTGTTAAACTTTACTTAGGATAATTTTTTTCTTACAGAGAAAATAATAAAGGCCAACCTTGATTTTTGTATTTTTTAAAATAAAATAAATATTTTAAATTCTCTTCTATGAATATGCATGATATCACATTATGATTTAATTATATGATTTGCATTATCCACATATGTAATAACTCATACTTTTGTGCTTACAATTGATAATTGAAGGATTAAATTCTTGCAGAAGATTATTATTTGCAATATTAAGGGATAAGGTACAAGTATCCTAGATGTGGCTAGCATTCAAATCATTGTTGGCTTGAGAAAACCTTTGATATCAGTGGCGGAGCCAAAAATTTTACAAAGGGTGTTCAAGAATCGCATAGGTAAATAAAAATAATTTAACGTATGGATAAACTTAAATTTTGTAAATCAGATTACGTAGCATTAATGATTAATTTTCTTAATTGAAAAATATATCAATTTTTTTAAAAAATCAAACTACATAATATTTAACTTTAATGTTCATGTTTATTTAATAGAAGTGAACAGACAAAGAAAACAGAGAGACGGGGAAAATTTAGTTTAGAATGAAATCACTTTTATGCTTCACGATTTCCCGAACCTCTGATGATTTACAGTGAAACATGAAAATAAAGAGTAGAATCAAATGAGGGTTTTTTTTTTTAAAAAAAAAAAAGAAGGAAATTCTATATGGAGCCTTTTTCACTTTTAGTAGCTCTATAAAAAATATTTATCTATAGAATTTGCGTATTAACTTTAAATCAAATAAGTACTTTTAAATTTTACCAAAAAGAAAAAAAAAAAAAATTTAAATCAATTAAAAATTCAATTGGCTGCTAAACTTTTTTTTCTTTAAATTTTTAAGTTGTAAATCTCTAATTTAAGATGTTTCCATAGATAATATTAATTTTAAATTATTTAAAAAATAATAGATTAATTAAATATGATTTAGAAATTAATTAAGAGCTCTTTTGAAAATGTAAAAAAAAAGTGTAGTCACAGGGAATCAAACTCGCACATATGTTGGTCGCTAAGGCCTCAACTTTAGTTGAACAACTGAAGTCAATGGGCTAAGAACTTTGTTGTATTAAGGATTTTCAAAATGTGTTATTTAAATATTTAAAGTATCATTTTACTTATATATACTGTGCAATTTTCTGACAAAGGGTGTCTGCTTGGACACCATTAGTTTAGTGTAGCTACACCTTTGAATTCATCTTGCCTTGTATAGAAGAATTTAAAGCCCCGAATGCATAAATAAATTGTCTTCAGATGTTTTTCTTAATCTGACAACAAATCATGAATTTGATTGCTTTAACATGTGCAAATATCTTGGTAGCTCAACATATGAATCTAAAGGATCACCTCTCACAATTTTCAAAGCTTTTAACTTTGCTCTATGTGTTTTTAAGTAGGTCAAATCAAGTCCGAATTGCATTTTTCATATCATGAATTATTTCTCTTCTAGTGTATACAACTTTTGAATCATGAAATTATGCTTTATTTCTCTTTCAAGTATAGTTGATGTAGCAACTTGTTGCGATATAACTCTATCTTTTGCATGACATGTGTATTCAGCAATGAAGCCTTTTAGTTTGTAATTCTGAGCATTTTAACTTCCAAATGCAATCTTTATCTACACATCGAAAAAAGTATCTAAAATGTATTAAGTCAAGCTATGATTATCAAATACATTTTAAATTAATAGAACAAACATAATTAACAATTATATACATTCTAAATGAATGAATATACAAATATGTATACATGGATGTAATGTATTTATTTATTTATGTTGCAATAGATATTATAAATTTAAATGTATACAATTACTAACTGAATGAATACACGGTACCTTTATGTATACACCAACGACAATGTATACATAATTGTTCTATGTGAAAAAATCTTGTAATTTAGTGTATACATATTATACGTGAATAAATATATAAAGTATTTCGTTTCTAAATATGTATACATCACATTTAATAGCATAGATTTAAATGTATACTGATACTAATTGAATGAATACTCAATTCTTCTACCTATATACCATTATACAAATGATAAAAAATTGAATTTATTAACTAACAAAAAATTGCACATGAAAAATATATACTTTACTTGTTTTAAGTGGTTGCTTGATGTATACTTTTTTTTTTCAAAAATATGTAAGACCTTGATGCATTTGATATGTTCACTTTAAATTGGAACTTCATTCAAATGATCGACTTTAGAAAGAAAAAAAAAATTGTAAAGTTGACCTTCTGTTGGTATGTCTGTAATAACACTTTTAATAATATTGCAATATTGAAAATATGCAATTTTCTGAATAGTTATATCGTTGTATTCAATTAAATTTGAATTGTATGTGTTGGTGGTATCATGAACAATTAATTGGGTATTGACAACTTCATCTTATTCTCTAGCAATTTTCAAGCTATGCATAATTCCATGACTTTTTTTTAATTCGATGTATACTCGTAATCTCATAGTATTTCGTATCAACATCGATATTGAACTGTAATAAATCGTATAATAAAATTCAATAGAATTGATGAAAGTATTGACATTTAGATGGGTTGAAATCAATTGAATGAATCATTGGAATCGATATATGTTGTAATAAACACTCCCTCCATAGAATAGTTCACCAAATTATTTTTACTATCTCATTCTCCGATATGATGAATCAAAACTATCAAGGATGTCATTTATTTCTTAATGTTAGTTATCGATTCAAGTTGATATTTTTTTTCTGAATACATTAAATGATTTTGGGTTGACGAATTTCATGGAAATTGAATCGCGATAATATCAATCAGGAGTTAAAACCACGGACCAAAAAAATTAACCCACGTCTTCTTAATTTTTGTTGTTTATTGGCGGTTGGTTACACGAGGGAAAAAAAACCCTATTAACATGCCGTCAATTAATTTGGGTCAATTTGTGTCTATTTTTTACTAGTCACTTTTGATATATTAAGAAAAGACAATTATCTTGTTCCATATTTTACCCTCAATACAAATTACGTATTCTCTAGATTACACCCCCCTCCCCCCCTCCCCCCTCCCCCCGTCCAGCAATACTTGTTCACTATCAACATTGCACACTTCTTATGATTTATAAATAGAGGGGTAATTTTGGTATATCACCCTTTGGATATAAAAAAATAAAATGTCTTGAAAAATGTAATAGGGAAGTGACAATAATTAATGACATGGGTAAATTACGAACTAAGTGTAAATTATTCATTGATTTTATAAAGTGGACAAGTATTGTTGAACATCTTAAAATAGTATAATGGACAACTATTGTTGGACAGAGAGAGTATTATTCAAGACCAAATACTCAACATCATTAATAGGGATAGTTTGGTAAAATACATATATCAATAATTATTTTCTTAATGAGTGTGTTAGGTCAAATAATGACAAGTAAAAATGAACGGAGAGAGTATTAATTATACATAGTTATTATTTGTATATGTCATTCTTCATTACAAATCATAAGCCCAAAAAATATAAATTAATATATATATATATATATATATATATATATATATATATATATGCTTTGGTTGGATTTTTCAATTTTCTCATGAATATCCTTTAACTCAAACTTTGTGTGAGTTCTTTGTTCAAGATATATCTTTTTAAAGTTTTCTTAGGATTCTATTCAACTTTTTTAGATGTAAATGAAAATTTTAAGCAATTTTTCTGGGGCACCAGGATTGATTTAGTCGAAAGATATCAGGATTAATTTTTAAAAATTGATTTGTGTTTATCCTAAAAACAATACAAGAATTAATTTTATAAAATTGATTTATGTTTATCCTAAAAACAATATAATGAGTTTTTTTTATGAGTTTAAGAGCATGCATCTTAATTTAACTCTTTTGAAATACATTTACAACTATTTGAATTTAAATCTATTTATATCCTTTCGATTTTCTGACAAATAAACATCAAGAATTATAAAAAAAAAAAAAAAAAAAAAAAAAAGGGGAGAAATTAAACAAACTATATAAGAGAAGAACTGGAACAGTGGTATCTGTGAGAGAGGGAAAAAAACATGAACGAAATACTAATTTCAGATTAGTGCTATTTTCACCATGTCTTGTTCTTCTTGTTGTGTTATTTGAATTTGTGCAATGTGATGTGTTAAAATAAATTTTAAGAAAATACAAAGTAAGGGAGAGGTAAATGGAGAGTCCGGGGTCAAAAAATCACTTTTTTTCTCCAAAATGCATAAAAGTCGCTCAATTTTTAATTTAATCAAAAGGGACACTTTGAACCCTGTGCAGTGACATATGTGTTGGAAAACATATATGCACAGCGAAAGCATACCAAAATCTGACTGCTTACATAAATAATAGATAATCAATATTGCTTATGCTGAACACATATAATATGCTAGAACACACAAACGTACTGAAATTTAATTCAAGAATTATCTCTTGATGCGCGACCAAATACCTTCAAGCGAATCCACAAGATAGACAACGGCTATGATCTTCTACAGTGATCCCAACTTCACATCCGAACTCTCTCAATACTTAGGTGGGCAAGTATGAATAGAAAACCTTCAATCTCTTTCTAGGTTAGGAAAATCCCTACTTATAGAGATTTCTTCCCAATCCAAAGAGGAGAACCAAAACACACGTTATTTTTCTTTGACAGAAAAATACACGGTAATTTTCTTTTTATAAGAAAACTAACGCATGTCTCCCCGTTTTCCTTTAGAAATAGGATTCTTAGTTCTAGTTAAATATGGGCACTGCATGGACCACAAAATCAATTACTGAGGCTTCTTATTATTAAAATATTTCCAAATAATTAATTTGAATTATTCTTACCATAATAAATTACAAATCATTCCACTAGCAATTCGTAATTGCACTCCTCTATTTATATTTCGAAATTCCCCATTAAACACTTATGTAATTCTTTATGTTAAGATTACAGATATTAATCAATAAATTAAATTACTGATGAATTTAACTTAATGATTAATTTCCTTTAAAGCACAAATTAACTATTTCATGTGTCGGATTCATAAATCCACTTGCAAGGTTTGACACGATGAAAACTTACAAGTTTCCTCAAAAAGGCATATCAATCAATCTCTATAACGAGACATGAATTCCATCAACTAACTTATTATTTCACCAATATATATTATTATCATCCAATCTACCAGGCATAAATCAAAACGACAATTAATATATACAGATCATAATTGTTATATCATGATTAAGAATATAAGTACATTTAATAGTTTAGAGAATATGTTTTTGTCAGCCAATCTAAAACAACTATCTCTACTCGGTCCTGTTCAATACATACAAAATGTACTAGCACAAGAAGTTGGAACTATACTGCTCCCATAATCAAGATAAAATTACATATAATCTTGTGCTACAATCGTACTGATAGCATGTCCAATTTCCATCCTAGATTATGAACAAAAAGCTTTATACTTATAAGAACCGATGATTTAATCCTCTATGTATAAGCTAAAACTCTACACACTAAATAATCTACCATATAAGTAAACAAACACCATAAACAAATATACGATCTATTAAAACTGAGCAAATATTTATTCTAAAATAAATACTATATCTTAACATATGGTTAATAGTATATATCCCAATAATCTCCCACTTAGACTTTTAACCATCACATGAATTGTTATAATGTACTATATCAAAATGCATGGTTAGTAGTATATACCCTAACAATCTCCCACTTAGATATTTAATCTTGAAAATTGTTAGAATACTATGTTTAAACACATGATTAATAGTATATACCCAAACAATATGTTTATGAATTAACTGCCGTTAACCGCCTAAAATACATGCTCATCTCACTGCACAAGATATGTTTTGCGATTTTTTTTTTAATTCTTGCTGCCGACGCAGCGAGTTTAATTTGACACAATTTTGTTTTTTTTTTTTTAAAGATCGCTTGTTTAGTACACACTTGATCATTCTTGCAACATTTCAATCTTGAATCTTGAATCTTGATCATTTCCACGTTCATTAACTTATTACTATACGAAAGTTTTCTTCTTTACTCTACTTTGCAGAATAAAGAAATGAAGTGTATTGAATTGATTCAAAAATTGTCTTTGTCAAGTGGGTTTGTTAAAGTTCCAAGTGCTTCTTTAATCTCATATGTTCCTTAGAGTCCAATTGGTGTGTTGGATGCAGCATGTTTAAGTTACAGAACTTATGGTAGGAGAGAGCTAAATAGACCTTATGAAGTGGATACTTGCACTTTGTTTGGATGGTTGTTATGTATTGTTACATAATATATTGTATTGTATTGTATTGTTTTAATGAATACAATGTTTGGATAGACCGTATCTTTCTCTGTTGTTACATTAGGTCACATATTCATAAATTGAATGATAAACCTATAAGAAAAGTAGGGTATGAGGTAGAGCTACTATAAAAAGGTAGGATAAAAGATGAATATATATATATATATATATATATATATATATATATAAGAGAACATTAGGCCTCCTATGTGGTGCCACCATAAATCATGATTTCCTTTTAATTTATTTATTTCCAAAATTATTCTTCCCTTTCATGAAAAGTTGCGACTTTTACGAAAGTTGCGACTTTTATGAAGAGTTACGATTTTTATGAAAAGTTATGACTTTTCCAAAGAGTTGTGACCTTTCGATAAGGCACATTAAGCATTTATTCACACTATCCTTTGTTGTCTATAGATAGAGGGATTTCCTCTCATTTTAATTAAAACAACGAAAATTCTGAACTTCTTTTTCTTCTTCCGCACAATTAAATATTCGTGTGCTTTGCTCCTGTTGAATGACTCGCTGACACCATTAATTGTATTTGTATTAATATACTGGTGAATAGAATCGCTCTATCCTGAAAGAAACTATTCTTTTAAACCTCGGGTACTAGAGGGGAATAATTTCCTTAAGGGGACAATGTGCATTCAGTGGGCTCGATTTTTTCCTTTCCGTTTCATTCTATTGTTACAGATCCTGGTATGTTTTTTACAGTCATTAATTTATGCTTATGTTATTAATTGTTGTTTTTGAGTACATATTTTAAACTTTGTTATTTATGTTTATGTTTTTGATCAATATGTTGAAGTAAAGATATGTTAATCAAGAGTTTGATGTAATCATTAGACTATTGGTGTCATGTAGATTAGAATTCTTAAACTTATAAAATAAATGACTTTGATCTTTATAGAGTTTTCAGTGACTAAGAGATTCATGGGATGTCCAAGAAGGGACTTTTGAGTGTTCGGATGTTACGGTGGTTCCACACTACCTTGGAGTTTTAGTTATTCAACTTTCTATCTTATCGAGGTATTCAATCGATTAGTGACATCCAAAGAATAAAGGAATGTAGTGGGATGGTAAGTATTGTACTCAACCTTAATCAAAACTTTGGGGTTCAAATGTTGGATTGGAGTCAATGAATTACCCCCTCAAAGTAGGATGAATTCATATTAATCAAATATTAAAGAAATAATTATTTTCTTATAAACATTATATTAAAAGTCGCAAAAAAAAAAAAAAAAGTTTTAGCCATATTGATCGAAACATAAACAACAAAATATGCCTTCTGGCTATCAAAGTAGCGTCATCGACTGCGAATGATTTTGAAAAAGAGATTTGCAAGACATCATTTAATCCAAATTATTTGAGCGACATACGTTATTTCTTTGAACTCCAAGAGATGTGTTTTTAAATTTTAATTAACTTATCAAGTACACAACTAATTATATAAGATGTATAATATTTAGATTATGTATGTAGAGACCTTGAATAGGAGAAAAACTCTCGCAATTGATTAGTAAAATGTTTGTACCACTTTTTGAAAATACAAATATAGACAATGAAACAATTACATATCTTTTCATACTTTGGTGATGAATAACTACAATAAAATGAAGAATTAATAACAAAATGCATAAACACTTAGAATCAAATCTTTTTGGTTTTAAGATTAAACATTTCATCTTTGGATAAAATATTCTTGACAATTTATCGTAGGGTTGTACCCACTCGAAAACACTTATATTATTAAATGTTCAGAAATGGAATATTGACGTAGTTCACCACCGCGCGAAGCGCGAGTAATTTACCTAGTAATAAATAAATGAGAAGAACATATTAAGATAACTACACAATCACCCCAAATTGGTCATTACATAAAATGGGTCTTTTCGTTATTACATAATGATGGATTTAAATGATACGATACAAAAAAATTTAAGTAACAATCAAAGCAAACATTGTTTTTAAACTAATAATACAATAAACGGGTAACAACCATCCAAAGAAGGTGTTAGAGATGGATGAATATTAAGTGGAAGAAAGCCTTTTCTCAAGTTATTATGACATAATTGAATGAGAGTTTTGGTGTGATTTCAGAATGCAATGTCCTCACAACATAACTTCAAAATAAAGAAAAGTTAGGAATTTTTTTTTTGACAACCTCGCTGCCCAGGCAGCGAGATGTAATCTGTTTTTTTAAAAGAGAAATAATTAAAAAGTGTAACTCGCTTAACTTTTTTGAACTTTTTTTTTTTTTGGTCAAACTCGCTACTTGGGCAGCAAGATTTACAAAAAAAAAAAAAAAATCACAAAACATATCTCACTGATTATGAAGCGAGATGACTATGTATTTTATGTCGTTAACAGCAGTTAATTCAGAAACATATATCGCCGCACAGGGAGCAAAGTTTCCCTTTTGGTTAAATTAAAAACTGAGGGACCCTTTATGCATTTTGAAGCAAAAAGGTGTTAATTTTGGCTCCAAACTCGGTAAATGAAAGGTGGAGTTGGAGAAGTTAGAAGAGAAAAGGAGAAGTTATAATCGTGTGGGATCCACAACATGTATTTTGATCAATTGAAAAAATCTATGGCATGACATGCCTCACCCATCATAAATTTTTTCATGGGTTCCTTTCGGCATAATTTACGGGTGAATGGTCTGATGGATCTCCATACTTGTTCGAGTTTGTATTATGAACCCTTCTACTTAATTATTTATCAACTGAACCTTTAAACTCAATAAAACACAATATATCAAACCCCTCTGACTATTGACCCAACTTATGTAGCATTAAAATAATTGAGTTGGCGAGAGAGTGTGATTACACGCATCTGAAGGCAAGTGAACATCATATTTAAACTTAAAATATTAAAAAAAATAAGATAATAAATTTTAAAAAGGAAAAATAAATTTTAAAAAAACCATCTTCTTCCGTCAACTCCACCTACATTTTCGTTGCCCACCCCATCCCTGCCCCAATCCCTTTTTCTTTTTCTCCACCCCTATTGTCATCTTCTAACGGATCTTTGGCATTGACACCTCCTTAACGTCAAGTTTCAAGCTGTTATCAATGGAGGCAGAGGTGGATTCAGGATTTCAAGTCTCTGGGTGCCAAGTAGGTTCATCAATTAAATCAATTTTAGGCTTCAGTCGAATTATTTGTCTTTTCGGTCTATGACAAATATGAACAATAATAAGATGACAATTTATGTATTATATATACTACAAATTCTTTGCGCATGGGTTATGCTAATCTTCTCCGCATTGTTTCAATTTTATCAGATGTCTCCAACGGAGCAAAAAATTATCGTTTTAATTTAGATGCTCTTGTTGAAAGTCAAATTCAAGACCGACAACGGAAGATTTTTTCTCACGTAATATTTGAGAAAAATTATTTTAGCTCAATTGGTTGACTATTTGAACTCTCGCCTTACCATTTTCCCTTCCCTTCCCTACCTCCATCTATAAATACAAATTTGCACCCCACATTTGATTGAGATCATAAAGTAAACAAAGCTAAAACTTTCAATTATACTATAAATATCATAAATATTCATCATTCATTTATAATTGTGCTCGACAAGTTTTCATATTTTGTAAATGATCAATGGCGATATCATTGCTTGTATTTACAAATAGATCACATTTTAAGTAGCACGCTAATCAAATATACTTATAAATTACTACTCCATATTAAGACAACTATTAGAAACAAACAAAAAAAATAATAATGTCCCACTGTCATATTAAGGGAGCAAGTTAAAATTGCAAATTAAAAAACTGTCAGGGCCTCAGCGAGATTTGACCTCGCGACCTCTGTGTTAGAATATGACCCTTAGCCAGCCGCACCACAAGGCCTTTTGATTCCCTAGGTGGCACGTTTAGTATTTGTAATTATATTGTAGATATATACCTATATAATAGAGTTTCCATCGAAGCCCATGGGTGGCGTGGCACCCCCACGAACCTTACTAGATCCGCCCCTGAGTGGAGGGACGTCAAGTTTCAAGCTGTTATCAATGGAGGGAGAGGGTGGCACTGGTTGATTTTATGGCGATGCTCGCCGGAGTTCACTGATTTACAGTGGAGTGAGAAAGAGAAAGGCGACACTGATACCTTTTTCGCCAGGGAGGCAGCGTGGATGTTTGTTGATACGATGGAGAGCATGGAGAGTAAAGGTGGTCCCTAATGATTCGCAAGGGTCACCAGTGGTCTGGCAGCATAGGGTTGCTGATTTTGTGGAGGTTGGAGAAGGAGGAAAGGAAAATGGTGAGAGCTTGCAATGGAGACGAGTGAAGGAGGAAGTACATGTCTTGCCGACAAGAGGAGCGGTGGGGCGACGACTTTTGCCGGTGGATTTTGGATGTTGCATGGTTGAAACGGGAGAGGAGGGTGGAGTCCCAAATTTTACTTAAAAGGATCAACTTAAAATTTATTATTTTACCTTTTATTTTATAAACTTTTGGTTTATAATTTTTAAAAATAAATAATAAAGATAATTATGACATGTTATTAATTTATGTGACATGGATTTGACATGTCATTTATTTAAGGAAGAGTGAACTACACACATGATAGGAAGGGTTTAAAAATCTTCTTTTCATTGAGTTTACGGATTCAATTGATAAAACGTTAAGTAGAAGGATTCATAATACAAATGCATTCAAGTCTGGTCCCACTGCACTTTGCCTAATTTACGACAGATATATTCTTTACGTTCACCTGGCAAACATCTCTGCCGAACAACCCAAAAAAACTTAAGACTTCCACTTCTAGGAAAACTATTGAAAGCAGCAGGGCAACACAAACAAACTGCAAAATCCTTCATTCAGCCCAACCTCATATTTCATTCTCCAGCAACAATTTGTTTGAAATCTATATCTAATAACGTAGATGGAGCAGGTCACTTAGAAAATTACAAACACTTGATACTCTGGAAATTGTTTGATCATGCAACACTCCTGGAACTCATTCTTCCATAGCATCTCCACCTTCAACCACCTCTACCATCTCTCTCAATGGTATAATCTTTGTAAGAAGAACTTCTGTAACCACAATTCAACCAACAACATTAGTAAAGTCCAGGCTAAATGCTAGGCATTTTTCAGACACTAACTTGTATATTTTAACAAGGTATTCCTCATTTATAATATTGGGTGCTGACAAGTATGAGAACACTAACCAGTCTTTTTAGGGAATGAGTAACCCTTCTGTAGATAGGTCCGGGGATTAGGTGACATATGATTCCTTAAGTACTTCGTGTGACCCTAACAAATCAGTATAGGAGTTAAAATACTAGCAAAATAGAGAACATGGATTCATGTATAACAAGATGAAAAATTTGGCATTGATTGCTAAAAGGAGATTAAACCTTTGTTATCACACAGATATCAACATTGCTTCCACTACCAAGATCATTGAACACCCCAGACAATATGGCCTCCGCTACTAGCTTTATCCCTTCATCTTTCTGCACCAAAATTCCATCTCAACATTTCGATAATTTACAATGTAAAATAGAGGCCAGATTCAGTAGACTAAACATAGCTGCAAAAAATGAACTTACACTTAACCCTTCCCGGTATTTTGACTCAAAGATAGCCATAGCTGCAAGAGAACCAGAGCCCATTGTAGCATATGGCAGAGTATCAGTTGATCCATGTGGATAAATCTGAGAAGAGGCCATTAACCAGCAATATATCAGGATTTTAACAATGGAAAAAATAATAATATACCAAAAGGTGAATCAAACACAAGACCACTCACAGTATGCAGATGTGGCCCTGAGACATCAACCCCACCAAGGACCAAAGCAGCTGAGACGTGCCCCTGGTAGCTGGTCAAGAGAGCATATTAAGCCTCTGTGTTAGCAATTTAATTGCACGGAAGGATGTAATTCAACATTAAAATATATGTTTCACCTGAAAAGATGAGACTTCAAAAGAGTGAGAGCTGTCACAACCCTGGATTCACGACCAGTGTGATACCTGTGAAGCTTCAGTTGGGAACTGACCATGTCTACAAAATAGCAGTTGCTACTTAAGGTGTGAGAGAGACACAGAGTAGGATTTGAAACTTGAAAGAGATGTTACTATCAATAACGGAATTACATGAATATCAAACTCAAATTACCAGTTACTGCCTCAGTATCAGCAGCTGTTCCTGCTCCACAGCAATATATGTTGGGGGCCATGTAATGAATCTTCTCACAGTTCTTATCAGCAACAATCGGTCCTTCAGTGGCTCGTGTGTCTGCTCCAAGAATGACGCCATCCTGGAATACAAAAGATATTCTTAAGCTGTTACATAAGAATCACTTGCAAAATCAGCCGGTAAAACATGCACCAATCATGGACTCTTAAAGGCCACATTTTCCTCACAAAAGATTCAAAGATGTATATTACACATAGCTTCCTGAGTCTGCTGATCCCTTGTGCAACATCTCATGGATAATCAATCACACAGTCATTCAATAAAGCTACATCACCCTTAAACTAAAAAGAAATGAAGATGCAGGTGTATCTAAGATACTGTGAAGGGGAGAAAAAGAAAGAAAACCATGTAAGAATGGAAAAGTTTTTTTGACAATTAGCACTCAGAAATGCAGTTAACTATGTATATGGTTCTTAATTTCTTTATGGAAGATAGCCTCAAGCTAAAAGCTAATGCTTCTATCACTAAAGACTGAGGGTGGTGGCTTTGTAGTGGGTGTGATTGCAAAGTGATGCTACTAGTTTTGGAGGATTCTTGAAACGAGTTTCATCCTATTTTTGTTGAGTTACTCATAAAATATTCCAATTGGAAAAAAATAATAGTAGAACAAAGTTTTTTGATGACCAGTAGAACAAAGTTACAAACATTAGCTGCAAACATGCTTGATTCTTGATAGCTCTGTTTTTCATAACATCCGTGCCATGGCCAGATATTAATAACAAACCCCATATCTGAGTTGTTTTTTTTGAGAAGGCAACATTTTGTATATATTTATCAAAATAGCACTTAGGTTGTGCTGAAACCATAGTTACAAGTGAAAAAAGAAGAAAACTGCTCCAGAAATCTTAACAAAAACTATGGTGTCTATAGTTGAAACAATATCTTCTATGTTTTCTAGTTAGATCAAAAACAGAAAGGTCTAAAGATTCAACTTAATCCTCTGAACTGAACTGCTAGCATCTTCTAAACATCTGAAATTTCTCTCTTTCTAGATTGTCCACCAAATGCAAGTTGGGACAATCCACCACCATCTATCTTTGTATGCCGATCCTACACCTGCTTCTTCCCAGCTGAGCAAGACCTCAGTAACCTTCATTGGCATTGTCCAAACAATACCTCTAAGACTAATGAGGATCTTTCATAGCATGTCTGCGATCTTACAGTTTAGAAATAAGATAGCTGACTGTCTCAGTGTCTTCACCACACGTGTAGCACTTAGAGCAAAGGTTGATTTTTCTCTTTCTAAGGTTTACATAAGTCAGCACCACTTCCATGGCTAACAACCAACTAAAACATGCTACTTTGTAGGGTATTTTAACTTTCCAGATGTTCTTCCATGGCCAGTTGTCCACTAGCTGCATGTCTCTGCTAAGAAGCTTGAGAAAACCCCGAAACCTCCGCTACCATGTACTTGCCACTAAAGTCTATCATATCTCTCCTGTGTAGCTTTGAATTCTTCCCGTGATCTATACAACTCTACTAATGTATTCACTTTCCAATCATTTCGATTTCTTCTGAATGCACACAACTCTACAAATGCTCCATCTACTGTTTTCTCTTACTGTAGATCCAGGGAATAAATGTTTGGAAGGAGATTCTTTAGACAAGAATTGGCAAGGCATTTGCCCCTCCAAAAAGATGTATTGCAGCCATTAAATACCTTGATAGTGGTGTGAGCCTTCATCAGAGGCCAAGTTCTTCTTATGGATCTCCATATGGTGAATTTACTTCCTTGTTATCCGGACCATATTCTGCTCTTATTATTAGTATGGCCCAATTTTTTTTAAAATTCACAGCAGCCTCCACCTCCAACCTTTGATGAAAAAAGGAAACCTCTCCTTACTTATTTCTCTATTTTACCTTCCATTTCACATTTTACGTAGGTGTTGGCAATTGGATAAGCTGAGGATCTACCTTCCAAAGAAAAAAAATCCTCTCTACCACCAAACATCACCTTTCATACATTGTGATTCTCTTTGCAATTAATTAGGTTGAAAAATCTACAAGGGTGAGGGTGAAGATGAGGTGCGTTGGAGGGTGGGGAGGACAAAATCAATGGGGGATGCCACTTGTAGAACTTGTTTTCCCTACTTCCACTAGGGAAGTTATTTTCCTCATTTTAAGGTTCTTGTTTTCCTAGAAAAAATGCTTTCCAAGAATCTTGACCAACCGAACATGAGAAAATTGGAAAACATCTTCCTCCATACCGAACACACCCTGAATTGTACTTTTTAACAACTGATAGGTTAACTGCCTTGGCAAGAATATACTTACATCTGCTAATGAAGATTGGGAAGATCAATAATAATGAATGGTCAAATTCATGGTTCTATTCAGTTTAAAAAAAAAAAAAAATCCTAGTTTCAAAACATGGTTCTATTCATCTCTCAAATAAATTGGTGAGAATTTGTCAAACATTCCCTTCAAAGGACTCCAAGGGAAAATATAGGCAGGGTTCTCTTGTATTTATATATTAACTCAGTAGGGCATTATGAACTCCATACTTCAAAGCAAAATGAAGTAAGGGAAGAGGAAGGAAAGACAAGAAGAAATCCTAAGTCACAAATCCAATATTTTCTCGGTGTACTAAGCAACTTTATTACTTCATCTCCTCTTTTTTGTGTCCTTCAAAACAAGGGTGTTGGTATTAAATGAAAGACGATACCTTCCAGTAGAAGCCAGCAAGTTTAATCCTTTAGAACGTTGGCACACAAAACTCCCCATGCCTAAAATAAAATACTCTTTTTTCTCTTTTCTCTCCCTTTTTACTCCAAATTTGTCAAAGGATCTCTAATCAAGAAAGACAAGTTTTTAATGGTAAGGCAAAGTTGTTTTGCTTGGGAAGTTTCCACAGAGAAAAATCCAGCTAACATATGCTTCCAACAGCCGAACATTTTGATACCAGTAGCAGAATATTCAGGCTAGATACAACCTATGAAATCTATTTCAGCACATACAATGTAATGCATATGAAGGTTTCTATCTTAAGAAACTTCAAAACCAATGAAATAACTGTCTAATTGTAGTTAGGAAAACCATCCAAACAAATGAAAGCAAACAACTAGTTAGAGAGTCATTAACCACTCTACTCAAATGCCTTAGGCCTGAAATGATCTCTTTCCCAACTAAATGAAAAGAAGCTGAAATAATACTCCAAAGCAAATGACCCAAACCCAAATGTCTTTTTCTCCCTTAAATAAAAAAAAAAAAAATCTGCATAAAATTCCTGTGCCTATAACACAGACACCAAGGTTTGGATCAGTTTGCCTGCACCTCGACCATTCCGCCTACCAAATAACTTTGTTCACGATATATTGCAAGAGATCACCTACCTTTTGTTTTCAATGCTTGTTTTAGTTCAACCAAACCAATAATACGATTCCCCTTTTTTAGGTTCAATGTATAAGGGTTTAGCTAGACGGTATCAAGTGAGCCAAAATAATCACATATAAAAAAAGGGAAGAGGTAGTGTACCTGAAAAATTAAGCCAACGATGGTAGTACCAGTCTTAAGGAAAGAAGGAGAGCGAAGTCCTTTATTCACCAGCATCTCATTCCTTCTGCACAAATCAAAGCTAAACCCACCCTTTGAAGGAACATCCTTAGACGCCATTACACACTCTTGATTACAAAAGGAACAGAGTTTGCGTTGATGATTCCAAACCAAAGACCTGATCTTCTAAATTCGCCAAGCCTTGGAGAATAAGAAAAACAAGCGCTGAATTTTGTTTTATTCGACCCGATATTGCACCCTACCAATTCAAATGCTGACTATGTTTCGGGTGTTTTTTTGAGGAAAGGGTCACATTTGCCCCTATATTCTTACAAAGGTTATATTTACCTTCCTTATACTTTTTTGATATTATTGCTCTTGCCATCCAACTTTGAGGCAATATGTTAAATCTTCATATTCCCACATAAATTATCTATGTGGTGCCTACATGTATCTTATTTCCTCCTAAATAAATCTAAAACATTATTTAAATTTTAACTTGCCCACGTTTTAAACCCGACGCACCAACATAATTAAATCAGGCCCCAAGCTCAATTAAACCAGACCCAATTATTAGGTTCTTATTGTTGTCTTCATTTAATGTGTATGGGTCTGGTGTGACAGAGCAGGAGATATCATAAGTTTTGATTTATGATTTCTGATAGGTTTATGAGAAGAATCAATGGAGTCGAATAGGGGAATGAATATTGCAGAGCTGCCATTGATTAATTTGGAAGTTTGGAGAGGAATACTAGAGAAAATAGAAGTTTAGAAATGGCAATTTGTTTCGTCTCTCCACCACCAAATAAGTCTGATCATCCCAAAAAAATAAAAACCTTAAACCACGGTAAAATCATCAGATTTTCACCACCATCAAAAAATTGAAACACCACCTTTGAATAATCAAATCAGATCCACCAAATAAATATATTTCCGAACAGCGTTAAATAATCTAGATATATAGAAATTTGTAGTAGTTGCGTCGAATTTAGTCTTATCTCATCCCCATTTCTCCATCAATAACCACCTCGTAACAATCATGTAGCCACCAAAAGCCAACTTGAATCCTCCACTCCATTGTTGAACTTTACCTCACCTTTTCCACCGTCGGAAACAATCGATAAAACAGAGCACGTGTAGCTTGTTTGGAAAAATTCTACCTATTTTTAATCAAATGCTTAACCAAATTTTTGGGTCGAGATTAAAGATGAACAAAAATTTATTGGATTAAATGATAAAATTTGTATTAGTTCTTAATCTTATTGTTGTATGATGTGAAATAGGAATAAAACGCCCATATAGAGAAAAATTAAGCAGAGGAATCAAGTTGGATTTATTTTGGTCAGTGGAAAGGATTTAATTGTGTGGGCTGTGATAAAACAATTTAAATAGTGTTTAGATTTAATTAGGAAAAAATGAACTCCACGTAGGTGCCACATAGGTAAATTTATGTGGGAATATGGAGATTTAATGGATGAAGGGTAAATATGGCCTCAAAGTTGGATGATAAGGGCAAATATATCAAAAAAGTATAACGAAAGATAAATATGATCCTTTTCTGAGAGTACATAGGAAAGTATGACCCTTCTCCCTTTTTTTTTTTTAATGAAAACCTAGTTGAAGTTCATTTCTAAAAAAAAAAAAAATTATTGCATCCAAAAGTTTTGGTATAGTCACGAGGGTAAATCTTTTCGAGTGCATGTCATGAAATGATCTCTTTTGTACTCACGTAAAGTTTGACATGTCGTATTTGATTTGTCATTGTTGATTTTGTGATACTTTTCAAATGAAAAGTCATTTTCGAATATGATTTCAAGAATTTTTCTATGTTACTTATGTTTTTTATTCTCTCACTATCATACATTGAATGTTTTTAGTAAAGATACAGTGAATAATATTTGATTATTAAAAAATAATAAACACTGTATGTAATGAATTTATTTTTACAATGAATCATTGAATTCTTGATTTTATTTAATGAATCATTTAACAAAAAAATATATTACAATGAATCATACATATATATTGTACTTTATGTTTTATGAATTTATTTTTATATGAATTCAATAAATATGATATATATAATTTAATAAGATGCAATAATTATGAAGTATTCATTTTACTTTATGTATAATGAATTTATTTTTTATGTGAATTCAGTAAATATGATACATAAATTAATAAGGTACAATGATTTTGATGTAATCAAAATAACCTTCATTGAATCTTAAAACACTCTTGAATTTAGTGAGGTTTTACGGTAAATCTTTTTAGAATGTGTTTATCTTGGGGCATAAGTTCAATAATATCTACCACTCCCTCCATTTCAAAATAAGTGAATTATTGAGGCAATGCACACCCATTAAGAAAAAAAGTTTAGGACATAAAATAAATATCACTTTTTTTCTTTCTTTTTTTCACCAAATAAACATCACTTTCCACTTTTGTCTTTTAGATATTTTCAAACTATAGTTTGAAAATATAAATAATGCAAAGTAAAATTATAAAATGAACAATTAATTTTCTTAAAATTATCACCTACAAGATGTAAATGAGGGGCAAAAATGAAATGAAAGGATGCAGTTGAAGCATAATTGACTTCAATTGAAAAACGTGAAGTTTTCGGATCAATAATCCCAACACCTGAAAGTGTCAAATCAGTGGGATACAAATGGATTTTTGTGCAAAAACGAAATGAAAAAGGTGAAGTCGTAAGATATAAAGCATTACTTGTGTCCCAAGGATTTTCTCAAAGGCCTGACATTGACTATATAGAAACATATTCTCCCGTGGTGGATGCAAATACCTCCATGTATCTAATAAATTTGGCAGTTCATGAAACTTGAAATGCACCTAATGGACGTGGTAACTGTCTATTTATATAGCTTATTAGACCACGATATTTTTATAAAAATTCCTGAAGGATTCAAAGTGCCTGAAGCATACGATGATTCTCGAAAAACTTATTCAATAAAGCTTTAAAAATGCTTATACGGATTGAAACAGTCAGGGCGAATGTGGTATAATCGCCTTAGCGAGTATTTTCTGAAAGAAGGATTTAAAAATGATTCAATTAGTCCTTGTGTCTTCATGAAAGGTCTGGATTTGAATTTGTCATAATAGTTGTATATGTTGATGATTTGAATATCATTGGGACTCTAAGGCAGTAAAATGTCTGAAAAATGAATTTGAAATGAAAGACCTCGAAAAGACAAAATTTTGTCTTGGACTACAAATTGAACATTTTGAAAATGCGATATTTTTTCATCAATCAACATATACTGAGAATATATTGAAGAGATCTTACATGGATAAAACACACCCATTGAGTACAGAGGCGTATGGACATGAAGGGGAGTGGGTTCACATGCACCCGTCCTCCCCTTCCTAACCCCTATATAATACTACTATTTTTCTAATTGTCTTTTTAAATTTGTATTGGTGAACCCAAGGTTAAAAAGAGTACTCTAGTGTATTGGTAAGTATGTACAAATAAGGGATGCATCACCTGTAGATTTGTGGTTCAAATTTCTCTATCAACATAAATATTTTAAATTTTTAATTAATATAACTAAATGTGCCACTTTTCATAACTCTTTGTAATAACTTATAAATAAAAAGAGGTTCAAATACCTATATTTTTAGATTGCATCAGCTATCTCTATAGAAGTGTCAATAAAGTCAATTTATACTTTTTACTTTCTTTTTCTCCTTTCCTTCTTTAGATGTTTTTCTTATTATTTTTTTTTTAACTTTGTCTTTTGACTTTTCAAAGCCCTAAACTAAAAGGTGAACAAGAGTAAAGACATCATGTTGTTCTTGTTTTGGCTTCATTCCACTTTGTTGTTCACGGTGAAGTAGAGGTGAGATTTCAGAACAAGTAACAAGGTGCTATCTAAAAAGTAAAGAAATTTTATTTATTAATGTACTTTATTTGTTTTATATGTTTTTCTTGATTTATGAAATGGTGCCATTACTTGATTGCTTGAATATTTTAAATTTATAAGAACTTCTTGATTTCTAAATCTGAAATGAAAGACGGAAATAGAAAACATGTTTATTGTCCTCAAAGTATGAGGAATCACCACTAATGCTGATGAGTATGGATTGGGAACCGATCTACGCGTGATCTGAATGCTGAGGACCTGAACCTACAAAGGATGTCGCGCAGAGTATGTGTTAGTACCTGGAATGTACTGAGCATGCATAATATATAATATAGTTGAATAAATACATAAACTGAACAAAGCACAACAGAGTATTGGCATAATCTGAATAATAATGTAAATACTGAATTTCAATGAAAAGAACTGAATTGAATGCAATGACCAAGTAATGATTATTAATATAACATGTTGAGACTGACTACTGAAATGTATTGGTAAACTTGGTCACATGTACTAAGAGTCTAACTGTGGGAGCTACTATTGACCGACATAAAACCACGTGAGTTAAACGTGAGTCCGATGTATACGCCCTATCGAGAGGACCCAATATACCTTGCCAGGGGTATAAAGGCATGACTGCGTGATCACTAAATATGATGCCCACAGAGGGGACTTATAAACCTACAGGCACGTAGTTTTGGGACTATGAGGGTACGCTGAACCCTATTCCAATTCGGTGCTAAGTCTACTCCCAACTGAATATGCATATGACACATTATGACTGAAATACTGAAATGTTGAATAACTCAAAATACTGACATGCATAATCTGAGAAATTAACAATTATATATTGATAATCTGACATTCGAAAACTAAAGCATGATTATCTGTTTTACTAACCTAGCAAGTGCATTTCATGAACTAAAAGAAACCACACAAATAGGATTTTGAGTTTCATACAAGGAATTTAACAACGATTCCAAGAAAACATGATAAGATTAGGAACACTATAACAGCTAAATCACAACAAATATCTAAAGTTTTTAGAAAACCTAGGTCTAAACAAGATATAGGGAATTAAGAATCTGACTGAATTCTAGGGACCTAGTGGACGAAAGGAATCCACTAGTGAAATCCTATATACCTGGTGATGAAATTCACAGAGAAATCTTTCGATTTTGGGGATGGAACTGAAGAAAACTTATTGCATGTTCTTGAGGGGTTTGGTCAACTCTTTCTCCTCTTTTGCTCTAAGTTTGATGATTATTTTGTGAATGAATCACTTAGGGGAGGTTCTGACTAAGTTACTAGGCTTAAACTGACCAAAACTACGTAGTTTAGGGGTTAAATGACGTAGTTTAGGTGTCCAACGCATAGGGGAAAAGACCAAACCGTAACTTAAAAGTTGACGAGGCCGACCACGGAGCCACTGACAGACCGTCATCAGGACCACAGCCCGTCAAGTGGATTGTGGTTCTTGGCCAGTGACTCTGTTCCTTGGTGCCCTCGTCGACGACCAACTTCATGGACCGTGTGAAGGACCATGGGCCGTGAAGGCCACCGTGGTTCTTCACCAGGGGATGGGTTCTGTTGGGTTAAGATGACGGGCCATGCCATGGCACGTTAGTGGGACCACGACCCGTCAAGGCTATCGTGGTTCACCGCTTAAGAACTGGCGGCTTTGCTTCACTACCATGGCTCATCTACGGCCCGTGTAAGAAACCATGACCCGTGGAGGGGCTTGTGGTCCTCAAAAAATTTTCCTAGTTTAACTTTTTTTTTTGAAGCGTCTAAGGTAGGTTCTGAGGTGTTACAATATCTCCCCCGTGGGAACATTCATCCTCGAATGAAGCCTAAATTAGCTGAGTATGAAGGGAAAGAGCTGCAAACCCTACCACTAAGTACTAGAAACTGAAATCTGACTGAACTGAGTTCCAAGAACATGTAAATATGCTGAAAATGAAAGAACAACTGAAGGAATATGATACTAAGAATGAATTTATGCAAGAGTAAGCTAAGAGACGGAAGAGGAATCATTACCTCAAGCTGAAACGGAATTGGAAGGAAAAAGATGAAGATACTTGGCCTTCATAGTTGCTTCTACTACCCAAGTAGTTCCCTCTATGGACTGACTTCTCTACAAAACCTTAACTGAAGCTACTTCTTTATAGATCACCCACACATTTTTTTAGCAAGGAAATGTGAAAGACTAGATGCACTACTACTAGTTCTAATGGTAACTATAACTTATATGCCACATTACCAACCCTTTTCAGAATTTTGTAAAGACCTACATATCTTGGACTGAGCTTCCCTTTCTTGCCAAATCCCATCACCCCCTTCATAGGTGACACTTTCAGGAAGACCCAATCATCGATCTCAAACTCTAAGTCCTTTCTCTCACATCTGCATAGGACTTCTGGCGACGCTGGGCTGTCTTTAGTCTATCTCTGATGGGCTGAACTTTTTCCATAACTTCATGAACCCAATCTGGACCAATCAATGCTGCTTCACCTATTTCAAATCAACCAACTGGATATTTGCATCCACACCCATATAATGCCTCATAAGGGGCCATCTGAATGCTGGAATAATAGTTATTATTATAGGCAAATTCTATGAGAGGTAGGTGATCATCCCAAATGCCCTTGAAATCAATCACGCAAGCTCTCAACATGTCTTCTAAGGTCTGATGGTACGTTCTGCCTGACCATCCGTCTGTGGATGAAATGTTGTACTGAGATTTACATGTGTACCAAGACCTTTCTGAAACGATTTCCAGAAATGAGAGGTAACCTGAAGACCAATATCTGAGATGATAGGCAATGGAACTCCATGTAACCTGACTATCTCATTGATGTAGAGTTTGGCGTAGTCCTCCACTGAATCTGTAGTCCTCACAAAGGAGTTGTCCTACGAGGAAACTCTAATTGCCATATTAGATCGACAGGTCCGTAAATTGAGGACCAAAGAGGTGGCTTCGGTTAAAGTATTGTGAAGAAATAAGAATAGAGAAGAGGTGACCTGGGAAGCTGAGGATGGCATGAGGTCCAAATATCCTCACTTGTTTCATACCCTAGGGTGATGGCATATCAGTTTACATTAGTGAAGTGAGGTTAGATACCAATATGATTTTTTCTTATATTGTTGCATATTATTATTATTATTATTGATTTTGCTCGCACTGTTATTGTGGAGCTATAGTGCTTAGCTATTTATGTCATCCTGTGAGACGTCTAGGTTAGAATTTCTGCGTTTCATGTTCCTGGATAGTCACATTTACAAAAGATATTCTGCCTAAATTTTTGAAACTCCTAAGGACTTAATTGCATGACTAAGATTTTTTTCAATCGAGGACAAATGTTTCTAAGGGGGGAAGGATGTAACACCCCGACTTTGTAAAACATCTAAATTAACTCGTATCTTTGTGGAAACACAAGAAGGGAGGGTAATAAATTAAGAATGATGTGGTATGTCATATTTTAAGTATTCAAGGATTGTATCTCAAGTTTTAAAGTTAAGTAAATGGCAAAATAATGGTTGGCGAAAGTTATCGTATGTTCCTTTTTAAAAATTTCTCTAAAATTTGGGTTAAATCTATTGGATGCTTTCTCCCAATATATAAAGAGTTAGAAGGTCTATTACCCATTAAATCAAAGGCCTACGAGTCTAGTTTGCAACACACAAAATCCCGTATCAAACTGACATCAGAGTAAAAAGTTATCAGGGTTTTACTAGGGACTGCCGGGGAAGAATTCGAGTTGGGTAAAAAATATGGTATGTCGGCTTATTTAACGTTTTAAGCCATGAAAACATTTCATGTCAGTTCCAAATCAGAGATAAAGCTGAAGAGAGGGTTCGTATGGAGTTCTAGCATGATGAAGGTTAGTTTTTGACGATTTCTATCATTAAACATTGCCCCCGTGCCTAGAAACGTAATCCCTACACGTGGCAATCATTTTCCCCTTCTATTAGCTACATTTGGAGCTGGTTTTTGAAGATATAAATTTGTAGTTCTTGGTTTTTCTTCAAGGTTTAAACTTGGTTAACTAAGGTAATCATATCGGGACTCTTTTATGATTGTTTTTATGATCGGGACTCTTTTATGATTGTTTTTATGACTTTCTACGGATGTTTCGACAAGTTCGGGCAATATGGCAAATCTGCCAATTTAATATTAATTATGAACTATTTATAGGTGCGTACCAATTGTGTATATATAGTGTTTGCGAAGCTTAGGACATAAGGAATAACTTTTGTGAAGGAACTACGGTCTTTCGAGCATTCATTAGAAAGGTATGTTAAGGTTATTCCTTTCGTCAACATGTTTCCTTAGAGGTAGTTTACGTTGGTGATCTTGTAGATGTAATTGTCAGTGGTTGTCTGATTGAGTGGTTATAAACCCTCGTTTTAGGGACTCATAATTTGTTAAGAACGACCCTAAGTTAGGAATGACTTGGAGATTATTCATATATATTATTTATAGCTAAATTACTCGCCTTTAGCTTATTCAATTGTTTGTTGTCACCCTTGGGGCTATTGTGGTTAGTTGTTGAGCTATGAACTGCCTATGGGGGCTATGATGTTGTTTAATAGGACTATGTTATTTCCAAAGAGAGATATGTGTTGCCACGGGCTATATTGATGCCAAAGAGTGTTATGCGTTGCCTATGGGGCTATTTTGACGCCAAAGAGGGCTATGTGTTGCCTACATGGCTATGTTGATGCAAAAAAGGGCTATGTGCATCCCATAGAGCTATGATGTTGCCTAAGAGGGCTATGTGCTGCCTACAGGGCTATATCATTGCCAAAAAGGGCTATGCGACTTCTTACAAAGACAAGGGGCTACCGATAGGGGTATGTAGATTGATTTGGCACCTTCTGGGCTTATGGGGGCCTAGGTAGGTGGTATATTGTTTGTACCTGCCGAGCTAATGGGGGCTTAGTTAGGTTGATGTTTGATCATTTTCATATTTTTAGATTTAGTAGCGGGTTAGCATGCTTATCTAAAATTTTGATTTCCTTATGTGATTGCTTTTGGTATATTATGATACTTGCTCGCTAAGTCTATAGCCATTCATACTCTGTACATTATTTTGTACTGATGCCCCCATTGCCATGGGGGCACTGCATTCATGCATGCAGGTCCCAACAGACGACCCAGTAGACCTCCTCAGCAGCAGGATTGACTTCTATCTGATTGGCTAGCCCCTTTCCTCCGGAGCTGCCAAAGTTGGGAGGTTTGTTACCTTTTGTTGTATATATCTTTATAGGTAGGCTGGGGCCCTGTCCCGCCAATCTTTACTACTCTTAGAGGCTTGCAGACTAGTGTGTGGGCTGTATAGCTACGTTATAGCCATACTGGCCTAGGTTGTTGCAAAGCTTGTGAGTTGTTTGATGTATTGTCTTGATATATACATGTTTTCGGTTTGGGTATAAATATCATGGTGGCCTCGATGGCCCAATCAGGACTTCTGTGCTAGTTGACTATTTATTTATATGATCTCCTAGGAGTAGTTGTTTCTTTTATAGATCAGTTGACAGGGGCCTTGCCGGTCGAGAGCTTAGGTTTAAGCCGAGATATACTTGTTTGTTTCCTTGATTGTGTGTGGTTGCCATGTACTAGTAGCAAATGGTTCAGCAGGGTCGGCTTGGGCCTGAGTTTTGGCATTAGAAGCCAGTTGCGCCCCTCGAGTTTGGGGAGTGACAATAATATTCTTAAAAATAGAAAATGGAATTAATGGTTGCTATTAACAACCCATTGCATCATTTTCATATTGCACTTTCTAAGATCAGGTCAAAACACTTTTTCTTAATTTGGTTTTGGATAAAATAGTTTTGTAATGTTGAGTCAGCACATAATTGAGCCTCCAAATCAAATAACACGCTTGTATACATAATGTTGGAATGCACGTATGGTGATAGAGTGTCAATGTAGATAAGTTATCTTCACAATCGCCCATAGCAGCGTACAACACATAGAATTTAGGGCAACCCTTTATCTTCTCCTTCTTCTCTACTTTTTCAAAAATCTATACCTTCAACATAAAGCAACTCTCTCTTTTTCTCCCTTATATGCAATAAATTTTAATTTTTGAATTCTCCAAACAGGGCAAAAGGAAAACAAACAAAAAGCCTAGATAGTGGCTTTAATATTGTTGGGTGGATAATTCTACCTCATGTTTTATCCATTTGCCTTGTTTTTTTCATTTTAATATGATGAGAAGGCAACAAGATCAATAATCTAAGGTTTTAGAACAACTTTCTTCTTTGATTTTAAATATTATACGATCACCACTAGTGCCAATTGAGTTTTATGATGATTCCTCAATGTCTCCATCCTCTTCAGGGAGGAGGATGGCTGTCGTTGGGTCGATGAAGCAAATTACTCCGGCCGAATTTGCATCTCTGCTTTTGGGGATTTCTTTTGCTTTGATGCTTTGTGGATCCATCACTTTCTTTATTGGCTTTTTAATGATGCCATGGGTGCTTGCTTTGGTTATGCTCTTTTATGTTGCTGGGATTGTTTATAGTTTGACTATGATTGGACGAGCTATTTTCTCTCATATATCTTCTCCCTCCTCACCAAGAAAAGATTTTCACCGTAAGATTTCAATCTCTTTACAATTTTGTTGACTAGAGTTCAGTTAGCTAGGTTTGCACATATTGTGGTTTCAACAGATATTTTATGCCCCCTTCTAATAGTTGAATTAAATGGCAATGATGTAGAATGTTTTGACTTATACGTTAATCGAGGAGTTTGGCTTGTACAGTAGTAAACGATTATTTGGAACTGGACACAACATATTTCCTTGTAGAATAGAATGGAAGTCAAATTAACTCGGTAAATCTTGTCGAAAATATCTTCCAGTCCTTCTAATGTTTAATTTCCATATCTGGATAAGTTGGAGCTAGCACCTTTGTCCCTTAGGGGTTGTTTGGTTGGGAAAAAAGTTGTCCCGGGATAAGTTATCCTGGGGTTAGCTATCCTGGGATAACTTATCCCACCATGTATATGGGTCATGGGATAAATTATCCCATCATTATGATATAAATGGTGGGATAAGTAATCCCAAACATGGCAACCAACCAACACACAAAAATTTTACCCCATCACCATTAATTTTTATCCCTCACACCAAACGACCCCTTAAAGTCTTCTTGTATTTTTTCCGTACTATAAAAGTATCAATTTCCTTTTGAGGAATTTGCATTATGTTAAATTTGCAAAAGTTTAGGTTGTTTTCTTTTTTCAAACTGCTTTGTAATGCTTTTACTTGTGCTGACCGTCTATCAAAAACAACCTCTCTACCTCACTAGGTAGGGGTAAGATTTGCATACACACTACCCTCCTCAGACCCACTTGTGGGATTACATTGGGTATGTTGTTTTTGTTGTAAAGTTGGACAAGTTACTGCATGATCCAGATTTTATGCATATTGACGTGCTATGTGAATAATCAAATACGACCATAGTTAAATTTGTACAATTTCAACTCAAGGTTCCAATCAGGAGACGGTTTGGATTACTTCTGGTAGTGAGAATTCTGTTTAAGGGCTTTATGTTTAGTAGTAGAGTAGTAGTTGTGTGTGGATTTCATGGTAATTTAGTTTGACCTGTCTTCTTGGAATTCTCTTTTGCATATATCAAATTGCATAACACCACCTTTTTTATGATCTGGACACCGTATTGCTTGATATTTTCACATGGCTTTAGGAGAAATAGTTGGAAGTGTATCGCTAATAGACACAAGGTCAAAATGAGTTCATTTAATATGTTTATTCTTGCAACTTCGCTCTGGATGTAAATGAGTCTTTAAATGAAAGACTTTTCATCATGTACTCGTAAGCTGTTAAAGTAAAGCTTGGTGCTACTTTAAAGCACTTTATTCGCTTCCCCTTTCCATTAGCAGTCTCACTACTATTGTGTTAGTATTATCATTCCTCCATTTTACTACTGCTGCTATTCCTTTTTTACTTTGGATCTCTATTTTTTGTCGTCAATAGTTTACTCTTCTTCACATTTTCTCAACATATCTCAAACCTATTTTGAAAATGCTTTTCTCAAACTGATGGTCTTATCCCAAGTAACCTCTCTAACTTACCCTCGGTAGGTTTAAGGTCTGCTAGACCCCTCCCTCATCAGATCCTATTTTTATGGGATCAAACTTCATATGTTGTTGTTGTATTGAGTTGCATTTGCATAGTCATATAAGCATACAGATTAGAGGTAAGACATGTATGGTTTTGAAAATGCAATCCTTGGAAGGAATTATGGATTATTTCTTGTGAATCTAAAGGAGGGAAGGTTCATCAATTCTTGGTACTTATAATTTCTTTCCTTTAACATGTCCACATTTTGTTATACCTACAACAATAACAACATATCCACTGTAATCCTATATGTGGGGTCACTTTGTTTACCTACTTGAGAATAAAACCTTTTTTTATAGTTCCGATTACTGAGTGGTCCTTAAACAACAAATAGCTTCACAGTATGTGGGCTTCTAAGAGTGTTTCGTTGTTAAGCATTGTCATGATTTTTTCAATCCATCTGTCTAGAAAATGTTACAATGGATGTATATTGAAGTTGCTCAAGTCTTTGCTTGGATTAAGTCACAAGTATTCTGTTAATTGCAAGGAAACCTTAGTATACCTATGAACTAAGGTACTTATAAGAGACCTGTTTTATAAGTAGAAATCAGCTTAACTTGATCGGTGAACCTGCTTCAACCTATCTCTGTTTTCGGACATTCATACTCATTTTTTAAGTTTTTACTGTAGTAATCTAGCTTTATACTGCATTTTGTTTTGTTCTCCCACTGGTCGTCTTTTCTTGTCAAGGATGGCTGGTGGGGGGTTTTGAGACACTCTGCTCTACCCCCTTATATGTGATTTTCCAGGATGTAGTCCCAGAATTCCTCTTCACTCCATTCCTTGAATTTTTAATTGCAGACTGGAAACTTTTCTGAAGCAATTTAAACACTTGAATGGTGATTGATTGTTTACTACGTCATAAGATGGAAGCTTCATGGCAATGTTTAGAGAATGGATGCATGAATGTCGATATTAATGAATTAAGGATATTGGAAGGTGATCTTTCGAAGTGGAGCAGGGAACAACTTGAGGATGGATGCATATTTTTAGTGATTATGTAGAGAGAAGGAAGCTCAAAATTTCTGTGCCTTGATGTTTTCCTATCTCAGTACACTATATTTTATGTTCCTTCAGAGATGTAGAAACAGTAGTTCATTGTTTCATCCATGAAGTAACATTGTCCTTGTGAATATTTCCTCAATGTATGAGTTACTTGTCTATGGGAAAATATAGTGAATGACATTGCTCTGAATTTGACAACTGCAACCTTTGTTCGCTTATATGCGTTTTCCCTTTGCATATTAACATCTTAGGTACACCCTACACCAATTGTCTCTACACTTTTGGCTGCTCTCAACACTATCATCTAGCTTTGTTTTATGTTTGGATTGGTTAAAACGTTTTGAAAAATATTTTCTCTAAGAAAATACTTCTTAAGATATGAGGAAATTCTAAACAAATACTGAAATAAACAAGTTTCATAAGTGTCAATTTAGGTTTATTGTCTCTTTCTCACCCATTCAACCTCCAAACCCTATTTTATTCTGACAGTGTTTCGGTAAATTAAATATAAATATTCTTAGGACAATACTTTCACTTACTTTTCAAATGCTAAAATTAAATACTCTCCCTATTTCAATTTGTTTGTCCTATTTATATTTGACACGAAGTTTAAAAAAGTAAAGATGATTTTTGAATCATGCTGTCTTAAATTTTAAGGAAATATCAAAATACCAAAATATTTTTTAATCTTATGATTTTCAACACGTCACACGAAAAGTAGGGATTGAAGAGTTGCCAAAAAATATTAATTTTTTTTAATGAACTAAAAACGAAAATAGATCAAATAAATTAACACATATAAAATAAAATAAAAACTCAATTATTTTTCACGAAAAAAATTATAAAAAATATTTTCGTTCGTACGAACATGCTCATTAATAAACATTTTGGCAAATATCTCCTTTAACCTAACACAAAGATGTTTGGAGTATCTTCTCTGGAATATTTAATTATGACGTGCTAAAGACATTTCCCACTCTTTCCCATTTCGAGCATGACAACCAATGGAATTTGGACACGTATGTAGGGTGATACAATTTTGACATAATTCTCCAACTATGGGTTGGATTGAGACTCTTTCTTTTTTCTTTTTCTTTTTCATTTTTATATTGAAATCTATCTGTTACACAACTTCGTCATTTGCCTAGGGATGACAAATGAGGTAGGGCGGGGCAGTTGCATAGTAAAATTGAATCATCGAAAGACTTTAAAAGAGATAAAAGTAATTATTCTAGAAAGAAACTAAAATATGGTTAGTGTAATTTTTTCTTTCGTATTATTCAAAAACAGAAACGGCAAACGTTAGTATTTTAACGTCTGTATGTTAACATAAAACAAAAAATTTCCACTTTATAAAGTGTTACTTTTCTTTTACATTTATAAGAAAAGTAAACTTTCCCAAAATCTTTTTACTTCCCGCTTACTTCCAACTTCTCAAAATCAATTTTATAACTCTTCATTGGTCCCTGATCCAACAAACCAATCGCTCCACAACAAAAATCGAATTCTCAAAAGATTGGAGATACGTAGCACAACCCGACAACCCAACAATCCGGCCTTGCTATTTTTTTAAAGTTATTTATTTCTTTTCATCTTATTTTTCTTGAGTCATGATTAATAAATAAATTAGTGAAAGATTTGAAATGATATTGTTGTTCTAATTTATTTAAAATTTCGTTTATATACAGTTAAAATCAAAAGCATGATTTTGCTCTTAGAATAAGTGCTAATATTTTGTGAATAGTAATCTAGACTTGAAGAGAACAACCAAAATAAACTAATAAAATCTGCAATATTGAGGGTGTCAAATGGAGTTGATTAGAGTAGTATGGTAAATAGGAGATTGAAAGTTAACTTTTCTTATTAAGTGTAAAAAAAACTTGCACTTTTTAAAGTGTAATAAAAAGTTTCACTTTATAAAGCACTTTATAAAGTGGAAAAAAAATCAGTTTTATGTTAAAATATAGACGTTAACAGACTAACATCTGCCGTTTATATTTTTGGTTAAAACGGAAGAAAAAAGTACTTTAAGTCTATTTTAGTTACTTTAAAAAAATGTGGTTTATTTTGGTCACTTATATCTCTTTATGACTCAAACTAGTAAAATTACCCGCTTCGTGCGGGAATTTGAAATCACGGAATTTATAAAATAATACTTAAAACCTATCAGACATTAAAACTAAAACAGTATACTATCTTACATACAAGATTACGTAGTAATAATCATTAATAATGTAAAGGAAAATCAAAATTATTACATCTTATCATTTATCATTAATAACATAAACATAAATTAATGATTGTAAAAATACATACCAGGATCTGTAGCATAAGCAATGATGTCTGTGAGCCACTCAATTGGAGCAAAGTACACAAATATTTAATTGTGAAGAAGAAGAGGAGGAGGAGGTTCATATTTTCATTGTTTTAAAATGAGAGGAAATCCCTCTATTTATAGACAACAAAGGATAGTGTGAACAAATATTTATTGGCCTTATTGGAAAGGTTACAACTATTTGGAAAAGTTGCAACCCTTCGAAAAGGTCAAAACCTTTCATAAAAGTCACAACTTTTCATAAAAGTCGCAACTCTTCATTAAAGTCGCAACTCTTCATTAAAGTCACAACTTTTCATAAAAGTCACAACTTTTCATAAAAGTCACAACTTGTCATAAATTTCACAATTTTTCATGAAAGGAGAAACAAGTTTTGTAAATAAATAAATTTAAAGAAAATTCTGGTTTGTGGTGGCGCCACGTAGGCGGGCCTAAGTTCTCTTATATATATATATATGATATATGATAGGTTCCAGACTCCTCCATTGGCTTGATGCTTTTTATTTTTAACTTGTTTCAAGCCATTCCATCCTGCATAAATTTTTTTAATTATTTTTAATCGTATTTGATACTAAAAATAAAATTCATTAATTTTTAATTTTTTTCTGTTATATTAATATAGTAGATAATGATTTGAAATTAATTTTTTAGAAGCTTTTTAGCAGCAAATGAAAGCTAGAGATATTAAAACTCCAACCTCACAATCACATTTGACCTTCTCTTTTCCACTGTGACAAATACACTAATCATTTAAAAATTATTTTTTTAGGATTAAACTGTGAATATTTGAGTAAGGAACTGACAATATTTGGATTAAACCATTTTCATTTCCTACTTTGACATTTTAGTATGCTATTTTAAATCACAATTGTAATAATTTAACAATGAAAAGACATATTGATTCTTTCAAAAATTGTGGTTTATTTTGGTCACTTATATTTCTTTATGACTCAAATAGGTTCCAGACTCCTCCATTGACTTGATTTTTTTTTTTAGTTTTAACTTATTTCACCCCATTCCATCCTGCATAAAATTTTTAATTTTTTTTTAATCATATTTGATACTAAAAATGAAATTCATTAACTTCTAAATTTTTTGTTGTTATATTAATGTAGTAGATAATGATTTGAAATTAATTTTTTAGAAGCTTTTTAGCAGCAAATGAAAGCTAGAGATATTAGAACTCCAATGTCACAATCACATTTGACCTTCTCTTTTCCACTGTGACAAATACACGAATCATTTAAAAATTATTTTTTAGGATTCAACTGTTAATATTTCAGTAAGGAACTGTCAATATTTGGATTAAATCTTTTTCATTTCCTACTTTGACATTTTTGTATGCTATTTTAAATCACAATTGTAATCATTTAACAATGAAAAGACATATTGATTCTTTGAAAGAAGTATGACCATATAGACACGTAAATTTTATTGAGATAAAATTCATACAAAAATTTGTGTTAAATTCATGTTCATTTGGGTTAAATAATTTTAATTTAAGCTTCAAAAATAAATAAGTTCCTTTTATTAAATTCCAGTCCAATGTCTATTTCATCTTGAGACCCAAACTTATGCCACATGTCAAGGTGACTTGACATCACATTCAAGTTCAAGACTAACAAAATGATGACATGTGTTCAAATGATGTGGCAATTTCAATCAGTTAAAGAACCAATCACAAGCCGCCAAGTGTCCAAAATGACATGTTTTGATAATCCCAAACAACCTTATCACATAACATTTGTGACAAGCTTGATTACATACATTCAGAAAAAGGCACAAGAGTTTATATACACTTAGAATACCTACTTCCTACAACTATAAATAAGAGGCTTACATAATTTTCTGAGGACATTCGGGAAGCATTGTAGAAAGCTACAACATCAACTGCATAGTTCTTCAAAGGAGTGATCAACAAAGTTTTTTTCAAAGATCGACCTAAAATGATGAAGTACTTCCCCACGTTCTCGGAGAATCAATCACATTTCAAGGAGGTCTAAACCATCCTACATTTGAGAAATATGCTACTGTTGGTCCTCAAATCATGGAGAAAAATTAGGAGAGAAGAATCAAGATAATAACAAGATTGTACTCATAAGAATTTATCAATAAAATTATTTTTTCTCTTATTTATTTTGGTTTAAAAGTTAATTTTCAGCACTACAAAAATTTATTGCAAACAAATTTTGCATGCCGCAATAGGACCAGTTCTACTTTCATCTCTTCCTCTTGCAAATTTGGAAACTACAAATTCAACTACTGTAATAGACTTTGAAAAAATCCACCATGCTTCATGCAAGGACTTTATTACTGCACAGTTGTTGAGCTCAATCATGCTGGCCCCATCACTCGATGTAAGTCCAAAGCTAGTGGTTTGGATGGATCTGAATATTTCTCCTCTTTGGAGATAGCAAAAATGAGGAAATCTCAAATGACAGCTATAACTTCGACTCCTAGGGTCAACCTTAGATCAGTGTTGTTTGTCGAACTCTCTCATACTGACTTTACCTTTGGTGAATCTGAGGGTTCAACTGACTCACTAACTCTAACAAAGGTCAACACCTTGATGGCTGATGCAACTAGCCTAAATGAGAAGTTCATAATGATGGACAAACCATCGAGGCCTTGAAAAAGTATGTGGACGATAAAAATCTACAAATCGCTCAACTTATTAACAAGATGGAGGCATTTGCGCCTAGAGAGTCAAATCATTTCCTTGCTTGTCCTCATGGATTTGTTCCATAAAACAAGGACATTGATGAGCCACTTGCTAAGTCCAAATTTTAAAAGGAGAAACAATCTACTTCAGTTGCAACATTGTATGTTCAGTAATTGCAAGACATGACAACAAATACCATCAGAGCTCAATATGGCAGAGCACTACGAAATTCATTGTAATACTCTAAGCTTTACACCAAATGGATTGATTATCTAGTGATGCCAATGAAGTATCAACCACAAAAGTTTCAACAATTTTATGGCAAAGGGAACCCTAGGCAACACATCGTCCACTTTGTTCAAATTTGTAGCAATGTTGGAATACATGATGACCATTTAATAAGATAGTTTGTTCGTTCACTTAAGGGGAATACATTCGACGAGTATATCAACCTAAAACACGACTTCATTAATTGTTATGAGCAACTGGATAAGGATTTCTTCAATTATTTCTACAATACTCAACAGATCGTGAGAATTATAGAGTTGACCGGCAGTAAGAAAAGAAAGGACAAGCCTATGGTGGTTTACTTCAATTGTTGGAGAACATTAAGTTTGGATGTAAAGACTGTCTTATTATTACGCCCCAGAAACTAGTAAGTTGAACTAGAGAGTTCTAGTGCTTTTCGTAAGAGTTTTAGAGTCTGGTATGAGGATTAAAACTCATAAAAATGTTTCCCGTACTTCGAATGGAGGTTTTAGGGTCTATACGTCTAGGTATGACCCCCCAAGGACCACCCAAGGGGTCCTTGAGGAGGACCTAAAAAATAGCCCCAAAAGCTGTAAATTGGTAGCAACTACATTCCACCTACTAGCCGTAGGTGGACCCACGCCCCGTGGGTTGGGGTCATGGGTCAAGGCCTGAGTTGGACTACATTTTCAGCCTTAGAACCAGTACCTACGGAGGTGCAGTACGCTCCATGAACCCACCCACGGTCCGTGGGTGGTGGTTTCGTGAGTGGGTGCATTTTTTAAGTTAGGGGGTTTGAGAATTAATTAGTAATTAGTTATGGGTTAAGGGAGATCGGTTAGTTAGTTATTAAAGTACCTATATAAGCCTAATAAGACCCCTAAACTAAGTCATTAACTCATTCATCAAATAACCCCAAATTCTCCCCAAATAATTCTCTCTCTAGAAGTGAAGAAGAAGAAGAAGAAGAAGAAGAAGAAGAAGAAGAAGAAGAAGAAGAAGAAGAAGAGAAGGGGCAGATTTTCCTCCATTGATGCAAGATTGGTTAGGGCTTTGAATTAAGGTATGTTAGCTTATTCATCTATGGGTTCTTCCACCTATAGATCCCCCTAGGTTTTCCCCCAATGTGAAGTCAAAAACCCAATTCTAGCTAGGGTTTCCTTCTACATTGTGGGTAGGGTTTAGGTATAATTCCAATCTAGTGGATAATACCTGATTATGATTGTAATAGCATCGAATTATGATATTATGATGATTATATGTGATTTCTATGGTAAACCCTAGTCTAATTGATGAATGTGATATTATATGGGTTTATACAGTGAAAGGTGAAATTGAAGGTTCATAGGTGATCTTCTTAAATCAACATCAAGTGTAGTAATTGTTAAAGGTTAGGAACCTATAATCATGTATTGAACTAGACTTTATTGAATATGAAGGATCATGACTTGTAAAGATTAAATTAAACCTTTTTGATCAATTATGACTAGAATCACCTACTAATGGAGAATGAGATTAGAATACCTTGAAATCTAGGTATAAAGATTGTAGTATGAAGTAAAGCTTGAGAATATTTCTTGTAGGCATCAATGTTAGGGCTGTGGGGGTAAGGCCAATATTATGTAATCTTGTTGTGTGTTGTTGAAAGTCTATTCTCACTTACACACTTATGCATGAATATGCTAGGAGATCCAAGGTTCTCTCACAGAGAATGATTCTAGGTTGGCTTAATAACCTAAAATGAATCAAAGCATGTTAGACTAGAATAACTTGAAGTTGTGATATATGATCCTTTCATGTGTAGCTTGACTTGGTAAGATAAGACCACGATAGAATGGCTTAGGATTGAGGATTTATACTCTCCTAAGGGATAGCTTGACTTGGCATTGTAAGATGCATTCCATGGTAGCATGAGTTAGGAGTAGTCATGGTAGCTTAGGATGGAGGATTTAGACTCTCCTAAGGGTAACTTGAACTAGCATTGTTAGGATCCCTTCATTGGTTTGGCCCAGACCACTTCATGGTAGCTTTAGGATTGAGGATTTATACTCTCCTAAGGGTAGCTTGGGATTGAGAATCATACTCTCCTAAGGATAGCTTACATTAGCATCTTGGTGTGCTTGTAAAGGTAGCTTGAATTTGCATTGTAAGATGCATTTCAAGGGTAGCTTAGGATTGAGGATCCATACTCTCCTAAGGGTAGCTTGACTTTGCATTGAAAAATGCATTTCAAGGGTAGCTTGAGTTAGGGTTAGTCATGGTAGCTTAGGATTCAGGACTTATACTCTCCTAGGGGTAGCTTAGGATTGGGAATCATACTCTCCTAAGGATAGCTTACATTTGTATCATAGTGTACTTGTAAGGATAGCATGACTTCGTTGGTCCAGGACTATTTCATGGTAGCTAGGATGGAACACTTGTACCTTTCCTAGAGTAGCTTGGGCTTGCATGTTAGTGTGTCTTACAAGGTAGTTAGGTTAGCATAATATAATTATGTTAGCAAGATGATAGCATGGTTTAGCCTATTAGGGTGCTATTCCTTGATAGCCTTGAAGTTGAGAAATAGACTCCATTCATATGTTGTGTGACTTGCCTAGTACTAAATAGAGAAGTACCTTGAATGACTAATGGAAAATAGTAAAGAGGGACTAGTCCCCAAATAGTGAGTATGTATGTATAGCCTAAAGTGGTACTTAGTGTGTATAGTAGTATGGGATGCTATTCATACATTGCACGAGTATGACTTGTAGCTACTTATGAAGTGATCTCTTATATAGTATTGACTTAGCTTGGGTTGTTGCTATAGTTGCCTCCTAAGATATGATTGACTAAAGGTGATAGGTCCCTTGTCTATATGAAGTAAGCTAATCATGAGACCAAAGGAGGGTAAGTATGACTAGGATAACTTCAAGGTTATGCTTGGTGTGAAGGGTAGTATGGGATGCCTTTTATGCATTGCACAAGTGTACTTTGAGGTTTCCTAGAAGTATGGTGCCCTTATGGTAGAGAAGCTTAAGGGCTTGACCATGTATATAGACTATGATTAGGATGACCAAAATTGGATGCTTGGCTTGGGTGGTATTATGGGATGCTATTCATGCTTTGCACATGTATGCTTTTGAGGTTACTTGAGAATAGTTCTATTATGGTATAGATGACTAAGAGTCAAGTAATGCTTATATGATGCTTATGTTGGAGACTTTGTTTACTATGATTATGATATTGTCTCTTATGCTTATGGCTTATATTTCATGAAGTGTTTCATATGATTTTGGATTATGTCTTGTATTGACTAACCCTTGTCTTATGCTCTTATGATTATGCAAGCTAACATATTTAGTACATTTTGTACTAACGCATTACCTTGCCTACATTCTAATCAAATGTTGGGTTTAGAGACTTGAGTGCTAACTTGAAGCTAGGTTTCTAAAGAGCTAAGGAGTTAAAGATTTTGGTGACTCCTCATAGCTTCAAGGACAAATCCCACAATTTCCTTTATGTCTTTATTTCATGTTTTGAGACTATTGTATGGGCTGTGTCCCAAAAGTTTATTCTAAAGTTGTATTAGATGGTTTGAGACAAAGTATATTAAGTCTTCCACTTGCTTTTATGAAAGTGACTTCTATTGTAAAAATTTTGAAATTTTCCGCATTTTCTATTATCTTATGTTCATGATATGCTAAGGGCTTGTATGAGACCCCTTCGCGGTCAAGTATGCCATGTTACTTCTAGGGTATACCCCTAGGTCGTGACAAACTTGGTAACCAGAGCAAAAGGTTTATAATGGTTCTAGGATTTTCTCAAACCACGTCTAGTAGAGTCTTTTTCATAAATGTGAAGTGCGCCACATTTATGAATAGGAGGCTATTGGATGCTTAGGATATCTCACTTCTTCATTCTCTAAGTCGTGCCATTGATTTTAACTCTATAAGGTCTCTCTCCTATTCCTTATCTAGTGGTCTTTAGGATATGACTACTTGAAGGGCTTATGCTACAAGGAGTGAGGGAGAAAAGGTTGGTTGAGATGCGAATTATGGCTATGTGACTTGATAGATTTGAGATGATGGACTTTGATGTTGTCTTTTGTATGAATGATGCTTCATTGTTGCCTTTATGTTATAAGATGTTTAGAAGAATTTGTGTAGGCTTACTCCCAAGGGGGAGATAGTGTGCCTACCTAGCAAGGTTATTGTGTGGTTATGTTTAGTTGATGGTAGAACCCGACTTAGTCATGATGAGTTTTGAGGTTTGTTGATAGATTGATTGAATAGGGTATTTAAATAATGCCTAGATGGGTGAGTGAATAGACTCCTCTAAGAAGGGTAGAAGTGTAATTCACCATGGTTTAGAATCATCTTGTGTGATGGATGTGAAAGATTAGTGATTACTTTCTCCGACCTTAGAATTGAAAGAAGTGATGCTTAAAAGAGTTTGTATAGGCTTGCTCCCAAGGGGGAGATAATGTTCTTAGATAGCAAGGTCGTTGAGTGTCCTTGATGTTCATGAGTTAGGTTTGCTTGAAATTTTCACCTTGAGAGGTGTAGTGAGTATGAGAAGTTTAGTCCCGGTTGGGTAGGCTCATGTGAGATATTGAGTGGTGTTAGTAAGGTTGCTTGTGAGCTATAGTTGCTTAATAAGAACCTCTCTAATTTAGAATTTCCTGTAGGGATCTTAGACCGGTAAGTTAAGAAATTGAAGAACAAGGAAGTTGTTCCATAAAGTGGTAAGGAGTGTTCTTTAGTAAGGAATTTGGTTAAGAGTGCTACTTGGGAGGCCAAGGGCCAATGAGATGTCCCGATGTCCTCATCCTTTTCCTTCTACTCCTATTCTAGCTTGAGATAATAGGTTCCTCGAGTGTTCTTTAGTAAGGAATTTGGTTAAGAGTGCTACTTGGGAGGCCAAGGGCCAATGAGATTTCCCGATGTCCTCATCCTTTTCCTTCTACTCCTATTCTAGCTTGAGATAATAGGTTCCTCGATTTTCTTTCATATGAAGTCATGTGTGAATTGTATGTTTCCATGATTTTCTTATTTGATGCATGTTCATGAAAATGCTTAGGTCTTGTTAGAAATGACTTATATGCATTGTTTTCCTCATGTTGTAGTGCATTTATGTAGATTTGCATATAGACTTCATGAGATGAATTATGAGCATGCCGTAGTTTGGAGTTGAAAGATTCCTCCTTGAATAAATGCTTTTTGAGAGTAATTTTCATTTAGGCTCCATGTTTGTGTGTTGAACATGTTTTAGCAAGGATATGTTAGTTCCTACTTGAAAATGAGTAGATATAGAGTTTCATGCATTTTGGGTTGATAGAAGTAGTTCTGCATGTAATGTGTTTAGCTTGGAATTGAAGTTTCTTCTTTGGTTATGTGCATTTAGATGTAGTGCATGCATGATGGGCTGCTATTTTAGAGTTTTGACTTTAAGAAGTGTTTAGAATCATCATTCGAGGACGAATGATATCAAGAGGGAGATATTATTACGCCCCGGAAACTAGTAAGTTAAACTAGAGAGTTCTAGAGCTTTTCGTAAGAGTTTTAGAGTGTGGTATGAGGATTAAGACTCATAAAAATGTTTCCCGTACTTAGAATTGAGGTTTTAGGGGCTATACGTCGAGGTACGGCCCCCCAAGGACTACCCAAGGGGTCCTTGAGGAGGACCTCAAAAACAGCCCCAAAAGCTGTAAACTGGCAGCACCTACGTTTGCCACCTACTGGTCGTAGGTGGACCCACGCCCCGTGGGTTGGGGTCGTGGGTTAAGGCCTGAGTTGGCCTGAATTTTCAGCCTCAGAACCAGCACCTATGGAGGTGCAGCATGCTCTGTGAATCCACCCACGGTCCGTGGGTGGTGGTTTTGTGAGTGGGGGCAGTTTTTAAGTTAAGTGTTTGAAGTTAGGGGTTTGAGAATTAATTAGTAATTAGTTAGGGGTTAAAGGATGTCGGTTAGTTAGTTATTACCACCTATATAAGCCTAATAAGACCCCTAAACTAAGTCATTAACTCATTCAACAAAGAACCCCAAATTCTCTCTCTAGAAGTGAAGAAGAAGAGGAGGAGAGAGTAGGGCAGATTTTCCTCCATTGATGAAAGATTGGTTAGGGCTTTGAATTTAGGTATGTTAGCTTATTCATCTATGGGTTCTTCCGCCCATAGAGACCCCTAGGTTTTCTCCCAATTGTGAAGTCAAAAACCTAATTCTAGCTAGGGTTTCCTTCTATATTGTGGGAGGGTTTAGGTATGCTTTCAATCTGGTGGATAATACCTAATTATGATTGTATTAGCATCGAATTATGATATTATGATTATTTTATGTGATTTCTAATTGATGAATGTGATATTATGTAGGTTTATACCATGAAAGGTGAAATTGAAGGTTCATAGGTGATCTTCTTAAATCAATGTCATGTGTAGTAATTGTTCAAGGTTAGGAACATATAATCATGAATTGAGCTAGATTTTATTGAATATGGATCATGACTTGTAAAGATGAAATTGAACCTTTATGATCAATTATGACTAGAATCACCTACTAATGGAGAATGTGATTAGAATACCTTGAAATCTAGGTATAAAGATTGTAGTATGAAGTAAAGCTTGAGAATATTGCTTGTAGGCATCAATGTTAGGGCTGTGGGGGTAAGGCCAATATTATGTAATCTTGTTGTGTGTTGTTGAAAGTCTATTCTCACTTACACACTTATGCATGAATATGCTAGGAGATCCAAGGTTCTCTCACATAGAATGATTCTAGGTTGGCTTAATAACCTAAATTGAATCAAAGTATGTTGGACTAGAATAGCTTGAAGTTGTGATATATGATCCCTTCGTGTGTAGCTTGACTTGGTAAGACAAGACCAAAATAGAATAGCTTAGGATTGAGGATTTATACTCTCCTAAGGGATAGCTTGACTTGGCATTGTAAGATGCATTTCATGGGTAGCATGAGTTAGGGTTAGTCATGGTAGCTTAGGATTGAGGACTTATACTCTCCTAAGGGTAGCTTAGGATTGAGAATCATACTCTCCTAAGGATAGCTTGCATTTGTATCATAGTGTGCTTATAAGGATAGCATGACTTAGTTGGTCTAGGACTATTTCATGGTAGCTAGGATGGAACACTTGTACCTTTTCTAGAGTAGCTTTAGCTTGCATGTTAGTGTGTCTTCCAAGGTAGTTAGTTGAGCATAATATAGTTATGTTAGCAAGATGATAGCATGGTTTAGCCTATAAGGGTGCTATTCCTTGGTAGCCTTTAAGTTGGGAAATAGACTCCATTCATGTGTTGTGACTTGCCTAGTACTAAAGAGAGAAGTACCTTAAATAACTAATGGCGGAAAAGGCCCTTTCCCTTTTTAATAATAATAAATAAGGTAAGCTTTATAGCTCCAACCTAGTCAAGGGGCTTTGATGCCCTTTGTATAGGTTGGGTTGCTGGATACGGGATCCTCGTAGTACTCCTTCCTCTCCTTTAGAGTCGAGTCACTTCGTACCTTCCTAGCCGTCTATTTCAATCGTGCCAGTTGGAGGAAAGCCCGTCTTTTTTTGCCTACTCCTGGTGCCTAAAGGCAAAGAGCTTCTTCAATAGCCAAGTCGAGCAGTCAAGCAGTGGGTTGAAGTCAAAGACAAGACAAGTCCTACTCTCAAGCAAAAGGCTAAGAGCGCTTGTTCCACTTCTAGCTCGTTAGGGATGGGATTCCTAAGACCTCTGATGCCCTGACTCTCAAATAGTAAAGAGGGACTAGTCCCCAAATAGTGAGTATGTATGTATAGCCTAAAATGGTACTTAGTGTGGATAGTAGTATGGGATGCTATTCATACATTGCACAAGTATGACTTGAAGCTACTTATGAAGTGTTCTCTTATATAGTATAGACTTAGCTTGGGTTGTTGCTATAGTTGCATCCCAAGATATGATTGGCTAAAGGTGATAGTTCCTTTGTCTATATGAAGTAAGATAATTATGAGACCAAAGGAGGGTAAGTTTGACTAGGATAACTTCAAGGTTATGCTTGGTGTGAAGGGTAGTTTGGGATGCCTTTCATGCATTGTACAAGTGTGCTTTGAGGTTACGTAGAAGTATGGTTCCCTTATGATAGAGAAGCTTAAAGACTTGACTATGTATATAGACTATGATTAAGATGACCAAAAAGGGATGCTTGGCTTGGGTGGTATTATCGGATGCTATTCATGCTTTGCACATGTATGCTTTTGAGGTTACTTGAGAATAGTTCTATTGTGGTATAGATGAATAAGAGTCAAGTAATGCTTATATGAAGCTTATGTTGGAGACTTTGCTTACTATGATTATGATATTGTCTCTTATGCTTATGGCTTATATTTCATGAAATGTTTCATATGATTTTGGATTATGTCTTATATTGACTAACCCTTGTCTTATGCTCTTATGATTATGATAGCTAACATATTTAGTACATTTTGTACTAACACATTACTTTGCCTACATTCTAATCAAATGTAGGGTTTGGAGACTTGAGTGTTATCTTGAGGCTAGGTTTCTAAGGGGCTAAGGAGTTGAAGATTTTGGTGAGTCCTCATAGCTTCGAGGACAAAACCCATCATTTCCTTTATGTCTTTATTTCATGTTTTGAGACTATTGTATGGGCTGTGTCCCAAGAGTTTATTCTAAAGTTGTATTATATGGTTTGAGACAATGTATAGAAAGACTTCCGTTTGCTTTTATGAAAATGACTTCGATTGTAAAAAGTTTTAAATTTTCCGCATTTTCTATTATCTTATGTTCATGATATGCTAAGGGCTTGTAAGAGACCCCTTCGTGGTCAAATACGTCGTGTTACTTCTGGGGTATACCCCTGGGTTGTGACACTTATAGATATATCTGTGATGGAAAGGTGCATTGGGGGCATTTGTACATCCTACGAGGAATCAAATCATAAACTTAATAAAAACTTTCTACACAAGCACATGACATGGAGTTAAATATCGCGTGTCATGGGAAAGCGTCTCCTTTTGATAAGCTGACAAAAGAATGAAGGAGCTTAAGAAAGGTACGACCTCAAAGATTTAAGCTAAAGAATCTATTGCAGTAAGAAAGACTTCTTTAAGTTTAGCACTAAGCAAAAACTAAAGGAAAAGAAACACGGAGTCAATACCAATAGGATGTCACAACCCAAAGTATACCCTAGGTGTAACATGACGTATAGAACCTTGAAAGGCCCTACACAAGCCACTTAGCATACATCATACAAGAAAATCGAAATAAAGATTTCAGAGAAACATTTTCTTATTCCATAAGAGTTTGACATATCAGAAGTCTAACATAGTCTTAACAAGCAATCTAAAACATAGAAACAAGTGGTTGAGACATAACCCATACATAACATACATCATCCAAAAACTAGAAAGATATAAAGCAAGTAAAAGTGTCTCGGTCCTCGAAACATGAGGACTCACCAACTCTTGAATTCAGTAGGATGATCAAATAAGCACGAGTGTGAGAGGTGGAAACATCGGATTTTACATTAATGAGACAATGTAGGTATAAGTATGCATTATTAGCATATGGAATGTACTAAGTATGTAGAAATATGCATAAATAGATATGATGGCATAAATAGCTTAAACATGTAATGCATGGCCAACATTTGAACATTTGGAATCTTTAAAAAAGAAACAACACATAGGTCATAAGATATAGTGAGTACATTTAAAATAAGACACATAAGAAAGCCTTGAAGAAACATAATCATTTTTCTGGGATATTAGCTTTAGCCGACAATAAGACCATGAGAGCTATATCATGGAATCCGGTATATCCCTCATACCGAAAGAATGAGATTCTACTTGCCAAGGTAGAATCCATACACATCATCTTTTGCTAAAGTGGATACACTAGCTAGGTCATTTAAGTCAATCCTATGAGGGCACGTAGTTAAGGACTTGAGGTTACTTCTAGAGACTACTCTGCTTGAGCCTCCACCTCAAAGCCCTCGCGGTGCTAAGTTTTATTCCCAACATAATAGATAAAAAGCAAATATCATTATAGCATAGGAAAGGTAATGATGAGTACCAAATCCACATCTTAAAGATCAAAACATAGAATAACTCCTTAAATTACAATTCAAGCATACATGAGATAACCTTTCGCCAATGTCAATCCATATGTGAGAAATGCCTTTCATAATCTTGATCATCTTTGTATTTAAGAAAACCTTTCAATTTTATTTTTTTTGATAATTTCATCTAAAACAACCCTATCATCATAAACATCACTTTTATAAGACATGCATAATCCTTCAAAAATTATAGTTCATAGGTTCATAGTTGAAAAATTATGAATCATGCATAGGTCCATATGATTTCAACTAAATATCATGTAATTACATTAAATCATTCAATGTAAAATTGAAACAACAGTTTGAATCATAATTGGAGGAAATTCCATGGAGACTTAAGAAGAACCCTAATTTGACCAATTGAAATTAAATTGAGAAATTGAAAACCTTGGGGACCCCATGGAGGAATGGATCCAAGGGTGAATACCCACATACCTTGCTACAGAAGCCCCAAGATGAATGGTGAATTGAAGATTTTGGAGTGAATTCTGTCTTTTTCTTCTTCCTTAGGTTGAGAGGGAATTTAGGTGAATGAATTTTACTAGACTTTTGGATAATAGGAGAATGAGTTTGAAGTGGGTAGATTTAGGACTTAAAGTCTTTATATAGGGCTTAGGATGAAGGCCAGAACAACACAGAACATGCTTAAAACATTTAGGGAAAGACCCAAAAACCTTTAATAAATAACTGCCAGAACTAGTCTACTGGTCATACCTATGGAACGTAGAACTTTATACGGTCCGTACTGGTCAACCATAGACCAGGTACTGTGACCTTAAAACCACCCAAATTTTTACGAGACCCTTATATGTTCCATAAGACTTCCTATAGTCCGTAAACCTTAGCCATAGAACTCAAATTTAACCCTAAAATTTCACTAAGTCTAGATAGTTTGTATGGAACACATCTAGGATCAATAGATCATTCGACGGACCGTACTGTTCATCCATAGGGTGAGGTACTAGGGTGTGATTTTCAAAAATTATTTTTCCATTCCTGTGAGACCGGTCACGACCTCTAAAAATTTCTACGAACCATAGACTAATCTCGTAGACCTGAACCAGTAGCAAAAATTCATACAACCTATTCCCTTTTCAAAATCTTAGGTGTTACAATATCTCCCCTTAGGAACATTCATCCTCAAATGAGACTCAAGTTAGCCTAAAAAGGGTAGAGGAAAGAGACTTAAAAACCCAACATGAATGCAATCACACAAATATACATAATCAAAGAGAAAATTGACTCCAATATTACATATACTTTAAAACATCTTTTCATAAAACATATATGCATGCATATGGAAATATGAGAATGACTAAGACACATGAATTAACAAGAAATAAACATGAAGAACTAAATACCTTAAGCTAGAGTAGAATCAGATCGAAAGAGATGAGGATATTAAGACATCATACCAGCCTCGGCCTCCCAAGTAGCACCCTTAACCAATTGATTCCTCCACAACACCTTCACGGAAGCAACTTCCTTATTATTCAACTTTCTAACTTGCCAGTCCAAAATCTCAACCATGACATGTTCATAAGAAAGGGTTTCCTTAATACCAAGGCTCTCCAATAGTATAATAGATTTTGGATCTCCAACACACTTATTCAACAAAGAGACATGAAATATCAGATGTATCGGTGCTAAATCATTAGGCAACTCAAGTTCATAAGAGACATTGTTAATATGCCTCAAAATCTGATATAGACCCACATACCAAGCTTCCCTTTTTTTCCAAACCTCATGATACCTTTCATAGGTGAAATCTTCAAGTAAACCCTTTCATCAACATCAAACTCATCTTCAAGTAAACCCAATCATCAATATCAAACTCAATATATCTTCTACTAATATTGTCCAGGACTTTTGTCGACTTTGAGCCATTTTCAACTTTTCTCTAATAAGCCGAACTTTCTCCATAGCCTCATGTACCAATTCAGGACCTATCAAAGCAACGTCACCAACTCCAAACCAACCTATATTATTTCTAAACCTCTCACCATAAAGAGCTTCAAATGGATCCATAACAATACTTGAATGATAGATATTATTATATGCAAACTCAATTAAAGGAAAATGATCAACCCAATTACCCTGGTAGTCAATCACACAAGCTCTCAACATATCTTCCAAATTTTGGATGGTACGCTCTACTTGCCCATCAGTTTGAGGCTGAAATGTTGTACTAAGCTTGACATGAGTACCAAGACCTTTTTGGAAAAGTTTCCAAAATTGAGAAGTAAATTGGGTACCACGATCGGAGATAATGGATAGAGGCATCCCATGCAACCTAACCTTTTCTCTTAGATAAAACTTAGCATAATATTCCGCCAATTGTGAAACCTTGACGGGAATGAAATGATCCGACTTTGTCATATGATCTACAATAACCCAAATTGAGTCATGTTGCTGCCGGGTGTGGGGTAAACCAATAATAAAATCCATATTCAAATCTTCCCACTTTCAAGTAGGAATACTAATATATTGGGACAAACCTCCTAGCCTTTGATGCTCAAGTTTCACTTGTTGATAATTACGAACCTTAGCCAGAAATTTTGCAATATGCTTCTTCAACCCATTCCACCGTTAGACCTCCCGCAAGTCACAGTACATCTTGGTGGCTCCCGGGTGAATGGAATACTGAGAACTATGGGCTTCCGATAAAATTTTCTCCCTCAAATCATTCACATTGGGAACACACAAACAACCTTGATATCGAAGAACACCATTTTCCCCTTGGGAGAAAGCCTCAACATATCACGCCTTGAGACTTCCCCCTTAACGTAAACACGTGACCTATGATCACGAATGACCCCAAGATAACCCTGAACTGGCATATCATGAGCATACTACAATTTACTAATTAAAGAGATACTGTGCGGAAGCTAAAATATGAGATAACTAATGGTGGGAATACCCTAAACTGGTCTAAATGCATAAATACTAAAATAAAAATTAGAGATACTGAACTATAACTCAAATTACTAAAGCTGAATCTGTCTTTGTCTGAAATAAGCCTCTAACTGACTAGAGATGCTGGGACATGTCCCCAGCTAACTCTAGCAAAAACTGAAACAAAAATAAAAGACTGAGTGTAAAAGAACATGTCTATCATTCTCGAAAAATGAGGACTCACCACTAATACTATTGAATACTGATCGGGAACTGATCTACACATGATCTGAATGCTAAGGATCTAAACCTATATAAAAAAAAGATGTAGCACAGAGTATGCGTCAGTACTTGAAAGGTATAGGATAAAGCTGAACAAACATATAACTGAACAGAGCATACTGAGTATTGATATAATCTGAACATGATAAAGATACAGAGATATACTGAATATGAACTAAACTGAATGCAATGACCAAGTACATAACATGCTGAAACTGAATACTGAAATATAACTGGGAACCTAGTCAATTGCACTAAAATCTGAATGTGGGAGCTATTATTAACTGACTTAAAACCACGTGAGCTAAATGTGGAGTCCGATGTATACGCCTCATCAAGAGGACCCAATATACCTTTCCAGAGGTTTAAAGCAAGACTGGCGTAATCACTAAATCTGATGCCCACAGTAAGGACTTATAAATCTATGGGGGCACGGAGTTCTGGGACTGTGAGGGTGACTGACCCTAGTCCAACTCGGTGTTAAGCCTACTCCCAACTAGAAATTCAATACAGCAAACTGAAAAATTCTAAATAGCTCAACATTCCGACATGCTAACTGAAAATGCGACATTAAGTACTAATAATGAAACATTTGAAAACTGTGGCATGTATATATGTTTATCTGTCCTAGCTAGTGTAATTCATGAACTAAATGAATCTACACAACTAGGGTTCTGAATATGCAAGGAACTAAGCAATAATGTTACAACAACATAAAAATCTGATTAGGAATATTCTAACAGATAATTCGCAACAATCATATAAAGTTCTAGAAACCCTATGTCTAGGTAATATAAAAGGAATTAAGAATCTGACTGAATTCTAGGGACCTAATGGGTGAAAGGAGCCCACTAGTGAAATCCCACATACCTGGTGAAGAATTTCATGGAGAAATCTTTCGATTTTCGATCTGGAACGGAAGAAAACCTGTTGCGTTCTTGGAGAGGGTTTGGTCGACTGCTTTGTCCTCTTTTTCGTTCTAATTGGATGAATTTTAGAGAATGAATTGACTAGGGTAAGTTTTGATTTAGTTACTAGGCTTAAACTTACCAAAACGACGTAGTTTAGGTGTCCAACGCATAGGGAAAAAACCAAAACGACCCCAATTTAAAATCTAACGAGGCCACCGACAACCCCTGATTGACCAACCGTGGACAGGCCGATGGTTTGTCCCGGCAGGGTGTCGTTTGGCTTTATATGACTGAGCTAAGGGTCAGGATCCCCGAACCTGAACCATGGCGTGGTCTGACCTACGGTCCATGGGTCTGGCCGTGGGTCATGCCTTTTTTGAGAATTTCTAGGCAGGCTACAGGTGGCCAACCACGGATCCCACCTATAGTATATGGGTCAACCTACAATCTGTGGATGGTCCCCATTGGTGGAACCTACAACTTCTGAATTTATGCAATTAGGTCTTTCTAGAATACGGGGTGTTACATTATCTCCCCTTTGGAAATATTCGTCCTCAAATGAAGTCTAAACTAGCTGAACATGGAGGGAAAGAGCTGCAAACCCTACCACTAAGTACTGGAAACTGAAATCTGACTGAACTAAGTTCCAAGAACATGCAAATATGCTGAAAATATAGGTATAACTAAAGGAACATGATACTAAGACTGAATTTACGCAAGAGTAACTGAAAGAATGGAGAGGCGTAACACTCCGAAAAGTAGTAGGCTAAACTAGAGCTTAACATGAGGGTTAGATTCGTAAACATACCTTCCCATACCTAAAAATATTGGGTTTCATGTTAGAACGTCATGGTACGACCCCGAAGGACCAACCACAGGTCCTTGAGGAAGACCCTTAAAATTGCATGACAGTGACGCACAAAGGGGGACTCACGCCCCGTGGGTCAGCCCACGCCCCGTGGGTGATGGCTCATGGGTCAAGGCCTACAAAACAAGCCATAGAACCTCAACCCACGGTTCACCAGCACGCCACATGGGTCCATCCACGGACTGTGGTCGTGTGGTCGTGGGTAAGGCCTGAAACTGCCATTTGGTAGTTAGGCTTAAAGGCATTATGTGTTTTCCATTTTTAATTAATACTAAGTGATGTTGTTTTATACTAATATAGACTAACTATATAAGGTTGTTAAGTCCCTAAACTAAGTCATCTTCCTCATAATTCCAAAATCCCAAATCAGAACCAACTTTTCCCCCAAAACTCTCTCTCTAGATCTCCAAGGAAGAAGAAGAAGAAAGTTGAAGCTAGAGTTTGAAGGAGCAAGCTTTTCTACTCAATTTATTTGGATATTCATAGCTAAGGTATGGCAGTCCTTCATCTGTGGAGTCCCTCCAAAACTCAATTTCAAAGATAGAAATCCCCCCCAAAAGCTAGGGTTTTACTTGAAGTCATGAATTCCTTTGAAAACCAATTCTATCGATTTAATTGCTTTATATTATGATTGAATTCATGTTTTGTCATGGTTTTATGATGAACTCACCCAAGAATCCATGAAATCCCCATATTCCCAATTTACGACCTTGTGATGTGGGCTAATTGTAGAAAGAAGAGTATTATGAGATTATGCTTATAGTAATTGAACTAATTGAATTATGTTTTCATCCATGTCTAATTTAGTAATTATAGATGTGTGGATTGAATATGATCTATGGTCCTTGAAGGGAAAAATATGAGAATTATGTATGATTATGAGATGTATGCATATGCTTTAAGAACACTTTGAGAATGAAGTGTCCATGATTATGATGATGTAGTTGTGTTGATTGAAAGGCTATTCTCATGAACACATAACGAACATAATGTGAAAGGTTTTCTCACAATATGAAGATTCTAACGTTGAAAAGCCATTCTCACCTATTTAATCTATGAGCTATATTATGAATTATGTTGGATTGAGTGTCAAGGCATTCTTCCATGAATATGAACTTAAGTCAAGACTTGATATATACTCCATGGGAATTATGTTTAGAACCGAGTGGATATTGAAAAGGAGATCGAAGCTCCCCTTCTAGAAAGGGCTAGTTTATAGAAAGTATCACTTGAGATGGAAGCTCCTAGCTAGAAAGCGCGGGTATGGTTCTACCTTAGGCAAGTAGGACAACCCTTTTTGGTGTGGGTAAAACCAGATTCCATGGTAAGCTCACATGGTCTATGTCAGTTAAGGCATATTCCCACTATGATAAGAATATGAATTATGAACTATGGCTACTCAAGAGGTTTTACTTAGCATGGGTGGGATTATGGGATCTTAGTCATGCATTGCACAAGTATTCTTTGAGGGTACTTACATTATGCTTCTCTTATGTTATGATGATCTATGTAATGAATATGCTTATGACTTATGCTTTTTAATTATCTTCAAAATGATGCTTTAACTTAGTAAATTGCATGCATTCAACTAAAATGTCCCTTTTTGCATGGTTTCAAGGATTTTATGCATGACTATCATACTTAGTGCATTTTTGTCTTAACCCATATTTCCTACATTTTTCCCAAGTATAGGGTCTGGTTCTCAAAATGGTCCCCATTGTGGCTAGAGCTTGGATTTGCTTATATTCTCCTTGCTCGTGGTGAGTCCTCATGATTCGAGAATGAATACTATCATTGTAGTTTTGTTCTTGTATTTTTACTTTCGGATTATGTTGTTTTGGGTTGTGACCCTATTTTGACTCAAGTATTGTAATAGATGGATAATTGAGAAAAGTGTAGACTTCTGCTTTCCTTTATAAAACTTTTTGGACTTGAAATGTGTTTTTACTCTTTATTATTCTATAGCTCTATGTTATGATATGCTAACTGTCTTACATGGTGCCTTTCGGGGTTCTATGTGCCTTGTTACGTCTAGGGGGTACCCTTGGGTCGTGGCTGTCATGACACCCCCTAGATGTAACAAGGCACATAGAACCCTGAAAGGCTCCATCTAAGCCTCTTAGCATATCATAACATAAAGCATTAGAACAATAAGAGTAAAAATGCATTCAAGTCCAAAGTTTTCATAAAGGAAAACGGAAGTCTAGACTTGTCTCAATTAGCCATCTATTACAATAGTCGAATCAAATGGGGTCACAACCCAAAACAACATAATCCAAAAGTGAAAATACAAGAATGAAACTACTATGATAATATCCATCCTCGAATCATGAGGACTCACCACAAGCAATGAGAAATGAAAAAATCCAAGCTCTAGCCACAATGGGGGCCACCTTGAGAACCAAACGCTACACTTGGGGAAAATGTCGAAAAATATGGGTTAGTACAAAAATGCACTAAGTATGATAGCTATGCACAAAATCATGAAAACATGCTGAAAGGGACATTTTAGTTGAATGCATGCAATTTGCTAAGTCAAAGCTTCATTTTGAAGATAGTGGAAAAGCATAATTCATAAGCATAATCAACTTATATATCATCACATCATAAAAGGAACATACCATAGATACCCTCAAAGCATACTTGGTGTCATGCATGAGTAAGATCCCATAATCTCACCTATTCTAAGTAAAGCTTCTTAAGTAACCATAGTTCATATTTCATATTCTTGTTCATATTATTGTACTAGTGGGAATAAGCCTTAACCGACATAGACCATGTGAGCTAATATGGAATCCGGTTTCCACCCCACACCGAAAAAGGGTTGTTTTACTTGGATAAGGTAGAACAATACTCTTAGCTTAGGTGGATCCACCAGCTAAATACCTATGAGGGTACATATTTTATGGGATAAGAAGATTGCTAGTAGAAACCCAAACTCCACTGGCGTAAAAGGCCTCCATCTCATGAGATATACTTTGGAAACCCGGACTCAACTAGCGTAGAAGGAACTTATCTCATATTCAATATCCACTCGATGTTAAGCATTATTCCTAAGGTGTTCATATTAAGTATCGACTTAAGTTTATATTCATGGAAGAATATCTTGACACTCAATCCAACATAATTCATAAGATAGCTCATAGAATCAATAGGTGAGAATAGCCTTTCAACCTTAGAACCATCATACTATGAGAACACCTCTCACATCATATCATATTCATGCATAAGTGTGTACATGAGGTTAACCTTCCAACAACACAACAACTAGATCATAGTCATATTCATACATAATTCTCATACATTGCCCTAAGGACCATAGATCATATTCAATCAACACATCTAGAATTACTACATTAGACATGGATAATAACATAATTCAAATAGCTCAATTACTCCAAGCATAATCTCATAATATTCATCTTTCTACAATTCACCCACATCACATGTCATAAATTGGGAATATGGGGATTTCATGGATTCTTGGGAAATTTTATCACAAAACTATAATAAATCATCAATTCAATCATAATATTAACTAATTAAATAAATAGAGTCGTTTTTCAAAGGGAACCCATGACTTGGAGACAAACCCTAACTTTTAGGGAATTTCTATCTTGGAAATTGGGGTTTTGAAGGGACTCTATGGATGAAAGCTACCCATGCATGAAGGACTACCATACTTAGCTTTGAATTCCAATGAAATTGAGTAGGACACTTTCTCCTTCAAGCCCTAGCCTCACCTTCCTTCTTCTTCTTCCATGGAGTTCTAGAGAGAGAGTTTCTTTTGGAGAGGATGAAGTTTTGGGTTTTCTTGTAGATTCTAGGGAGAATGACTTAATTTGGGGAATTTTGAGTCTAAAAGGCTTATATACTTTACTAGTTAAGGAATAGAACAACTTAGTTTCGAATTAGGTGAAATAGGAAATGCCATTAAAGGCCCTACTTACCTTTAGGGCTGCTGCACGCAGGCGCTCTCCAAGGGCACTCGACGACTCACCAAGTGGACCCTTGGCCCGCCTAAATTTACAGAATCTCACCCCAAGGATCAAGCCAACTTGGCGATGGGGGAGTCCCTTTGGCTATGCGCCAACCCAATCGGCGAGCCCCGACTTGGCTTGCCCAATTTTCCAACAGCTAGGCCAAAGGGAACTACCCACTAGGCGATGGTGGATCCACTTGGCCAATCGCCAAGTCACTTCGGCGATGTCACTGCCCCTCGCCAAGTGGATCAAGGAAAAAAATGTTTTCCTTCACCCTTCCCAAGGTGTTATAGGCCCTTGCCTTCTTCCATGGCTAGCTACCCCCTCACAATTAGCCCTAGTCTAGCCTACTAGAATCTGGGGTGTTACAATATCTCCCCCTTGGGTACATTCATCCTCGAATGATGACCTAGACACCTTATGGAAGTAAAGACTCAAGACTAGCAGCCCATCATGCATGCAACATAAAAAATAATAATGCACAATTCATAGGAGGAAACTTCAACTCCATCTAAAACATAATCAATGCAACACTAGGAAGTAGGAACTACATCTAACAACCTATTATGCATGAAACTCAACATTTCTCATATTCATAGGAAGAACTACTTTCTCCAACTAAAAGCATGCTCAACACAATATCATGGAGCCAATATGCAATTACTCTCAAAATCATACTAAAGCATGTTCATCAACTCATCTCATGAAGTCAAATAGGCAACTCATACTCATTGCACAACAACATGAGGAAAATCAATCATAAAACTCATTTTCTTACTAAATATGAATTTATCAAGAACATGCATAACATAAGGAAATCAGGGAAACATATAAATCACACATGATCTCCAAAACAAGAAGACTCAAGAGGGATTACTTACCTCAAGCATGAATAGGAGAGGAAGGAAAAAGATGGGGATATCGGGACTTCATATCAGCCTCGACTTCCCAAGTAGCACCCTCTACTAAGTGATTTCTCCACAATACCTTCACAGAGGCAACTTCCTTGTTTCTCAACCAGTTGACTTGCCGGTCTAGAATCTCAATCGGTACCTCTTCATAAGCTAGATTCTCCGTAATCTCTAAACTCTATAAGGGAATTATGGTCGATGGATCCCCAATACATTTCTTTAACATTGAGACATGGAACACCGGGTGCACTAGCACCAACTCTTTTGGCAAGTCTAATTCATATGCAACCTTGCCCACGTTCCTCAAAATCTCATAAGGACCCACAAATCGAGGACTAAATTTCCCCATCTTGCCAAACCTCACATCACCCTTCACAGGTAAAATCTTTAAATAAACCTAATCGTGCACCTCGAATTCGAGATCTCTCCTTCTAACATTGGTAGAGGAATTTTTCCTGCTTTGGGCCGTCCTTAACCTCTCTCTAATAACCCAAATCTTCTCAATGGCCTCATGTATCAATTTCGGGCCTAGGAGAGAAACTTCTCCCACTTCGAACCACCCTATAGGAGACCTAAATCTCCTACCATAGAGAGCCTCAAAGGGATCCATGTCGATACTCAAATGATAACTGTTATTATAAGAAAACTCAACTAACAACATATGGTCATCCCAATTGCCTTTTAAATCTATCACGCATGTCATCAACATGTCCTCTAAGGTCTGAATGGTGCATTTCACTTGACCATCTATTTGAGGGTGGAAAGCGGTGCTAAGCTTCACCTTGGTACCTAGCTCTTGTTGGAAATACTTCCAAAACTATGAAATAAATTGGGGGCCACGATCCAAAATTATAGACAAGGGTACAACATGTAGCCTCACTATCTCCTTCACATACAATTTAGCATAATTTTCTGCCGAGTAGGACACCTTGACAGGAATGAAATGAGCGGACTTAGTCATTCGATCCATAATTACCCATATCGAGACGTGGCAAGCCTACTATAAAATCTATGTTCACATCTTCCCACTTCCAAGTAGGAATAACAATATTATGTGACAATCCTCCCGGCCTTTAGTTCTCAACCTTAACTTGTTGACAATTAGGATATTTGGCCACAAATTCCGTGATGTCCTTTTCCATCCCATCCACTAATAGACTTCCTGTAGGTCACGGTACATCTTGGTGGCTCCCGAATGAATAGAATATCAGGAACTATGAGCTTCTTCTAAAATTTGCTTTCTCAAGCCGTCAACATTCAGCGCACATAACCTACCTTGATACCTCAATACCCTATCTCCCCCTTGGGAGAAAGCCTCAACTGACTTTTTGAGTACCGCCTCATTCAACTCAACCAATATAGGATCAAGGCTTTGCTTAGCTTTCACATCCATCACAAAGGATGATTCAGACCCATTATGAGCACGACACCACCCTTGATGGAATCCATTAGTTGAACACCTAGTCGGGCCAATCTATGCACATTACGAACCAACTCTTTCTTTTCACCATCTACATGAGCCACACTACCCATGGACAATCTACTAAGTGCATCTGTTACCACATTAGCCTTGCCGGGGTGGTAAAGGACACACATATCATAATCCTTTAATAATTCTAGCCACCTTCATTGACAAAGATTTAAGTCCTTTTGAATAAACATATATTGAAAACTTTTGTGATCTGTGAACATATCCACATGGACCCCATATAAATAATGCCTCTATATTTTCAAGGAAAACACAATTGCCTCTAATTCAAGATTATGGATAGGATAATTTGTCTCATGGATTTTAAGTTGCCTTGAAGCATAGGCAATCACCTTACCACTTTTCATAAGCATACATCCCAACCTAACTCTAGATGCATCATAATGCACCACAAAACCATTCGTACCTTCCTGTAAAGCCAATACCGGAGCGGAAGTAAGTCTATCCTTCAATTCTTGGAAACTTTTCTCATAAGCTTCCGACCACACAAACTTAGCCTTCTTTTGAGTCAAAGCCGTCAATGGAGAAGCAATGGAGGAAAACCCCTCAACAAGGCTTCTATAGTAACCGACCAAACACAAAAAGCTTCTAGTGTCAGAAGGAATTAGAGGTCTAGGCCAACTCTTGACCACATCCGTCTTCTTAGGATCTACCTCAATACCCTCACTTGACATAATATGACCAAGGAAAGCCACGGACCTTAACCAAAATTCACTCTTGCTAAATTTAGCAAAAAGTTATTGGTCCTTAAGAACTTGCAACACAATTCTCAAATGGTCCACATGTTCCTTCTCACTCCTTGAATATATCAAAATATCATCAATAAACACAATTACAAACATGTCTAGGTACTGCCTAAACACTCTATTCATTAAGTCTATAAATTCCGTCAGGGTATTGGTTAAACCAAATTACATCACAAGGAATTCATAATGCCTATATCAAGTTCGAAAAGCCTTCTTGGGCATGTCATCGTCTCTCACCATCAATTAGTGATACCCTGAACAAAGGTCAATCTTGGAAAAGTAACTAGCCCCTTTAAGTTGGTCAAACAAGTCATCAATTCTTGGAAAGGGATACTTGTTCTTAATGGTCACTTTGTTCAATTGACGATAATAAATGCACATTCTAAAAGACCCATCCTTCCTTCTTACGAATAATACTGGAGCACCCCATGGAGAGATACTTGGTTGTATGAAACCGTTATCTAGTAAATCCTGTAGTTGGTATTTCAACTCTTTTAACTCTGCTAGAGTCATTCTATAAGGAGGAATAGAGATAGGTTGCGTATCCAGCAAAAGATCAATACCAAAATCTATTTCCCACACGGGAGGAATACCAGCAAAATCATTGGGCAAACTTCTAGGAACTTATTCACTACCGAAACCGACTTAAGAGAAGGGGTTTCGGAATCAACATTCTTCATCCTCACAAGAAGATAAATACACCCTTTTGAGATCATCTTACTATCTTTAAGACAAGAAACAAATTTACCTCTAGGTATAGAATTTACCCCCCTTCCACTCTAAAATAGGCTCCTTTGGAAATTGGAACTTAACTAGCCGAGTCCTACAATCAATAGAGACATAACAAGCATGCAACCAATCCATACCCAAAATCACATCAAAGTCTAACATGACTAGCTCTACCAAATCCACCAAAGTAACTCTATAGGACAAGGAAATGGGACAACTTTTGTAGACTTTTTTAGCCATTAATGAGTCACCAACCGGGGTAGAGACCGAAAAAGGTTCTATTTACACTTTGGGGAGTATATCAAACTTCATGGCCACAAAAGGTGTCACAAAGGACAAAGTAGCACCAGGATCTAACAAGGCATACACATCAATAAGAAAAACTTTTAGTATACCAGTCACAACATCTGGGGAGCTCTCTTGGTCACCTCGGGATTAAAGAGCATAAAAGCTATTTTTCTTTTGGGCATTGGAGTTTGAACCGCTTGGAGGAGCTTGTTTATCTTCCCTTCCCTTAACCTTGAGCATCAGACAATCTCTCATCTTGTGGCCACTCTTTCTACAACTAAAATACCCATCGGTGCAAACTAGGCACTTACCATCATTTCTTCTTATACATTTTGCACAAATTTTGCCTAGCCACATAAGAACCAGGACCATTAACTCCATGAGGTTTTGGGTTGGGAACTCTATAATTATTGACCCTTGTAGAACTATTGGAATCTTGCTTGGAAAACCATTGTTTGAACCTTGGTCGACCTTGTCCATCGGACCTAGCATTGGAGAAGTTCGCATCACTGGTTCTAGCTATTTTCACCTCCTTATTATTTTTCTTGATTTTTGACTCCTCAATTTGTTGAGAATATACCATGAGCCTTGAGATATCCATATCGTGATGGAGAATTTCCATACGACATTCTTCTTGAACCTAGTCGGACACACCCGACAAAAACCTATTCATCTCATCCCTCAAATCCGCCACCATAGTTGGAGCATACTTGGACAATTGAGTGAATTTTGGGGAATACTCTTTCACACTCATACCTCCTTGACGAAGGTTAATGAATTCCTCCACCATAGCTTCCCTGAACTCTCGGGGAAAGAATCTATCAAAAAATGCCGATTTGAACGTTTCCCATTCAACTGGGCCCGCTTCTACACGTCTTTCCCTCTTCCATAGATCATACCATACTTGAGAAACACCCTTTAGTTGGTAGGTGGCTAATTTCACCTTCTCTTCCGAAGACACCCCCATAGTAGAAAGAACTTTATAAACCTCATCAATAAACCTTTGGGGATCCTCTTCCACTTTAGAGCCATGAAATTTGGGAGGGTTCATTCTAGCAAAATCCCTAACCCTAGAAGTAGTTGAATTCACATTAGGATTGACCTAAGCTACCACATCCCTATTGGTTTGAGCCGCCAAAGCTTGGCCAATATTTGAAAAGCCAACCTAACCTCCTCATTTGAAATAGTCGAAGGATCAATCAAAGCTCGAGGAGCTTGGAGATGAGCTTCTTTATTCACATTCTCCTCTTCCATCCTTTTAGCATTAGCACTTCGTGTATTCATATCCTGAAGACAAAAGAGAACGATTAGGAGAGGGACGTTATAGAGTTAAATTCAGATTAGGAGAGGGACTATATATAGTTAAACTATAAGGCACGACTTAAGAGTACTGAAAGAACTGAAATTTCCTAAACATCTTATAGCCTCTCATTCATAAGTGTGCCGCACTTCACACTCATGAAAAAGACTCTACTAGACGTGGCTTATGAGACATCATCCTAGAATCATTCTAAACCTTGTGCTCTGATTACCAAGTTTGTCATGACCCAGGGTAGCACCCTAGATGTAACAAGGCACATCGAACCCCGGAAGGCTCTATGTAAGCCTCTTAGCATATCATAACATAAAGCATAAGAACAATAAGAGTAAAAACACATTTAAGTCCAAAGTTTTCATAAAGGAAAGCAGAAGTATATACTTGTCTCAATTATCCATCTATTACAATAGTCTAATCAAATGGGATCACAGTCTAAAACAATGTAATCCAAAAGTGAAAATACAATAATGAAACTACAATGATAATATCCGTCCTTGAATCATGAGGACTCACCACAAGAAAGGAGAAAAGCTCTAGCCACAATGGGGACCACCTTGAGAACCGGACCCTACACTTAGGGAAAATGTAGAAAAATATGGGTTAGTACAAAAATGCACTAAGTATGATAGCCATGCACAAAATCATGAAAACATGCTAAAAGGGACATTTTAGTTAAATGCATGCAATTTGCTAAGTCAAAGCATCATTTTGAAGATAGTGGAAAAGCATAAGTCATAAGCATAATCAACTCATAGATCATCACATCATAAAAGAAACATACCATAGATACCCTCAAAGCATACTTGTCCATTGCATGAGTAAGATCCCATAATCTCACCCATACTAAGTAAAGCTTCTTGAATGATCATAATTCATATTTCATATTCTTGTTCATATTATTGTACTAATGGGAATAAGCCTTAACCGACATAGACTATGTGAGCTAACATGGAATCGGGTGTCTACCCCACACCGAAAATGGGTTGTTCTACTTGCCTAAGGTAGAACCATACTATTAGCTTAGGTGGATCCATTAGCTAAATACCAATGAGGGCACATAGTTTATGGGATAAGGAGATTGCTACTAGAAACCCGGACTCCACTAACATAAAAGGTTTCCATCTCATGAGATATAATTTGGGAACTCGGACTCAACTAGTATAGAAGGAACCAATATCATATTCAATATCCCCTCGGTTCTAATCATTATTCCCAAGGAGTTCATATAGAGTCTTGACTTAAGTTCATATTCATGGAAGTATGTCTTGACACTCAATCTAACATAATTCATAAGATAGCGCATAGATTCAATAGGTGAGAATAGCCTTTCAACCTTAGAACTATCATATTGTGAGAACACCTCTCACATCATATCATATTTATAGATAAGTATGTACATGAGGATAACCTTCCAACAACACAACAAGTAGATTATAGTTATATTCATACATAATTCTCATACCTTGCCCTTTAAGGACCACATATCATATTCAATCAACACATCTATAATTACTACATTAGACATGCATAATAACATAATTCAAATAGCTCAATTACTACAAGCATAATCTCATAATATTCATCTTTCTTACAATTCACCGACATCACAAAGTCATAAACTGGGAATATGTGGATTTCATGGGTTGTTGGGATATTTCATCACAAAACTATAATAAATCATCAATTGAATCATAATATTAAGTAATTAAATCAATAGAATTGTTTTTCAAAGGGAACCCATGACTTGGTGACAAACCCTAACTTTTGGGGAATTTCTATCTTTGAAATTAGGGTTTTGAAGGGATTCCATTGATGAAAGCTATCCATGGATGAAGGACTACTATACGTTAGCTTTTAATTTCAATGAAATTGAGTAGAAAACTTGATTCTTCAATCCCTAGCTTCACCTTCCTTTTTCTTCTTCTTCCTTGGAGTTCTAGAGAGAGAATTTCTTTTGGAGAGGACGAAATTTTGGGTTTTCGTTTAGATTCTAGGGAGAGTGACTTAATTTGGGGAATTTTGAGTCTAAAAAGCTTATATACTTTACTAGTTAATGAATAGAACAACTTAGTTTCAAATTACGCGAAATAGGAAATGCTATTAAAGACCCTACTTACTTTCAGGGCTACTGCACGTTGAGGCTTGCCAAGGGCACTCAATGACTCACCAAGTGGACTTTTGGCCCGCCTAAATTGACAGCATCTCACCACAAGGAGAAAGCCAACTTGGCGATGGGGTAGCCCCTTTGGCAATCACCAACCGAACCAGCGAGCCCCGACTTGGCTCGTCCAATTTTTTTAATAGCTAGGCCATGGAGGACTGCCCACTAGGTGATGGTGGATCCACTTGGCCAATCGCCATGTCACTTCGGTAATGGCACTGCCCCTCGCCAAATGGATCAAGGGAAAAAATGTCTTCCTTCACCCTTCCCAAGGTGTTTTAAACCCTTGCCTTTGATTTCACGTATCAGGACACTTCTTCCAATTCTAAGTGCCAACAATCGTTAGTCAGTGATATAACCCAACTAAGTGAGTTGGGTGGAATCCTACAGGGAGTGGTACATATTTGAGAATCAAGAGCTAAGTACAAATATGTTCAAGTCAATCATAGGTAAAGACATTTTCGAATAATAACATAGTTCAAATTAAGGGGTGACACAAGTGTCAAATAAAGGGGGTTTCAGTTTCAACTATCAGTTACAACAACAGCAAATAGGACGAATTAAAAACTAATGAGACAGGTTCTTGGGATGTGATTGGATTATAGGCTAAGGTAGACAAATGGGTGATTGCAATTAATAGTAAATAGCTATCAATCAGTGAATAAGCTAGACTTTAGTGGGGATAAACTTTCTCTCGAACAATTTACCCCGAATCAAGTTGGTTTCTGTCGAACACCAACAAACACCAATTAAGAATAGCCTACGCTTTAGTCCATTCACTCTCTCGAGATGAATGTGTGGAAAAGGGTTTAGGATTCACTCTCTGGAGCTGAACCCATGACAACCCAATACCCACATACCATCAAATCAGTAACCTTGGTCTTAAAACCTCTCTCTCGAGCAAGCCAAAAATACAAAGGTAGAGTTGCATTTGCAACTATAACTCTTTAAATTAAACCACAATTACTCATTGAAATCACTTTTAAACAATATTTAAACTATCAATTAGCAATACCCACAAGCTCAATCAACCCATAATCACATAATCACACCCTAATAATTGGGGTTTTAGCTAGATATTATAAAAAGATAAAAATTGTTATCAAATTATGTTTCCATCAACTGGGAAAGATTCATTTCGTCTTTACAAAGGTCAAGGTTGAAGAATCTCAAAGACCCACTTCAAATTTCTCAAAAATGGAAAACTTCAATTCTTCAAAGCTAGGGGAAATATTGTTTCAATACTCTCAGTTCCAAACTCTCAAAAACATGAAAACTAATTGATAATGAAAATTCGATACTAAACTAAATATTCAAAATGTATTTATAGTCGCCAAATATATGCTGCAAAAGACCACTCAGCGAAGTAAATCGGGCTATCCGATCCACTCGACGATCTGCCCTTTGGTCAATTCCATTGCCTTTTGCTTTGGCCTTCAGCATCCTTAAGTTCAGTAACTTTGGGTGATTTATCACTGCATTGTGGAATCGTTCGGCGACACGCCAACTGCTCCTTTCTATCACCGACTTAATTTTCTCCTTCACGGCTTGGCACACTGGAACTTTAGGCGAGATCATGGCCATTCGGCAACTCGCCAAATGGTTTAGGCGATCATCAAACCTTCTTTTCTTCGTTCTTTTAGCTTCCTTGTTTCTTTTTGCTCATTAGTGTCCATGATTTGTTCCTCAATCCAAATACCTGAAAATTAAGGATTTACATCAGTCATTGGCACAAAATATGCATTTGAGGACACTAAATCTATTAAAATAAAGCCCTAAATGAGTCCAAATTGTGGACTCATCAACACCCCCAACTTTTACTTTTGCTTGTCCTTAAGTAAAACTCATGTTCAGCAGTTTAAATAGGATGTCTCAAACAGTGCTACACAAGACTCAATCATGAATGCACACAAAAAGACTCAACTTACTCATGCAAGGATCAATTGTGCACTTAATGATTCAAGTTGGGACTCACCATTATCAGAGATTCTCAAGTTCACAATACTTGTTTCAAATGCAAGTTCAAGCTCAACAAAGGTACACAAATGCCCTCACACAAAGAATAATTCCATATTCACACACAATGGTTCAACCATTTATAGCTCTGGAATCACAAGCTCACACTCACAATGATGAACACAATGCATGACTTCACTCATAGGTTTGCCCTTATTTTCCAATCAACAATTGTTTCAGCTCACTCAAGATCAATAAGGTCTTTTCAAGGCTTGTAACGGGGCTGAGTGCAAAGGTATGGTCATTTAGGCTCAATGGTTGCAATCCTCATCAAATATGGTATGAACAACACTTTCTTTCATTTTCTTCATCATTCTCATTCATGCTCAAAGGTCAGCCTATTATTCATCTTCCATGGACTGTTGGACACCCCATTTTCTTTGCACTTTCACAACTTTATTCCACATCTTTTTCATTCTTTTTCTTTTTCATTCTTTTCTTCTTTTCCTTTTTTTTTTTTTTGTATGGAGGGGTTCCATCTTTCTCAAAATCATGGGTCAAGGGGACTTCTTTGCATTTCTTGATTTACCTTCTCTTTTCACCACACCCCCAACTTAGGCTTTTGGCCTAAGTTGGATATTCAAGCAAACCACAAATCATGAGGATTATGGGTAATGGATAAAGAAAGGTCACAATTTCATCAAGTTTCTTCCAAGTAAAAGGTTAAGTCTAAAAGGGTGTTCAAGCAAGGATCACACACTCATAAGGTTGACCACAAACGAGGTATAATGTCGAATTGTTTCACACTCTTAAAAGTTGCCTAAGATCATTTCAAGAGATTGCATCACTTAGTCAACCAGACCAACAGGGAAAATTTTAGATGTCATCACACATGGTTCACGGTAAGCTCATCACACAAGGCATTGACACTAATGTCAAACAAGACTCCATACTTTCGCTAGTGTGCAATGTTCATTACAAAAGACTCAATTTGATAATTGGCTAGTTACAACAAGATGCAAAAAGTTCACATATTGCCGATGCAACTTTATTTGGCCTCTTCGTAGCCATACATTCATTTTTGTTTGATTATGAGAACTAATAAGAAGCCTCCTCAGCAACCCCAAGCATCTCCTCATCTGTCTCTGCCTCAGACTCAAGATTAACTGACTCTTCAACTCTAACCTCATCTCTGGTGGTAGCTGAAGGCATATCTGGCTCGACTGGCACATCTGGGATCTCCACCATCCCAAAAATCATAGACATGTCGGTGGACCTCAGCTAATCCACATCTCTCCTCAGTGCAGCAATGGCGGCATATAGAGTAGTCACCTCATCGGTGGCCCCTTGGTCACACTCACACACCTCTACCCTAGCCGCAAAGGCATCACTGGTAGCACTCAAAAGTGTCACAACATTGTAAAGGGATGTCTAAATTATGCCCGAAATGGAGGCCTTAAGTATGGCGGCACGATGATCGGCAGAATGGGCTAGCTGCCCCATCCAGAGTAATGTAGCTTGAGTGAGCGGGGTTCAGGAAATAGCAACAGCAGCAGCTCTGCGAGGCAGTGTAACTGCAGAGGAACAAGACTAGAAGTACCTAAAGGACCAGGGGCCGGAGTAGGCAAAGATGCCTCTGCAGGTAGTGAGTATGTATCTACAACCAGGGAGGAGTCCACTGGGGTTGCCTTCTTCTTCTTTACCTTATCCTTTAAATATCCCGCCTCAATCCTTCGGATATCAGTAGAGGATATATGAATCACTTCTACATCATGCTTCGTATCTCTAGGAACCCGAGCCCATCTACATAGCTAGGTGATCAACACCAGGAAGGGGAGGGAAGTCTGGCGCTACTTGGCCCTCATTACTATCTCGTGCGCCATAGTTATTCCCAGATTTATCCTTGTCTCCTCAATGATGCAACCCAGACAGGCTGCCTTGGCTAGTCAGAGAATCAGCTTATTCTAGGATGGCATGATAGTGCTGCTGATGAAGCCAAACTAGAATCTTGTAGCTATGTTTAAATCCTTCTTTTCAATTGGTGCTCTAATCTCCAGCCACTTAGGAGTACCGTATGATATTAGCAAGGCCATCCACTTCTTCATATTTTCCAAAGTCTTTGTCCTGATCAGATGCTGACATTCGTCATCAATATCATCAGGACATTCCAGGACAACATTAACAGCCTCCCTATCACAGTTGTCCTTCTTTCCCTGGACTACTACGTAGTCAACCGATTTGAATGTAACTGCCTGCTTCTTTCTTTGTGGTATCAAGGCTCCATAAACAACGTAGAATTCCCGGACCCAATTAGGAATCTAAGGGCCATAGGGCTTGGTGAAGAGTTGGAAGTTGTGTGACTTTAGGAAACTCATTATCTCTCTGTACGTGTCAATGACCCCATCAGTGGATAGACGCTTCTCCTCAATGATTGTCCTCATCCTCTTAGCCTTTAGTCTATTCATAGACTTGGGAGAAGGACCCTGTACTGGTGGTGCTACGACCATGAACTGTGCTGGAGCTAGAGCTAGAGGAGTAGTAGTTGTGGCCTGAGCAGTCTTGATCTTAGATGGATCGTTCATTCTTTTGGATCGCAACTCAGCCCTTTGTGCTGCTAACAGTTCATCATCCTCAGGCTCCGAAGCTGTAGCCTGCTGCTCTTGGTGCTCACTCTCACTATTAAAAGTGGGGAGGTGAGAGTAGCGTAGATACCGTCACTGTTGGAGCTGGCCTCCGGTGACTCATATGTCTTTCCTTTACCTTTGCCTTTCCCACCAGATGTAGGAAGTTTGGTTGCCTTAGCCATGGATGTAGTGGCATCCACGTTGATAGATATCGCCTTAGCCTTCTGACAGAGTGACATGTCTCTACCGACAACTTTTGTTCTAGCCATGTCTGCAAAAACATCAGAAAAACTGAGAAACACTTTAAGCAAATTCATAGAAAAGTAGTTGTAGATAAACTCGCTGAATCGGTCGGCGAGTATCCGAATCTCTTTGGTGAGCTAGATCTGGCTCACTGAAAGGATTTGCTCAAAAATCTCAGAAAATTTTGGCATGTCGGCAATGGGAAGGCCTTTCGGCAAATCGCCGACCGCATTCGGCGAGCAAGAACCAGCTGCTGAAAGTTACAGTGCATTTAAGGGTTAGGAACGCAGACAAAGGGTGATCAAGAAGGAATTTTGGCGACCTCAGGCTTCTCGCCGAAAGTTACATAACCAAACTTCACATTTAGCACAAAATTAAAAGCGATATAAGGAACTTCAGCGAACTGCCGAGTGGCTCCACGAGCTCGACCCAGCTTGCCAAACGACCTAACGTGCCTACTTTCAACCCAACTTCTCAAATTCAAACCTGCAGCCCCCGAAAATGAAATCAAAACATGCACACTTACAATTATGGTATGACCCATTGCACCCATGCCCCCGGGATACTCAGACTTCCCTCGGTTTGACCAAATTTGGCTATTTGATGCCTTTTGCCCTTAGGAATGATGTCAACCGCTGCCTTATTTGGCAAATTACATCATTTGACACAAATGTGTGTTACTTAGACTTCACCCAACTAGACCCAACAACATGCAAACACAACCCCACAATTTTTAACCAATTGTATGGCACGAAAACTTGGGAATTCAACATTACGGGCATTTAAGCCACGATAATCAAATTAAACTAGGCACATGCATATACAATTAAGATCAAAGAGGCCCAACACACATCACTAAGACAAAATCATTGCAAAAGGGTACAAAATCACTAAATTAAGATTCAGGGTTTAGAAAACCAACCTTAGACGCCGATTAAACAAGTTGAAATGCTAGGCGACAAAGTAATCCACTCTGAACACAAATCCGACGACAAAAATGTGATAAAAATGCAAAAATATAGAATATTAAAGTGCGGGTGTTAGTTTGGAAAGTTCAAAAGTGAGGGAAAGTGAAATAGTTTGAATGTTTAAACCTTTGGCATTTAAAAACCGTCCAGGTCTCGCCCATTTGGCGACATTAGTTTTGTTCGCCGACCCACTTGGCGACACGCTGAGTGGGCACTTTCCTCACCGAGTTTTAGAAGACCTCCAGTTAATATGAGGGTCAAAAGACGAACTAGATTGAGATCGCCGACTTGGTCGGGGATTCGCCAAGTTGCTCATGGGCTCGCTGAGTTTTAAAGACTCCAATTCCAAATTGTCTTGAGTCCAGCATCGGTCAAAGTCGGTACCAACCTCTTCGGCAATGTACCAACTGGACATAAGCTCGCCAACCTGCACTTTTCAAACACATTCTACACTTTGGCTTGCAAAATCAACACGTGATTATTTCTAAAACAAAAATAAATGATAAACACCTGGGTTGCCTCCCAAGAAGCACCTTAGTTAACGTTGTGGCACGACGCAAGTCCCCTCTTAAGATCCATAAGTGGGGTTTGCTTTATTTTCATAAGGCAACCCCACTTCTGGCTCTGGGTAGAGGCGAGACAAAACTTAGTTCAATTGGGACTCTAGTAGCTGAATGCACATAGAAAAAGAGGTGGTCATCTGATTCAGCTTCAAGACATTCTATCTTATCTCCTTCAATACTCTGTCGTGCTTTTTGACTTTGTGTAGAATGAGTAAAAGGACTTCTTCAATTTGTCCACCCTCTTACTTTTTCAGCTTTCGGTGCTCATGAGAGGGAATGTACCTGTCATTCTTTTTGGACACTACCTCTAATTCCATGACTTTCTTAGCCAAGACATCTAGTTGGGTCAACAACGTGGCCAATTCTTGGTCTTTTTCTTTCTTCTTGTTAGTCTTGGCCATGTTATTAAGGAGTTGGGCTGCCTTAGTATAAGGTAGCTAGATATGACTACCTGGAGAGATTTGGTCAGCCACTATTCTATTCTCGGTGCCAAGACCCCGGTAGAAACATTCCAGAAGCATTTTATCTTAAATTCTATGAGTTCGGCACTCATGCAATAAGGTCTTAAACCTTTGCCACAACTCATCAATGGCTTCACTCTCAAATTGTTTGAAATTTAGGATGTTATCCCTTAATATCATCAATCTTAAAGGACGGTGGACTATCAGGTCACTGTTGCTACTAGATATGCTCCAATTTGATAATTGGCTAGTTACAACAAGATGCAAAAAGTTAACATATTGCCTATGCAACTTTATTTGGCCTCTTTGTAGCCGTACATTCATTTTTCTTTGATTATGAGCACTAATAAGAAGCCTCCTCAGTAACCCCAAGATTCTTCTCATCTGTCTCTGCCTCAGACTCGGGATCAACTGACTCCTCAACTCTAACCTCATCTCTGGTGGTAGCCGAAGGCATATCTGGCTCGACTAGCACATCTGGGATCTCCACCATCCTGAAAATAATAGACATGTCGGTGGACCTCAGCTAATCCACATCTCTCCTCAGTGGAGCAATGGTAGCATTTAGAGTAATCACCTCCTTGGTGGCCTCTTGGTCATTCTCACACCGCTATCCTAGCCGCAAAGGCATCAATGGTTGCACTTAAAAGTGTCACAACATTATAAAGGGATGTCTGAATTATGCCCGAAGTGGAGGCCTTAAGTCTGGCGGCACGACAATCGGCAAAATAGGCTACCTTCCCCATCTAGAGTAATGTAGCTTGAGTGAGCGGGGTTCAGGAAATAGCAACAACAGCAGCTCTGGGAGGCAGTGTAGCGGCAGAGGAACAACACTAGAAGTACCTGAAGAACCAGGGGCCGGAGTAAGCAAAGATGCCTCTGCAGGTAGTGAGTATGTATCTACAACCAGGGAAGAGTCCACCGGGGCTGCCTTCTTCTTCTTTGCCTTATCCTTTAAATATTCCGCCTAAATCCTTCGGATATCAGTAGAGGATATAGGAATCACTTCTATATCCTTCATCGTATCTCTAGGAACCCGAGCCTGTCTACATAGCTAGGTGATCAACATCAGGAAGGGGAGGGAAGTCTGGCACTGCTTGGCCCTCATGACTATCTCGTGTGCCACAGTTATCCCCAGATTTATCTTGTCTCCTCAATGATGCAACCCAGACAGGATGCCTTGGCTAGTCAGAGAATCGACTCGTTCTAGGATGGCATGGTAGTGCTGCTGATGAAGCCAAACTAGAATCTGGTAGCTATGTTTAAATCCTTCTTTTCAATTGGTGCTCTAATCTCCAGCCACTTGGGAGTACCGTATGATATTAGCAGGGCCACCCATTTCTTCATATTTTCCAAAGTCTTTGTCCTGATCAGATGTTGACATTCATCATCAATATCATCAGGACATTCCAGGACAACATTAATAGCCTCACTATCACAGTTGTCCTTCTTTCCCTGGACAACTACATAGTCAACTAGTTTGAATGTAACTGCCTACTTCTTTCTTTGTGGTATCAAGGCTCCATAAGCAATGTATAATTCCTGGTCTCAATTAGGAATGTAAGAGCCACAGGGCTTGGTGAAAAGTTGGAAGTTGTGTGACTTTAGGAAACTCTTTATCTCCGGGTACATGTCAATGACCCTATCAGTGGACAGATGCTTCTCCTCAATGATTGTCCTCATCCTCTTAGCCTTTAGTCTATTCATAGACTTGGGAGAAGGACCCTGTACTGGTGGTGCTAGGACCATGAACTGTGCAGGAGCTGGAGCTAGAGGAGGAGTAGTTGTGGCCTGAGTAGTCTTGATCTTAGATGGATCGTTCATTCTTTTGGATCGCAGCTCAACCCTTTGTGCTGCTAACAGTTCATCATCCTCAGGCTTCGAAGCTACAGCCTGCTGGTCTTGGTGCTCACTCTCACTCTTAAAAGTGGTGAGGTGAGAGTAGTGTAGATACCGTCACTATTGGAGCTGGCCTCCGGTGACGCATATGTCTTTCCTTTACCTTTGCCTTTCCCACCAGATGTAGGAAGTTTGGTTGCCTTAGCCATGGATGTGGTGGCATCCACGTTGATAGATATCGCCTTAGCCTTCTGACAGAGTGACATGTCTCTACCGACAACTTTTGTTCTGGCCATGTCTGCAAAAATATCAGAAAAACAGAGAAACACTTCAAGCATATTCATAGAAAAGTAATTGCAGATAGACTCGCTAAATCGGTCGGCGAGTATTCGAATCTCTTTGGTGAGCTAGATCTGGCTCACTGAAAGTATTGGCTCAAAAATCACAGAAAATTTTGGCATGTCGGGGATGGGAAGGCCTTTCGGCAAATCGCCGACCGCATTCGGCGAGCATGAACCAACCGCTGAAAGTTACAATGCATTTAAGGGTCAGGAACACAGACAAAGGGTGATCAAGAAGGAATTTTGGCGACCTCAGGCTTCTCGCTGAAATTTACATAACCAAACTTCATATTTAGCACAAAATTAAAGACGATATGAGTAAATTCAGCGAACTGCCGAGTGGTTCCACGAGCTCGACCCATCTTGCCAAACGACCTAACGTGTCTACTTTCACCCCAACTTCTCAAATTCAACCCAGCAGCCCCCGAAAACAAAATAAAAACATGCACTCTTACAATTAAGGTATGACCCATTATATCCATGCACAGACTTTCCTCGGTTTGGCCAAATTTGGCCATTTGATGCCTTTTGCCCTTAGGAATGATGTCAACCGCTGCATTATTTGGCAAATTACATCATTTGACACAAATGTGGGTTACTTAGACTTCACCCAACTAGACCCAACAACATGCAAGCACAACCCCACAATTTTTAACCAATTGTAAGGCACGAAAACTTGGGAATTCAATATTACGGGCATTTTAGGCACGATATTCAAATTAAACTAGGCACATGCATATACAGTTAAGACCAAAGAGGCCCAACACACATCACTAAGACAAAATCATTGCAAAAGAGTACCAATTCGCTAAATTAAGATTCAGGGTTTAGAAAACCAACCTTAGATGCAGATTAAACAAGTTGAAATGCTAGGCAACAAAGTAATCCACTCTGAACACAAATCTGACGACTAAAATGTGATAAAAATGCAAAAATATAGAATACTAAAGTGCGGGTGTTAGTTTGGGAAGTTCAAAAGTGAGGGAAAGTGAAAGAGTTTGAAGGTTTAAACCTTTGGCATTTAAAAACCGTCCAGTTCTCTCCCATTCGGTGACATTAGTTTTGCTCGCCGACCCACTTGGCGACACGCCGAATGGGCACTTTCCTCGTCGAGTTTTACAAGACCTCCAGTTAATGTGAGGGTCAAACGAAGAACTAGATTGAGATCGCTGACCTGGTCGGGGATTCGCCAAGTTGCTCATGGGCTCGCTGAGTTTTAAAGACTCCAATTCCAAATTTTCTTGAGTCCAGCATTGGTTTAAGTCGGGCTCGCCGACCTCTTCGGTGATGTACCAACTGGACATACGCTCGTCAACCTGCACTTTTCAAACACATTCTACACTTTGACTTGCAAAATCAACACATGATTATTTCTAAAACAAAAATAAAATGATAAACACCTGGGTTGCCTCCCAAGAAGCACCTTAGTTAATGTTGTGGCACGACACAAGTCCCTTCTTAAGATCCATAAGTGGGTTTGCTTCATTTTCATAAGGCAACCCCTCTTCTGGCTCTGGGTAGAGACGAGACAACACTTAGTCCAATTGGGACTCTAGTAGCTGAATGCACAAGGAATGTGAGGTGGTCATCTGATTCAGCTTCAAGACATTCTCTCTTATCTCCTTCAACACTTTGTCGTGCTTTTCGACTTTGTGTAGAATGAGTAAAAGGACCTCTTCAATTTGTCCACCCTCTTAATTCTTCAACTTTCAACGCTCGTGAGGGGGAATGTACCTGTCCTTCTTTTTGGACACTACCTTTAATTCCATGACTTTCTTAGCCAAGACATCTAGTTGGGCCAACAACGTGGCCAATTCTTGGTCTTTTTCTTTCTCCTTGTTAGTCTGGGCCATGTTATCAAGGAGCTGGGTTGCCTTAGTATAAGGTAGCTGTATGTGACTACCTAGAGAGATTTGGACAGCCACTATTCTATTCTCGGGGCCAAGACCCCGATAGAAACATTCCAGAAGAATATTCTCTTGAATTCCATGAGTTGGGTACTACTGCAATAGGGTCTTAAACCTTTGCCACAACTCATCAATGGCTTCACTCTCCAATTGTTTGAAGTTTAGGATGTTATCCCTCAAAATCATCAATCTTAAAGGATGGTGGTCCATCAGGTCGCTGTTGCTACTAGATATGCTCCAATTTGATAATTGGCTAGTTACAACAAGATGCAAAAAGTTCATATATTGCCTATGCAACTTTATTTGGCCTCTTCGTAGCCGTACATTCATTGTTGTTTGATTATGAGCACTAATAAGATGCCTCCTCCGCAATCCCAAGCATCTCCTCATCTATTTCTGCCTCAGACTCGGGATCAACTAACTCCTTAACTCTAACCTCATTTCTGGTGGTAGCCAAAGGCATATCTGGCTCGACTGGAACATCTGGGATCTCCACCATCCCAAAAATCATAGACGTGTCGGTGGAACTTAGCTAATCCATATCTCTCCTCAGTGCAGCAGTGGCAACATTTTGAGTAGTCACTTCCTCGGTGGCCCATTGGTCACGCTCACACACCGTTATCCTAGCCGCAAATGCATCAGTGGTAGCAGTCAAAAGTGTCACAATATTAGAAAGGGATGTCTGAATTATGCTCGAAATGGAGGCCTTAAGTCTGGCAGCACGACGATCGACAGAATGGGCTAGCTGCCCCATCCAGAGTAATGTAGCTTGGGTGAGTGGGGTTCAGGAAATAGCAACAACAGCAGCTCTGGGATGCAGTGTAGCGGCAGAGGAAGAACACTAGAAGTACGAGAAGGACCAGGGGCCAGAGTAGGCAAAGATGCCTCTGCAGGTAGTGAGTATGTATTTACAATCAGGGAGGAGTCCACCGGGGCTGCCTTATTCTTTTTTGCCTTATCCTTTAAATATTCCACCACAATCCTTCGAATATCAGTAGAGGATATATGAATCACTTCTACATCCTTCTTCGTATCTCTAAGAACCCGAGCCCGTCTACATAGCTAGGTGATCAACACCAGGAAGGAGAGGGAAGTCAGGCGCTGCTTGGCCCTCATGACTATCTCGTATGCCATAGTTATCCCTAGATTTATCCTTGTCTTCTTAATAATGCAACCCAGATAGGCTACCTTGGCTAGTCAGAGAATCGACTCATTCTAGGATGGCATGATAATGTTACTGATGAAGCCAAATTAGAATCTGGTAGCTATGTTTAAATCCTTCTTTTCAATTGGTGCTGTAATCTCCAGCCACTTGGGAGTACCGTATGATATTAGCAGGGCCACCCATTTCTTCATATTTTCCAAAGTCTTTGTCCTGATCAGATGTTGACATTCATCATCAATATCATCAGGACATTCCAGGACAACATTAATAGCCTCACTATCACAGTTGTCCTTCTTTCCCTGGACAACTACGTAGTAACTGGTTTGAATGTTACTGCCTGCTTCTTTCTTTATGGTACCAAGACTCCATAAGCAACGTAGAATTCCCAGACCCAATTAGGAATGTAAGGGCCATAGGGCTTGGTGAAGAGTTGGAAGTTGTGTGACTTTAGGCAACTCATTATCTCTGGGTACATGTCAATGACCTCATCAGTGGACAGACGCTTCTCCTCAATGATTGTCCTCATCCTCTCAGTCTTTAGTCTATTCATAGACTTGGGAGGAGGACCCTGTATTGGTGGTGCTAGGATCATGAATTGTGCTGTAGCTGGAGCTAGAGGAGGAGTAGTTGTGGCCTGAGTAGTCCTAATCCTAGATGGATCGTTCATTCTTTTGGATCGTAGCTCAGCCCTTTGTGCTGCTAACAGTTCATCATCCTTAGGCTCCGAAGCTACAGCCTGCTGCTCTTGGTGCTCACCCTCACTCTTAAAAGTGGTGAGGTGAGAGTAGCGTAGATACCATCACTGTTGGAGCTGGCCTCCGGTGACGCATATGTCTTTCCTTTACCTTTGCCTTTCCCATCAAATGTGGGAAGTTTGGTTGCCTTAGCCATGGATGCAGTGGCATCCTCGTTGATAGATATCACCTTAGCTTTCTTACAGAGTGAAATGTACCTACCGATAACTTTTGTTCTGGCCATATCTGCAAAATCATCAGAAAAAGTGAGAAACACTTTAAGCAAATGAATAGAAAAGTAGTTGCAGACAGACTCGCTGAATCGGTCGGCGAGTCGCCGAATCTCTTTGGTGAGCTAGATCTGGCTCACTAAAAGGATTTGCTCAAAAATCTCAGAAATTTTTGGCATGTCGGCGACGGGAAGGCGTTTCGGCAAATCGCTGACCGCATTCGGCGAGCAAGAACCAGCCGCTGAAAATTACAATGATTTTAAGGGTCAGGAACATAGACAAAGGTTGATCAAGAAGGAATTTTGGCGAACTCAGGCTTCTCGCCGAAAGTTGCATAACCAAACTTCACATTTAGCACAAAATTAAAGGTGATATGAGGAACTTCAGCGAACTGCCGAGTGGTTCGACGAGCTCGACCCAGCTTGCCAAACACCCTAACGTGCCTACTTTCAACCCAACTTCTCAAATTCAACCCTGTAGCCTCCGAAAACAAAATTAAAACATGCACTCTTACAATTAAGGTATGACCCATTATACTCGTGCCCCCGAGATACTTAGACGTCCCTCAGTTTGGTCAAATTTGGCCATTTGATGCATTTAGCCCTTAGGAATGATGTCAACTGCTGCATTATTTGGCAAATTACATCATTTGACACAAATGTGGGTTACTTAGACTTCACCCAACTAGATCCAACAACATGCAAGCACAACCCCACAACTTTTAACCAATTGTAAGGCACGAAAACTTGGGAATTCAACATTACGGGCATTTAAGGAACGATAATCAAATTAAACTAGGCACATGCATATACAATTAAGATCAAAGAGGCCCAACACACATCTCTAAGACAAAATCATTGCAAAAGAGTACAAAATGCCGATTAAACAAGTTGAAATGCTAGGCGACAAAGTAATCCACTCTGAACACAAATACGATGAGTAAAATGTGATAAAAATGCAAAAATATGGAATACTAAAGTGCGGGTGTTAGTTTGGGAAGTTCAAAAGTGAGGGAAAGTGAAAGAGTTTGAAGGTTTAAACCTTTGGCATTTAAAAACCATCCAGTTCTCGCCCATTCGGTGACATTAGTTTTGCTCACCGACCCACTTGGCGACACGTCGAGTGGGCACTTTCCTCGCTGAGTTTTACAAGACCTCCAGTTAATGTGAGGGTCAAACGACGAACTAGATCAAGATAGCCGACCTGGTCGGGGATTTGCCAAGTTGCTCGTGGGCTCGCTGAGTTTTAAAGACTACAATTCCAAATTGTCTTGAGTCCAGCATCGGTCCAAGTCGGGCTCGCCGACCTCTTCGGCGATGTACCAACTAGACATAAGCTCGCCAACCTGCACTTTTCAAACACATTCTACACTTTGACCTGCAAAATCAACACATGATTATTTCTAAAACAAAAATAAAATGATAAACACCTGAGTTGCCTCCCAAGAAGAACCTTAGTTAACGTTGTGGCATGACGCAAGTCCCCTCTTAAGATCCATAAGTGGGGTTTGCTTCATTTTCGTAAGGCAACCCGTCTTCTGGCTCTGGGTAGAGGCGAGACAACACTTAGTCCAATTGGGACTCTAGTAGCTGAATGCACATGGAATGAGAGGTGGTCATCTGATTCAGCTTCAAGACATTCTATCTTATCTCCTTCAACACTCTGTCGTGTTTTTTGACTTTGTGTAGAATGAGTAAAAGGACCTCTTCAATTTGTCCACCCTCTTACTTCTTCAACTTTCGACGCTCGTGAGGGGGAATGTACCTGTCCTTCTTTTTGGACACTACCTCTAATTCCACGACTTTCTTAGCCAAGACATCTAGTTGGGTCAACAACGTGGCAAATTCTTGGTCTTTTTCTTAGTCCTGGTTAGTCTTGGCTATGTTATCAAGGAGTTGGGCTGCCTTAGTATAAGGTAGCTGGATGAGACTACCTGGAGAGATTTGGTCAGCCACTATTCTATTCTCGGGGCCAAGACCCCGATAGAAGCATTCCAAAAGCATTTATTCCATTAGTTGGGCACTACTGCAATAAGGTCTTAAACCTTTGCCACAACTCATCAATGGCTTCACTCTCCAATTGTTTGAAATTTAGGATGTTATCCCTAAAAATCATCAATCTTAAAGGACGGTGGTCCATCAGGTCACTGTTGCTACTAGATATGCTCCAATTCTCTGCTCAAACAGCAACACAAAAACTATAAATAAGTAGATTCAACTGTGACTAACTAGAAAATAATTTAACTTAACTAAAGATTCTTAAACAATACCACTCCTCGACAGCGGTGCCATTTTGATTTCACATATCAGGAAACTTCATCAAATTCTAATTGCCAACGATCGTTAGTTAGTAATATAACCCAACTAATGAGTTGGGGTCGAATTCCACATGGAGTGGTACGTGTTTGAGAATCAAGAGCTAAGTACAAATTTGTTCAAGTCAATCATAGGTAAAGATATTTTCGAATAAAAACATAAATCAAATTAAGGGGTGACACAAATGTCAAATAAAGGGGGGTTTTGGTTTCAACTATCAGCTACAACAACAACAAATAACACGAATTAACAAGTAATGAGATGGGTTCTTGTGATGTGATTGGATTATAGGCTAAGGTAGACAAATGGGTGATTGCAATTAATAGTAAATAGTTGCAAATCAGTGAATAAGCTAGCCTTTAGTGGGGATAAATTTTCTCCTGAACAATTTACCTTGAATCAAGTTGGTTTCTCTCGAACACCAACAAGCAACAATTAAGAACAGCCTGTGCCTTAGTCCATTCACTCTCTCGAGCTGAATGTGTGGAAAAGGGTTTAGGATTTACTCTCTCGAGCTGAACCCATGACAACCCAATACCCATAGACCATCAAATCAATAAATTTGGTTTTAAAACCTCTCTCTCGAGCAAGCCAAAAACACGAAGGTAGAGTTGCATTTGCAACTACAACCCTTTAAATTAAACCACAATTACTCATTGAAATCACTTTTAAACTGTATTTAAACTATCAATTAGCAATACCCACAAGCTAAATCAACCCATATTCACATAATCACACCCCAAGAATTGGGGTTTTATCTAGATATTATAAAAGATAAAAATCATTACCAAATTGTGTTTCCATCAACTGGTAAGATTAATTTCGTCTTTACGAAGGTCAAGGTTGAAGAATCTCAAAGACCCATTTCCAATTTCTCAAAAATGGAAAACTTCAATTCTTTAAAGCTAAGGGAAATATTTTCTCAATACTCTCAGTTCCAAACTCTTAGAAACTTGAAAAGTGATTGATAATGAAAATTTGATACTAAACTAAATATTCAAAAATGTATTTATAGTCGCCAAAAATATGCTGCAAAAGACCACTCGACGAACTAAGTTGAGCTCGCTGGTATGCTCGGTTATCCGCCCTTTGGTCAATTCCATCGCCTTTTGCTTTGGCCTTCAGCATTCTCAAGTTTTGTAACTTTGGGTGATTTAACACTACATCGCGAAATCGTTCGGCAAGACGCCGACTGCTCCATTCTATCGCCGACTTAATTTTCTCCTTCAGGGCTTGGCATACTAGAACTTTAGATGAGATCATGGCCATTCGGCGACTTGCCCAATGGTTTAGGTGATCATCATGCCTTCTTTTCTTCATTCTTTTGGCTGCCTTGTTCCTTTTTGCTCATTAGTGTCCATGCTTTCTTCCTCAATCCAAATACCTGAAAATCAAGGATTTACAATAGTTATTGGCACAAAATACGCATTTGAGGACACTAAATCTATTAAAATAAAGCCCTAAATGAGTCCAAATCATGGACTTATCAGCCTTCTTCCATGGCTAGCTACCCCCTCACACTTAGCCATAGTCTAGCCTACTAGAATCCGGGGTGTTACAATATTTAAAATGATTCTAGGATGATGTCTCATAAGCCCCGTCTAGTAGAGCTTGTTCATGAGTGTGAAGCTCCCCGCATTTATGAATGAGAAACTATAGGATGTTTAGGAAACTACACTTCTTTCATTACCCTTAAGTCATGCCTTAGAGTTTAAGTCTATAAAAGTCCCTCTCCTAATCCTTCTTGTGTCTTCAGGAAATGAATACATGAAGAGATAACGCTAGAATAATGGAGGGTGGCAATGTGAATGAGGAAGCTCTTCAAGGTAATCAAGCTCCTCTAGATAATCAAGCTCTGATTGATCCCATGGTTGAGAATGTGACCAAGACAGAGTTTAGGTCTACTATCTAAATGTTGTCCCAAGCCATGATGGCTCAAGCTCAAGCCGTGACAACTCAAGCCCAAGCCATGACAGACCAAGCCAATAAAGAGGTTGTAGCTCTGGTGAACCCTAATATGAATTCTGCGGTTTCTAGATTGAGGGATTTTGAAAGAATGAACCCTCCCGAGTTGCTTGGTTCCAAAGTGGGAGAGGATCCTCAAGAATTTATGGAAGAGGTTTATAAAATACTTGATGTCATAGGGGTGACTTCGGTAGAGAAAGCAGAGTTAGATTCTTACAAATTGAAGAGTATGGCTCAAGTATGGTATACTCAATGGAAGAACAATAGGCCGGTAGGAGCGGGTACAATAGAGTGGGAAGTGTTCAAATCGGCATTCCTTGATAGGTTCTTTCCCCGAGAGCTGAGGGAAGCTAAGGTGGAAGAATTAATTATCCTTCATCAAAGAGGTATGAGTATTCAAGAGTATTCTTTAAAGTTTACTAAATTATCCAAGTATGCTCCGACTTTGGTGACAGATTTAAAGGATATGATGAGTAAGTATTTGACGGGTGTGTCCCGATTGGTAAGAAAAGAATGTAGCTCGGCAATGCTTCATGATAATATGGATATCTCACATCTTATGGTGTATGCTCAACAAATTATGGATGAGAAACTCTAAGACAAGAATATGGAGGTGAAAAGAACTTAGACCAGTGATGGGAATTTCTCTAGTGCTAGGTCCGAAGGACAAGGTCGACGAAAGTTCAAACAAAGATTTTCCAACCAAGGTTCCTCTAATGCTTCCCCAAGGGCCTATAAGGATATTGTGTCTAACCTTAATACTCAAGGAGGTAATGGGAGTGACTCTTATGTGAATAGGACAGATTGTGCAAACTGTGGGAAGAAACATGATGGGAAGTGCCTAGCTGGCATGGGTGTTTGTTTTAGATATGGTAAGAGTGGCCAACAAATAAGGAATTGCGTATACTTTCGGCCAAGGTGAAAGAAGGCAAGCAAGTCCCTCTAAGCATTTCATACTCCAATGCTTAGAAGCAAAACCACTTTTATGCTCTTCAATCCCGAAATGACCAATAGAGCTCCCTGGATGCTGTGACCGGTGTGTTAAAAGTCTTTTCTATTGCTGTATATGCCTTGTTAGATCCCGGTGCTACTTTTTCCTTTGTGACACCTTTTGTGTCCATGAAGTTTGAAATACTCCCCGAAGTATTAATAGAACCTTTTTTGGTTTTTACCCCGGTTGGTGACTCTGTGGTGGCTAGGAAAGTTTATAAAAGTTGTTCCATTTCCTTGTCCCATAGAGTTACTTTTATGGATTTGGTAGAGTTAGACATGTTAGACTTTGATGTGATTTTGGGTATAGATTGGTTATATGCATGTTATGCCTCTATTGATTGTAGGACTCAGGTGGTTAAATTCCAATTTTCAAATGAGCCTATCCTAGAGTGGAAGGGGGGAAATTCTATGCCTAGAGGTCAATTTGTCTCTTGTCTTAAATCTAGGAAAATGATCTCCAAAGGGTGTATTTACCATCTTGTTAGGGTGATGGATGTTGAGTCTGAAATCCCTTCTCTAAAGTCGGTTCCGTTAGTGAATGAGTTTCTCAAAGTTTTCTAGATGATTTGCTCGGTATTCCTCCTGAGCGGGAAATAGATTTTGGTATTGAAATTTTACCAGATACACAACCTATCTCCATTCCTCCTTATAGAATGACTCCAGTAGAGTTGAAAGAGTTGAAAGAGAAACTAAAAGATTTTATAGACAAGGGTTTCATCCGACCAGGTATCTCTCCATGGGGTGCTCCGAATTTGTTAGAAAAAAGGATGGGTCTCTTAGAATGTGCATCAATTTTTGTCAATTTAATAAATTGACCATCACGAATAAATATCCCCTTCTGAGAATTGATGATTTATTTGACCAACTTCAAGGGGCTAGTTATTTCTCTAAGATTGATCTTCGTTTGGGTTATCACCAATTGAGGGTGAGAGGGCTTGATATTCCAAAGACGGCCTTTAGAACCCGTTATGGTCACTATGAGTTTGTGGTTATGTCATTTGGGTTGACAAATGCCTCGGCGACATTTTTGGATTTGATGAACAGAGTATTTAGGCAATACCTAGACATGTTTATAATTGTGTTTATAGATGATATCTTGATCTATTCAAAGAGTGAGAATGAACATGTGGACCATTTGAGGATTGTGTTGCAAGTTCTTAAGGACCAACAACTTTTTGCGAAGTTTAGCAAGTGTGAATTTTGGTTAAGGTCCGTAGCTTTCCTTGGTTATATTGTGTCAAGCAAGGGTATTGAGGTAGATCTTAAGAAGATGGATGCGGTCAAGAGTTGGCCTAGATCTCTAACTCCTTCCGACATTAGAAGCTTTTTGGGTTTTGCCAATTACTATAGGAGGTTTGTTGAGGGGTTGTCCTCCATTGATGGTGTTGACTTAAAAGAAAGCTAAGTTTGAGTGGTCGGAGGTTTGTGAGGAAAACTTCCAAGAGTTGAAATACAGACTTACATCCGCTCTGGTGTTGAACTTACCACAAGGTACTGATGACTTTATGGTACATTGTGATGCCTCTAGAGTGGGGTTGGGATGTGTCCTCATGCAAAATGGGAAAGTGATTGCCTATGCTTCAAGGCAACTTGAAGTACATGAGAAGAATTATCCTACCTATGATCTTGAACTAGCAGCGATAGTATTTGCCTCGAAAATATGGAGACATTACTTATATGGAGTCCATGTGGATGTTTTCACCGATCACAAAATTCTTCAATATGTGGTTAGTTAAACAGACTTGAATCTATGAGTTGATTATGCTTATGACTTATGCTTTTCCATTATCTTTAAAATGATTCATTAACTTAGTAAATTGCATGCACTCAACTAAAATATCCCTTTTTAGCATGTTTTCATGATTTTATGCATGACTATTATACTTAGTGCATTTTTGTACTAACACATATTTTCCTACATTTTTCCTAAGTGTAGGGTTCGATTCTCGAGGTGGTCCCCATTGTAGCTAAAGCTTCGATTTACTCATTTCTCCTTGCTTGTTAGTGAGTCCTCATGATTTGAGGAAGGATATCTTTATTTAGAAGTTTCATTCTTTTGTTTGACTTTCAGATTATGTTGTATGGGCTTTGACCCTCTTTAATTCATGAATTGTAATAGATGGCTAATTGAGAAGAGTCTAGACTTCCACTTCTCTTTATAAAACTTTTTGGACTTGAAATATGTTTTTACTCTTTATTGTTCTATGCTTATGTTATGATATGCTAAGTGGCTTACATCATACCTTTCGGAGTTCTATGTGCCTTGTTACATCTAGGGGGTACCCTTGGATTGTGACAAACTTGGTAATCAGAGCACAAGGTTTAGAATGATTCTAGGATGATGTCTCATAAGCCACGTCTAGTAGAGTCTTGTTCATGAATGTGAAGCATGCAACATTTATGAATGAGAGGATATAAGATGTTTAGGAAATTTCACTTCATTCATTACTCTTAGGTCGTGCCTTAGAGTTTAACTATACAAAAGTCCTTCTCTTGTGTCTTCAGGATATGAAACATGAAGAGCTAACACAAGAAGAATGGAGGGTGACAATAGAGAAGCTTAGATCTACTATCCAAATGTTGGCTCAAGTTTTAGCTAGAATGAACCCTCTGAATTTCATGGCTTTAATGTTGAATAAGATCCACAAAGGTTTATCAATGAGTTTTATAAAGTTATTGCTATTATGGGGGCCTCTTTGCAAGAGAAGGTGAAATTAATCGCCTACCAACTAAATGATGTTGATCAAGTATGGTATGATCTATGAAAGAGGGGCAGACCCGTAGGAGCGGTCTCGGTTGAATGGGAAATGTTCAAATTGGCATTGCTTGATAGATTCTTTCCCCGAGAGTTGAGGAAGCTAAGATGGAAGAATTCATTAACCTTAGGCAAGGTAGCATGAGTATCAAAGAGTATGCCTTGAAATTTATCCAACTATACAAGTATGCTCCATCTATGGTGGCGGGTTCGAGGGATGAGATGCGTAGGTTTTTGACGGGTGTGTCCGACTTGGTTGAAGAAAACTATCGTACGATAATGCTCATTATTGACATGGATATCTCAAGGCTTATGGTGTATGCTCAACAAATTGAGGAGTCAAAACTTAAGAAAAAGAATAGAGTTGTGAAAAGAGCTAGAACCTGTGATGGGAACTTTTCCAATCCTAGGTCCGATGGACAAGGTCGAACAAGGTTTAGACAAAGGTTTTCCAACTAAGGCTCCTATAGTGCTCGAAGGGTGAACAAGGATAGGGTTTCCAATCCTAAACCTCAAGGAGGTAATAGTGGTGGTTCCTATTTTACTAGGCCTAATTGTGCAAAATATGGTAGAAAGCATGATTGTAAGTGCCTAGTTGGCACCGACGGATGTTTTATTTGTGGGAAGGTTGGTCACAAGATGAGATATTTTCCAATGCTCAAGGTTCAGGAAGGGAAGATAAAAAAGCTCCTCCAAGTGGTTCAAACTCCAATGCCCAAAATCAAAACTTTTTTAATGTTCTTCAATCCCGAGGTGACCAAGAGAGCTCCCCAGATGTTATGAACGGTATGTCAAAAGTCTTTTCTATTGATGTATATGCCTTGTTATATCACGGTGCTACTTTGTCCTTTGTGATACCTTTTATGGCTATGAAGTTTTTAATACTCCCCGAAGTGTTAGTAGAACCTTTTTTGGTCTCTACCTAGGTTGGTGACTCGGTGGTGGCTAAGAGAGTTTATTGAAGTTGTCCCATTTCCTTGTCCCATAGAGTTACTTTGGTGGATTTGGTAGAGTTAGACAAGTTAGACTTTGATGTGATTTTGGGTATAGATTGATTGCATGCATGTTATGCCTCTACAGATTATCGGACTCAGGTGGTTAAATTCCAAATTCCAAATGAGCCTATCTTAGAGTGGAAGGAGGGAAATTCTATCCCTAGAGGTTAATTTGTCTCTTGTCTTAAAGCTAGGAAGATGATCTCCAAAGGGTGCATTTACAATCTTGTTAGGGTGATGGATGTTGAATATGAAATCCCTTCTTTAGAGTTGGTTCTGGTAGTGAATGATTTCCCGAAAGGTTTCGCCAATGATTTGCCCGGTATTCCTCCCGAGTGGGAAATAGATTTTGGTATTGAAATTTTACCGGATACGTAACCTATCTCCATTCCTCCTAATAGAATAGCTCCGGCAGAGTTTAAAGAATTAAAAGAGCAACTAAAGGATTTGCTAGATAAGGGTTTTATCCGACCAAGTATCGCCCCATGGGGTGCTCCGGTGTTGTTTATTAATAAGAAGGATGGGTCTCTTAGAATGTGCATTGATTATCGTCTATTGAATAAAGTGATTATCAAGAATAAGCATTCTCTCCCAAGGATAGATGAATTGTTTGATCAACTTCAAAGGGCTAGTTATTTCTCTAATTTTGATCTTCGTTCGGGTTATCAACAATTAAGGGTGAGAGGGGTTGATATTCCAAAGGCGGCTTTTAAAAACCTGTATGGTCACTACGAGTTTGTGGTAATGTCATTTGGGTTGACCAATGCTCCGGCGGCTTTTACGAAATTGATGAATAGAGTGTTTAGGCAATACCTAGACATGCTTGTGATTGTGTTTATCGATGATATTTTGATCTATTCAAGGAGTGAGAATGAACATGTGGACCATTTGAGAATTGTGTTGCAAGTTCTTAAGGACCAACAACTTTTTGCAAAGTTTAGCAAGTGTGAGTTTTGGTTAAGGTCCATAGCTTTCCATGGTCATATTGTGTCAAGCAATGGTATTGAGGTGATCCTAAGAAGACTAATGCGGTCAAGAGTTGGCCTAGACCTCTAACTCCTTCCAACATTAGAAGCTTTTGGGTTTGGCCGGTTACTATAGGGGTTTGTTGAGGGGTTTTCCTCTATTGCTTCTCCGTTGACGACCTTGACTCAAAATAAGTCTAAGTTTGAGTGGTCGGAAGCTTGTGAGAAATGCTTCCAAGAGTTGAAAGATAGACTTACTTCCACTCTAGTGTTGACCTTACTGGAAGGTACAAATGGTTTCGTGGTATATTGTGATGCCTCTAGAGTGGGGTTGGGATGTGTCCTCATGTAAAACGGTTAAGTGATTGCCTATGCTTCAAGGCAACTTAAATTCCATGAGAAGAATTATCCTACCCATGATTTTGAATTAGCGGCAGTGGTATTTGCCTTGAAAATATGGAGACATTACTTATTTAGGGTTCATGTGGATGTTTTTACTGATCACAAGAGTCTTCAATATGTGTTTAGTCAAAAGGACTTGAATCTTCCTCAACGAAGGTGGTTAGAGTTATTAAAGGATTATGACATGAGCGTCTTTTATCACCCCAACAAAGCTAATGTTGTAGCGGATGCACTTAGTAGATTATCATTGGGTAGTGTGGTTCATGTTGAGGATGAAAAGAAAGAATTGGTTCGTGAGGTGCATAGATTGGCTTGACTAGGTATCCAACTAGTGGATTCCAAAAAAGGTGGTGTCATGGTCCATAATGGTTCCGAATCGTCCTTTGTGATGGATGTGAAGTCTAAGAAAGATCTTGATCCTATATTAGTTGAGTTGAAAGAGTCGGCACTTTGTTGAGGCTTTCTCCCAAGGGGGAGATTATGTGTTCTGAATGTTGATGGTTTGAGGGATCAAATTTCAGAGAAATCTTATAGTTCTCGGTATTTGATTCATTCGGGAGCCACCAAAATGTACCATTGATCTACAGGAAGTCTATTGGTGGAATGGTATGTAGAACGATATTGCGGGATTTATAGCCAAATGTCCTAATTGTCAACAAGTTAAGGTTGAGCACCAAAGGCCGAGAGGCTTGTCCCAAGATATAAGTATTCCCACTTGGAAGTGGGAAGTTGTAAATATGGTCTTTATTATGGGTTTGCCTCACACTCGAAGGCAACATGATTCTATTTGGGTCATTATAGATCGGATAACAAAATCATCCCACTTTATTCCCGTCAAGGTTTCTCACTCGGCAGAAGACTATTCGAAGTTGTATATAAGTGAGATAGTGAAGTTGCATGGGTTCCTTTTATCTATTATTTCAGATCAGGGTACTCAATTTACTTCACACTTTTGGAAATCATTCCAAAAAGGGCTTGGTACTAAGGTTAAGCTTAGCACGACTTTTCATCCCCAAACTGATGGGCAAGCGGAGTGTACCATCCAAGCATTAGAAGATATGTTGAGGGCACGTGTTAAAGATTTCAAGGGTAATTGGGATGACCACTTGCTATTAATAGAGTTTTCCTACAATAATAGTTATCACTCAAGTATCGGTACGACTCCCTTTGAATCGTTGAATGGTAAGAGATGTAGGTCTTTAGTTGGGTTGTTTGTGGTAGGTGAAATTGCTTTTATTGGTCCCGAATTAGTTTATGAAGCTATTGAGAAAGTTCGGCTCATTAGAGAGAGGTTGAGAATGTCTCAAAGTAGACAAAAGTATTATGCCTATGTGAGAAGAAGGTATCTAGAATTTGTTGTTAATGATTGGGTCTATTTGAAAATCTCACCCATGAAGGGTGTGATGAGATTTGGCAAGAAAGGAAAACTTAGTCCCCGGTATGTAGGCCCATATTAAATTTTGTAACGTATTGGGAAAGTTGCCTATAAGTTGAATTTTCCAAATGAGTTGGCTCCGGTTCATCTAGTATTTCATGTTTTTATGCTTAAGAAGTGTATTGGAGATCCAACATCCATTATTCCCTTAGAAGGATTGGGAGTTGATGGAAGTATTTCATATGAAGAGGTTCCAGTAGAGATCCTAGACTGGCAAGTCAAGAGATTGAGAAACAAGGAAATAGCTTCCGTGAAGGTTTTATAGAGAAATCATTTAGTTGAGGGTGCTACTTGGGAGGCCAAGGCTAATATGAAGTCTCGATGTCCTTATCTCTTTCCTTCTACTCATATTCAAGCTTGAGGTAAGTAGTTCCTCTTGAGTTTTAGTGTTTTGGGAGTCATGTGTGTTATATGAGCTTTTCCATGATTTCCTTATGTTATGCATGTTCTTGATGACATTCATGTTTAGTATGAAAATAAGTTTTCATGAATTATGTTCCTCATGTTGTTGTGTATTTAGTATGAGTTGCCTATTTGACTTCATGAGATGAGTTGATGAACATGCTTTAGTATGCTTTTGAGAGTAATTGCATATTGGCTCCATGATATGTGTTGAGCATGCTTTTAGTTGGAGAAGGTAGTTCCGCCTATGAATATGAGAAATATTGAGTTTCATGCATAACGAGTTGTTAGATGTACTTCCTACTTCCTTGTATTGCATTGATTATGTTTTAGATGGAGTTGAATCTTCATCCTTTGAATTGTCCATTATTTTGATGTTTCATGCATGTTGGGCTTTTATTTTTGAGTCTTTAATTCCGTAAGGTGTCTAGACCATCATTCGAGGATGAAGGTTCCTAAGGGGGAGATATTGTAACCCTCAGGAAACTAGTATGCTAAACTAGAGCTTAACATGATGGATAGAGTCATAAATGTACCTCCCCGTATCTAAAAATATAGGGTTTCATGTTAGAACGTTAAGGTACAGCCCAGAAGGACCAACCATGGGTCCTTGAGGAGGACCCTTAAAAGTTGCCGGCAGTGAGTGACCCACGAAGGGGGACTCACACCCCATGGGTTAGCCTACGCCCCGTGGGTGAGGGGTTGTGGGTCATGACCCCAAAAACAGGCCTCAAAATCTTGACCCACCATTCACCAGCACGCCACGTAGGTCCATCCACGGACCGTGGTCGTGGGTGAGCCTTCAAACTACCAAATAACAGTTACACTTAGGGGCATTATGGGGTTTTCTGGTTTTAGTTAGTATTAAGTGACATCATTTTACACTAAATTAGACTAACTATATAAGGTTTTTAAGTCCCTAAATTAAGTCATCTTCCTCATAATTCCAAATCCCAAAAGAAAGACCCAAACCATCTCCAAAAGTTCTCTCTAGAACTCTAAGGAAGAAGAAGGAAGGTGAACCTAGGGTTGAAAGAGCAAAGTTTTCTACTCCATTTCATTGGAATTCAAAGCTAAGGTATGGTAGTCCTTGATCCATGGATATAATTCATCCATGGAGTCCCTTCAAAACTCAATTTCAAGATAGAAATTCCCCAAAAAGCTAGGGTTTGCCTCCAAGACATGGATTCCTTTGAAAAACGATTCTATTGATTTAATTACTTTGTATTATGATTGAATTGATTATTTATTATGGTTTTATGATGAAATCTACCAAGAATCCATGAAATCTCCATATTCCCAATTCATGACCTTGTGATGTGGGTGAATAGTAGAAAGAAGAGTCTTATGATATTATGCTTATAATAATTGAACTAATGGAATCATGTTATTATCCATGTCTAATATAGTAATTCTAGATGTGTTGATTGAATATGATCTATGGTCCTTGCAGGTCAAAGTATGAGAATTATGTATGACTATGAGATTATGTCTATGCTTTATAAACACTTTGAGAGTAAAGTGAATATGATTATGATCTAGCTGTTGTGTTGTATGAAGTTATCCTCATGTACACACTTATGTATGAATATGCCATTCTCACCTATTCAATCTATGAGCTATAGTATGAATTATGTTGGATTGAGTGTCAAGACATTCTTCCATGAATATGAACTTAAATCAAGACTTAATATGTAATATATGGGAATTAATGCTTAGCACCGAGTGGATATGAATATGAGATGGAAGCTTATACGATAGTTGAGTCCGGTTTCTCAAAGTATGTATATCATGAGATGGAAACCTTCTACGTTAGTTGAGTCTGGGTTTCTAGTAGCAATCTCCTTATCCCATAAACTATGTGCCCACATAGGTAGTTAGCTAGTGGATCCACCTAAGCTAAGAGTATGGTTCTACCTTAGGCAAGTAGGACAACCCCTTCTTAGTTTGGGGTAGACACTGGATTCCATGGTAAGCTCACATGGTCTATATCGGTTAAGGCTTATTCCTCCTTTATGATAGTATAAACAAGAAGATGAATCATGAACTATAGTTACTGATGAAGCTTTACTTAGTATGGGTGGGATTATGAGATCTCATCCATGCATTGCACAAGTATGCTTTGAGGGTATGTATGATATGTTCCTCTTATGATATGATGATATATGAGTTGATTATGCTTATGACATATTTTTCCATTATCTTTAAAATGATGCTTTAACTTAGTAAATTGCATGCACTCAACTAAAAAGTCCCTTTTTTAGAATGTTTTCATGATTTTATGCATGACTATCATACTTGGTGCATTTTCGTACTAACCCATATTTTCCTATATTTTCCCCAAGTTTAGGGTCCGGTCCTTGAGGATGACCCCATGTGGCTAGAGCTTGGTTTTACTCATTTCTCCTTGTTGTTGGTGAGTCCTCATGATTCGAGGACATATATCTTTATTTAGTAGTTTAATTCTTGTATTTGACTTATGTTGTATGGGCTATGACCCTCTTTGATTCAGTAATTGTAATAGATGGCTAATTGAGACAATTCTAAACTTCCTCTTTCATTTATAAAACTTTTTGGACTTGAAATGCATTTTTACTCTTTATTGTTCTATGCTTATGTTATGATATGCTAAGTGGCTTACATGGTGCCTTTGAGGGTTCTATGTGCCTTGTTACGTATAGGGGTACCCTTGGGCAGTGACAATCATAATAATTAACGAACCCATTAGACCCTTATAGTAAAGTCCACACCGAAGTGGAGGTAAGCCGATCTTTCAATTTTTGAACACTCTTATCACACGCTTCCGACCTTAAGAACTTAACATTATTTTTGGTCAATGCAGTCAATGGAGAGGCAATCGAAGAAAACCCTTCCACAAACCTTCTATAATATACGACCAAACCTAAGAAGTTTCAAATATCAGAAGGGGATAGAGGTCTAGGCCAATTCTTTACCGCATCCATCTTCTTAGAATATACCTCAATACCCTTACCGAAAACAATATGACTAAGGAAAGCCATGAATCTCAACCAAAACTCACACTTTCTAGAATTTGCAAATAGTTGTCGATCCTTGTGGACCTAAAACACAATACTCAAATGATCAGCATGCTCATCCTCACTCTACGAGTAAATCAAGATTCCATCAATAAACATAATTACAAATATATCAATATATTATCTAAATACTCTATTCATAAAGTCCATGAATGTGGCTGTAGAATTAGTCAAACCAAACGACATTACCAAGAATTTATAATGACCATACCAAGTTTTGAAAGCCGTCTTTAGATGTCACTTTCTTTCACCCTCAATTGGTGATAACTCGACCGGAGGTCAATCTTAGAGAAGAAATCTACACCTTGGAGTTGGTCAAACAAATCATCAATCCTTGGAAGAGGATACTTATTTTTAATTGTAACCTTGTTTAATTACCGGTAATCAATACACATGCAAAGTAAACCATCTTTATTACGAACAAATAAAGTGGAGCACCCCATGGAGAGATACATGGTTTGATGAAACCCTTATTCAACAAATCTTTCAATTCCTTAAGTTCTACCATATCCATACGGTAAGGAGGAAAATAGATAGGTTGTGTATCTGGGAGAATTTCAATATCGAAGTCTATATCCCTCAAGGGAGGAACACTAGGTAAATCATTGGAAAACACTTCCAGAAACTCATTCACAATGGACCGACTCAAGAATGGGGGTTTCAAAATTCGTATCCCTAACCCAAACAAGATGATATATGGAACCTTTAGAAATTATTTTCCTAGTTTTATGATAAGAAACAAACTTATCCATATAAATAGAATTTCCTCCTTTCCGCTCTAGGACGGGCTTATTTGGAAACTGAAACTTAACCACTCGGGTTCTACAATCAACAGAAGCATAGCAAGAAAGGAGAGAATTCATTCCAAGAATAACATCTAAATCTAACATATCAAGCTCTACAAGATCAACATGTGACTCTATGGGATAAGGATACAAGTCAGTTTATATAGATTCTCTTATCCATAATAGATTCACTAATAGGAGTAGAGACAAAAATTTTCTAATAACACATCTAGAAAAACATCAAATCTCTTAGCCACCTATGGTGTTACAAAAGACAAAGTAGCACCAGGGTAAAGCAAACCATAAACATCTACATGAAATACTTTCAACATACTGGTAATCAAATCGGGAGAACCTTTTTGATCATGACGAGTTTGAAGTGTGTAGAATTAGTTTCGCTTTGGAGCACCCAAACTCGAACCACTAGATGGAGTTTGCCTATTATTTGTTCCCTTTTATATTCTAGATGGACAATCTCTCAAGTGATGACCACTTTTACTACAACCCAAATAATTATCTGTAGCTATCAAATATTTTCCCAAATGACTGTTACCACACCTTTGGCATGCGGAAATCGAAGATCCATTTCCTCCTTGGGTCCACCCAATCTTGGTTGAATTTAGAAGCCAGAGTATTGAAGGAACCTTGACCGGAAATCTTTGATGGAATCTAGAACGACCATGTCTTTCAGACCTCAAATGTGAAAAGTCACCATCATCGGTCTTTAACCTCTTTGCCTCCCTAGACCTTTCTTTAAGCTTCTCCTATTCAATTTGTTGAGCATGAATAATTAGATGAGAAATATCCATTTCCATAATAAGAATGTCGGTTTGACATTTCTTAACTACTATTTTGGATACTACCGAAACAAACTTGTTCATTTATGCCCTAGAATCGGCAACCAAAAAAGGAGCATATTTGGACAATTGGTGAATTTCAAAGCATATTCCTTCACACTCATATTCTCTTGATGAAGGTTAATGAACTCATATACCTTTTCCTCCCTCACCTTAAGGAGAAATAACATATGAAGAATAGCAACCTTAGACTTCTCCCAATCAAGAGGACCCACATCAACCACCTTCTCTTCCTTCTATTGATTGAACCAAACTTGAGCAACACCGTTAAGTTGATAAGTGGCCAATTCCTCATTTTCCGCCAACGTCACTCCCATGATCATCAAAACCTTATACACCTCATCAATGAACTTTTGAGGATCTTCATCAACCTTGGTATCATGAACCTTTGGGGATTCATCCTAGTGAAGTCCATCACTCTAGTTGCCGCCGTACCCACATTTGGGTTCACAAGAGCATTAGCCTCTCAATTGGATTGAGCCATCATAGCTTCAGCCAACACTTGAAATGTGGCTCTGAACTCTACAGTAGTTACTTGTTCAGCCAAAGGGTCATTCGGAACTTGAGGAGCTTCTTGTTCCACATTCTCATTCATATTTCTTCTAATGTATGCTCTTCGAGGGTCCATATCTTGAAAATGTCGGATAAGGATTAGGAGAGAGACATATAGAGTTAAAGTCTATCTCACAAATTTAGAGTGATAAAAAGAGTGAAATTTCCTAAACATCTTATAGCTTCCTATTCATAAGGGTGGCGTGTTTCGCACTCATGAACAAAACTCTACTTGACGTGGCTTGTGAGGCCTCCTAGGATCTTTCTGAACCTTGTGCTCTGATTACCAAGTTTGTCATGATTCAAAGTATACCTTAGGTGTAATATGGTAGATAGAACCCCGAAAGGCCCTACACAAGCCCCTTAGCATTTAGCATACAAGAAAATAGAAAGAAAGATTTCAAAGAAAAAATTTCATATTCCAAAAGGGTTTGACAAAGTGGAAGTCTAGCATAGTTTCAAAAAACCATCTAAAACACCAAAATAAGTGGTTGGGACATAATCCATACACCACATACATCATTTGAAAACTATAAATACATAAAACAAGTAAAATTGTCGCGGTTCTCAAACATGAGGACTCACCAACTCTTGAATCCGGTAGGATGATCAACTAGCCATGAGTGTGGGATGTTGTTGCGCCCCCTAAAACTAGTAAGTGAAACTAGAGCCTTACGAGTGAGGTGTTGAGTTTGAGGTGGGGTTTTAGGTTGTAAAATGAGTTCCCAAGCTTAGGTTGAGGTGTTTATGGGTTAGAAGTCAAGGTATGACCTCCCAAGGACCAACCAAGGGTCCCTGAGGAGGACCCTAAATTCTAAACCCCAAGGCTGCCCAAGAACCAAAAATCTGCCAAAAATATGTGACCCAAAGTGGGGACCTACGCCCCGTAAGGTGGTCCACGCTCCGTGGGAGTGGTTCGTGGGTCAAAGGGACAACTTAAGGAGCTGCAGGTCTCAACCTATGCCCCACCAGTATGGGACGTGAGTTGACCTATGCCCCGTAGATGGTGGCCGTAGGTCATCCCTTTAGGCTGTCCAAAGTCAGCTAGTGTAGGGGTCTGTAGGTAAATTCCTATTTTAATTATATTAATGTGGAGTCATTTTAATTCATTTTAATAGACTAATATAAGTATTTTAAACCCATTAACTAACCTATTAACTTCATAATTCCCATGACCCCAAACCATAACTATCTTTACCCACCAGGTTTTCTCCCAAAAACCTCCATTGAAGAAGAAGAAGAAGTCAAGGTCTAGGTCTCAAGAACTCACCTTTTTCATTCAAATTCATGAAGATTCTTTAATAAAGGTATGGTAGTTTTGATTCATGGCTAACTTTCATCCATGAAGTCCTTTAATTCTCAATTCCAAATTTAGTAAATTCTCTAAAACTAGGGCTTTCATTCCAAGTCATGGATTTTTTTAATTTTTTTTTTTCAATGATTCAATTATTTTATATTATGTTTTAATTACTGACATAATGTTTTTATGATAAATTCTTCAATGAATCCATGAATTTTACTAACGTCTCAAATTGGATCTTAAAGTTAGGGTGTTGAATTACTTTAGTAGAATGTTGTAGAATTATGAATATAATGTATTGATTACTTGAATTATGTATTAGTTAAGGAATTTCTATGGGTTTGATGATTGAATTTCCCCCAAGAACTCATGAACCCCCATATCCCCAATTTGTGACCTTGTGATGTGGGTGAATTGTAGCAAGTTGAACATTATGAGATTATACTGTATGAGTTGAGTTAATTGAATCATGTTACCTTCCATGTTAAATGTAGTAATCCTAAATAAGATTGGTTGAATGTGATCCTTGATCTAAGAGGGGTAAAACATGAGATATATGCCAAATTGTGACTTCATGTGTGTGCTTTATGAGCATGATTATAATCTAAATTGTTGTGTGTTGAATTGTTTGTGGCGTCATTGTGGAAAGGCTCCACCAACATGACTTATATTGTGAGTGTTAGAGATCATGCATTTTATGACTTGAATTCCTCAACTATGATCATATCCATGTCAAATAAGAGGAATGCTAGATAAGTTGGTTGAATATGGTTTTTGGTCTTTAAAAAAGGGAAGATGTGATATTATACATGCTTAGTGAAAGTGTGTTCAAGATGTAAGACCATCTTTTGAGAAAGTAAAGTGATCATGAGTTAGATGTAATTGTGGTGTAGTTGAAAGTCTATTCTCACTCATACACACTTATACATGATTATTCCATGATTATGATGATATTATTGTGTTGATTGAAAGTTCATCCTCATAAACACATAATGAGTATAATGTGATAGTTTTCCTCACATATTGAAGATTCTAGGTTGAAAGTTATTTCTTACCTAATTGAATCCATCATGAAGATCTTAGGTTGAAAGTCTATTCTCACCTAATGAATCTATGAGCTTTCCTTATGAATTATGTTGGATGGAGGGTAAGATACTCCTTAATACTTGTAAATTCAATTCAACACTAAACATGTATTCGTGGGAAGTTATGCCTAGCACCGAATGGATATTGAATATGAGATGGAAGCTTCCCCACTAGAGAGGATATACTTATACAATGTATCTCATGAGATGGAAACTCCCCTGCTAGATAGGATGGATTTCTAGTAGGAATCTCCTTATCCCATGACTACCTGCCCCTGTAGGTAATTTAGCCATTTGGATTCATTTCAAAGCTAATACATTTTAATTCTACCTTAGGCAAGTAGGACACCTCTTTTCGGTGTAGGGCATGACACCGGATTCCATGTAAGCTCACATGGTCTTTGTCAGTTAAGGCTAATTCCCACAAGGTCAAGTCTAAGATGTACTATGGCTATTCAAAGAGTTCTACTTAGTATGGGTGGGTTTTGGTAGGTTCCTATTTGTCAAGATGACTCATGTAATGAATGGGCTTGTGTCAAAATGGTAATTGCATTTGATGTTAAGGCTACTTGTAATGTTGCATGTTAACTTGGAGTGCTGTTATGAGTTGCTTTCCTTGATGTGGTTGACTAAAAGTGAATGTTTCATAGTCTATGAGAGATATGTTAAGGATGAGATTAAAAGAGAGTAAACATGATTGAGGATCTAAAGTGACTTGCTTAGTGTAGGTGGGATTATGGGGTACTACTACCTATGCACTGCACAAGCTTGCCTTAAGGTGGCTCATGAAGAGTTACTCAAATGATATGTTAACAGTAGAGTGTATTGACTATGTATATGTTCGTAATGATGTTTCCTATGTTCACTAGTTGTGATTGATGACTACCATGCTATAGTCTATATCTCTTCATGATGTCTTTTATACTTATGACTTATGTTTTGACACTACATTCCAAATGATGATTTAAACTAGAAAAGTGCATGCATTCAAATAAAAAAAATGTCCCTTTTAGCATGTTTTAAAAGGTTTTCGTGCATGACTATCATACTTAGTACGTTTTTTTGCTAACCCATATTTCTTGTACATTTTTACAAATTGTAGGGTTTAGAAACTTGATGTTCTATTCTTGGAAGATGGGTTTCTATGGAGCATGGAGTTGAAGATTTGGTGAGTCCTCATAGTTTCGAGGACAAACCCACTATTTCCCTTAATGTCTTTTATTTTATGTTTAGAGCTTTTGTATGGGCTAGGTCCCAAAGTGTTCTAAAGTATTGTAGATGGTTTGAGACATAGTGTCATAGACTCTCGGTTATTTTTATGAAAGATTTTGATTGTAAAAGAAAAGTTTTAAATTTCCGCAAAATTTCCTATGTTCTTATTTTGTGATATGCTAAGAGGCTTGTATAAGGCTCTTCGGAGTCTTGTACGCCGTGTTACGTTTAGGGGGTACTCTCGGGTCGTAACAGATGTGGGAGCGTCAGACCTAATATTAATGAGACAATGTAGAGATAAGCATTAATTAGTACATCTGATGTACTAAGTATGGAGCAATATGTATAAATAGACATGATGCATAGATAGCTTAAATATGTAATGCATGACCAACATCTGAACATTTGGAAGCTTTAAAGAAGCAACAAATCATAACTCATAAAATATGGTCAATACATTTAAGATAAGAAACATAAGATAGCCTTGAAGAAACATAATTTTTTTATGGGATATTAGCTTTAGCCGACAATAATACCGTAAGAGCTATACCATGAAATCCGGTATAACCCTCATTCCGAGAGAAAGGGATTCTAATTTCCAAGGTGGAATCCATACACATCATCTTTTTTCTAAAGTGGATCCACTAGCTAGGTCATTTAAGACAATCCTATGGGGGTACGTAGTTAGAGACTAGAGGTTGCTACTAAAGACTACCCTATTTGAACCTCCACTTCAAAACCCTCTCGGTGCTAAGTCTAAATTCCACCGGAATAAATAAAAATCAAATATAATTATAACATAGGAAAGATAATGATCAATACAAAATCCACCTCTTAAATATCAAAACTTAAATAGCTCCTCAAAATACAATTCAAGCATATGTGAGAAAACCTTTCACTAGTTTGAATTCATATGTGAGAAACGACTTTCACAATCATGATCATCTTTGTATGAGAGAAATTTTTTTACAAAAACATTGATACTTTCATGTAAAAGCACTCTATAATCATAAACATCATTTTCATAAGACATGCATAATCCTTTAAAATTTTTAGTTCTTAGGTTTATGAGTTCTTCATAAGTTCATAGTTGAAAAATCATTGATCATGCATGGGTCTATATGATTTCAACTAAATATCATATAATACGTTAAATCATGCAATAGAAGATTGAAACAACAATTAGAATCATAATTAGATAAAATCCCATGCAGACTTAAGAAGAACCCTGATTTGATCAATTCAAATTGAAAACCATGGGGACCCCATGGAGGAATTGACTCCTTGGGTGAATACCCACATAACTTAATACTCAAAGGCCAAGATTAATGGTGAATTGAAGATATTGGAGTGAAACCTAGCTGCTTCTTCTTCTTCTTCTTCCTTAGGTTTAGAGGGAATTTATGAGATCGAATTTTGTTGAGTTTTGGAGAAATAGGAGAATGAATTTAAAGTGGCTAGATTTATTACTTTAAGTCTTTATATAGGGCTTAGGATGAAGGCCAAAATGAAATATCATAGTCTTAAAACATTTAGGAAAATACCCAAAAGCCCTAAAGAAATAAAAGTCGAAATAGGTTTACAGGTCAGACTGGTACATCAAAACCACCCAACTTTTGTTTCTACCTTTCTATAGTCCATAGGACATCTTATTATCCATAGACCTAATCATAAAACACAACTTTAACCCTAAAATTTCACTAACTTTGGATAGTTTTCACAAAATATATCTACGATTCGTAGATCACTCGAAGGACCGTACTGGTCATCTGTTCGATGAGGTATTGGGACTTGATTTTCAAAAATTATTTTCCAATTCCTAAGAGACTGGTGTACAACCCTTAAAAAATTTTACGAACCGTAGACTGGTCTCAAAGACCCTAACAGTATCCAAAATTCACGCAACCTATTCCCTTTTCAAAATCTGAGGTGTTACAAAGGAGGAAAATGTCTTTCAACCTTATAGGTGCTAGAGGCAAATGTTTACACATTTCTAGATTCAAACATACCTATGATTCTCGATGAGTTGTTAACTAAGAGATTTATTGATCTTCCTAAATAAAAGAGTCTTGAGGAAATCAGTAATGGTAGAGACTCTAAATATTGAAAGTTTCACTGCCTCATTAGCCACTTGACAGAAAAATGCTTCATCTTGAATGAGAAAATTCTAATGCCGATAAGTCAAGGGAAAATAGTCATTTGCATGGATAAAAGAGTTGATAAAATCTTGCTAATGTTGTGTCCAAGAAAAAAAAGTGTTCAAGGTCACAGACTATGCCAAACACCATCTTTTTGTAATTCAACAACTTCACATTTGTTGAAGTAGATTTTCCAAAGAAGACTCTTCAAGGATCACTAAAGGTAGATGGCAACCCTAAAGACAATGTAGATTATGCTTGGACTCTATTTTCTCACAAGAAATGAATGCATGAAGTAGTCCTAAAGGTATGAATTCCTTAACCGAGAGAAGTGAAGAATGATGTGGATCAACTTCAACCATAAAACAAGTCCAATCTCATACTAGGAAAAAATTCAATGGTTCTTTGTTTTGGAAACCCTATTAAATGAATTCCTTCTTGGAAAGTTTCTTCAAGATGATTAAATTAGTACAACACATATGATTTCCATTAGAGACAAAACAAAGGAAAATAAAGGTGGGCATAATATGATAATAAGATGAGAACATCACTGTAATAGAAAAGTCGCCTATGTTTAGCTGTAATTGCCTTCACAAATGATGACTTGTTATTAGGATCTAAGCCACATAGCATGTCTTTGTTTGTTGTGGAAGATATTTGAGAGCAATTTATCAATTAGATATTAATGGATAGAGGTTCAGTAGTAAAAATCATGCAAAAAATGGTGTTAAAAAGGCTCAGAATAATCATTGATGAATCATCCAAAGGTAACCTAATGATCCAAGATTTCAACCAAGGTGGGAAATGACCCATAAGAATGATTCACATAGGATTTTCCATTGGTGACATGAAATCAAATACTTTGGTTCATGTTATAGATGCCAAAACATCATACAACTTATTGCTGGGATATTCATGGGTTCATGAAAATAGAGTGGAGTTGTCTACTTTGCATTTGTGCATGAAGCACATGAAAGAAGTTTAAATAGTAAAAATGGTTGCGGACATTAATCCTTTTAACGAGACTGATTTATACTCTGCAGATGTAAAATTTTACTTAGATTCTTGTAAATCAAATTGGAGAAACTTGCACTAGCTGACTGAATTAATGTCAATTCAAACAAAGAGGAGAAGGATATATGTACAAAAAGATTAATAATGCACATCCAATTTTTTGCTACATTCCCCGTTAGAATCGAAGAGAGGGACAATCCCTATTAGAGGAATGTACTGAACAAGTTCATCATCCAAGGAAAGAATTGAGCCACAATCCATTATAAGATTTAAAGGAGAGTATGACCGTGCTAGTTGCACAAGTACCATCTTTCACTTTTTTTGTTTGCTAAAGTAGTACCCAAGTTGATAAGATAAACATGCACTTTGATCCAAAGGTCTACACTCTACTTGAAAAATTAGGTTATTACTTCTTGAACTTAGAAAGAATAGGAGAGCTCACTGATGAAGTCATTGATGAAAAAAATACATGATCTTATAGAGTCCCAAATGAGGTTGATAAATCAAGGCATCATGTCACCATCCAAAGTTTGGGATTGGATTTCGCTTAACAAAAGCCTCTACATATTTCATCTAAGAAGGAAACGGTTTTATCACACAAAAACTCAGTAAAAAAGATAAAGAAAGTTGAGGACAAGAAAACACAATAATGGACTTGAGTGTTGACCGCATAGAAAAAGTTACACCCTATGTCTCTGTATTTGAAAGATTGGGATGCATGGATGAAAATGAAGCTTCTAAACAGATAGAAGGAGATTTCACCACCAAAAAAACTTGTCTTTCATCTCTTGGGAATCACAAGGAATTCATTGTCAAAAAAGATATTGTTGGAGCATGAAATAAGGTTTTTATGAAGGGAATAATGACAATGAGAAACATAGTGCTTTTTCATCAGCTATGAAAGTGAAGGTTTTTTTAATCAATCACCGCTAATGGTTCATTGAAGGTGATAAGAAGTACTTTTTTTTCACCAACCAAATTTTCAGGACAACAAATGAGAAACACGAAGAAAGAAAGCATCATGTCCTTCAAATAAAGTCAAAGGGAAGATTCAAACTTTGTGTAGACATCATATCACATAATAGTAGAAGACAATATATGCCTTGATGATATGGATGATGATGTTCAAGATCCTACCCTTAATTCGAAGATGGAGTACTATCGTGTGTAGATGAACTATAGGAATTAAGTCTAGGTAGTTTTGAAGATCCACGCCAAAGCTTCGTTAGTGCACTGCTTACACCTCAAGAAGAAAGAGATTACTTCAAGCTATTGACCAAACACAAAGACATCTTTACTTGGTAATATAAAGAAATACCAGACCTTAGTCCTAAGTTATTTATTAGTTAAGGATCAAAAGCAGAGCACATCCTATAAAGCATTCACAACATATGTTTTGTCGAAATTAGTGACGTAAGTTGAAGCTGAAGTCAGCAAGTTCATTGAGGATAGATTTATTCAAGAAGTGGAGTACCCATCATTGATCTTAAACAATTATACCTTTAAACATTAATAATGGTCAAATATGTGTCTATGTTGGTTTTTGAGACTTGAGCAAAGCATTTCCAAAAGAAGACTTCTTACTACTAGTAATTGATATCATGGTTGATGCTATAGCTCAGAATGAAGCTACACATTTATGTATGATTCCTCTCCCTATAATCAAATCAAAATATCTATAAAATATGAAGAATACACTACTTTTTGAACTCTAAAAAATGAATATTTTGTTAGAATGTAATGCCTTTTGATCTAAATAATGTTGGTGCTACCTACCAACAGGCAGTGCAAAACATTTTTCATAACATGCTTCATAAGAGGACGGAATATTACATTGATGACTTAGTAGTGAAGACAAATTACAAGTGTAACCATCTTGAAGACCTTCAAATTATTTTTGAACGGTTAAGGAAACTTTACTTGAAGATGAATCCACTCAAATGCGCTTTTAGAGTTAATTTAGGAAATTTCTTGGCTTCATTGTAAACCATGGAAGTGAAGTTCATCCCAAAAATATTTAAGACATTAAGAAAGTGCCCAATCCAAAGAATTAGAGAGAACTTCATAATTTACAAGGAAATTTTGGCATTCATTGAAAGGAAATTTGGCATTCATTTTAAAGGTGATAACACTTAAATTACCCTCAAAACAAATTCAAAGAGTAAGCAGTCATCGTCAATAAAAATACCCAACTAAAAGTTGGTGTCGAATTCCATAGAGAATGGTATAATGAAAAAAATTCAACTAGGAATTTAGGAATGCAAACCTATTCATTGTAGCATGTTAAGACAAATGGATCAATGATTCCACCAAATTAACTAAAATGGTTTATAGTATCATACTGCACAATTACACTAAAATTAAAGAATCAAGCAATTAAGAATTAATCTAGGCATGCGGGGATTGAAATTGATGTCACATAGGGGCAATTATGTTGCTCAATAGGGCTAAATAATCATGTATAGGTTGGATCATCTTCAATGACACTTGTCTTCTTTCAATCTCATAGAACCAATTCATAGAATCTCCTTTCGGTCTCATCTATATGAATAGCAAATCAACCTATTACCTTATGGAATATCTCTTTCGAGCAGATTTGGGCAAATAGATCTGAACCATAATCTCTCTTTCGAGAAACCATATAAATCAAACCTTAATTGCATGCATTAAACTAATTACCCACTCCAATTTATTTCTTTTGAGCATCAATTGAAGATCGAGAATAGAATTAAGTTTGCAACCTTAGCCCATGAATTAATGTCATGCTAATTAGCCTATATCCATGACCGAACAACAATAAAATAGAGTAAAACACATTACCCACTACATTAAATCAACACACAATCCCATAATTTCACCCATTAGAATTGGGGTTTTAGCCACCCATCAAAAAAGTAAAGAGATTACACCTATTATGATAGCAGTCATGGATGTGATGAAATTAAGCAACTATAATTAACACCCACTTTGATTTCAACTTCCAATTATCAATTTAAAGAGTGAAATTAAAACCCCAAAATTAAAGATGTTTTTCCAAGGTAAAAAGTCTCATACAAAAAACTCTCTAAAACCAACAAAACTGTAGCAAAAAAAGCACTGCTTATTTTCTCTCTCCTTTAAAACCCCATATCATCATGCTATTTGTTTTCTTGATTGGTTCGATCAAGTGTACTTAAAGCATGTCCTAATCGAAGAAAAATGCATGGTTGATGTTGTAGCTAACTTGGCCATCACTTGGAGAGAACGAGTCAACTAATGAAATGTGTGTATTTCTATGATGGGTCATTCTTGTATGTTTTGATCTTCAGATAAATGAAATATATCATAAATCCTTTCAAGTGATTGAAGAAAAAGTTGGAGGCAACTACTAATTGAATACCTCGAACATAGAAGGTTGCCAATTACCTACAAAAAAGAGCATAAAGAAGAGAAAGGTACCAAAATTCATTTTACACGAGGGAATATTATTTCTTCACTCATACGAAGAACTATTCCTACATTATTTTGACAAAGAAGAAGTTTACCGAACAATGGAGGAAGCACATTTGTCATTTGTAAAGCACACCAATCATGGCCCAAGCTTCATTTCTACATCAAGAGGATAGATACTACTGGACAACAATGGTGATGGACTATGTAGAACATTTATAAAGGTGTGAAATGTGTCAATTCCATGCCAATTACATACACCAACATGCATAGCCTCTTCATCTAACCATGAATTCATGGCCTTTTGATGCATGAAGACTTGATACTGTTGGGCCTCTTTTAAAGTCATTAAAGAGCCAGATGTACATCTTGGGAACCATTGACTACATCTTCAGGTAAGCTAAAGTTGTTCCATTAAAAGAAGTGATGAAGGAGACTAATGATGACTTTATATAGTCAAACAAAACTTTTAGGAATGGCATACCAAGTTACATAATTAGTGATAATGGAATGCCTTTTGACATAAGCTTATAAGGAGCTTGTGCGAGAAATTTATTTTGAGCAACATAAGTCTCCAATGTGAAATGCATTCGCTAATGGCCTTGCTGAAGTTTTTAACAAGACACTTGGTAACTTGTTGAAGAAAGTCACCGCGAAGAATAAAAACGTATGACATGAGAAAATTTGTGGAACTTTATGGAAACACTGAACAACCTCCGAAACTTCTAGAAAAACACTCCATACTTTCTAGTATATGATGCAGAAGTCATCCTTCCATAGGAGCAACAAGTTTCATCATTGCAAATCATAATCCAAGAAGGAGATATAGTCAAAAACAACACTCAACTCCATTTAGCAGAGTGGGATGCATTGGATGACAAAAGGAGGAGACAGAACAAAATTTGAGATGCTTTTAAGCTCGACTAGCTAGATTTTTCAACAACTGTGGCCACGATTGTTTCAAATGGGAGATTTCAGCTTAGTTCTTTCAAGACCCGTAATCCTTAATGGATACATAAGTGATAAGTTCACATCAAAATGTGATGGTCCATACATTGTGACAAAAGAATATTAGATGGCGCACACAAAATAATTGATCAAGATGATTTAAGTGTTGGTCCGTTCAGCGGAAATCCCTGAAATATTACTTTCAGCTTATGCGAGTAAACTACATGTACTCATGGCCCCTATGAGTTTAATCTGTTAAAAATTAGTCACCAACTTAATTAATTTCAAAGACATTTGAAGAAGAACCTAGAATATTCAAGAGTCATAAATAAATAGAAGAAGATCCCTAGAAGAGTATTCTAGAGAGAAAACTCTAGAAATGTTCTAGAAATGGTTGTTCTAAAATAAAGTAGTTGAAGAAACATTATAAAATAAAGTAGAAAATATCCTTAGCTAGATTTTTCCATCAACACTACAAATAAAGGTGGACCATTTGAGTTGTAACTAAGTAAGAAAACAAGAAAGAAAGTAAGCAAGACAGCAAACAACAAGTGAGTGATAAATAAGAGAGAGTTGCTAGAGTGTGAGTAAAAGACATATTGTGTGTAAGAATTGAAAGACAAGATCTGGGATTTATCTTGCAATATTAAAATTTAAATGGTGAGAAACCGATTGTGACAAGATCTGGGATTTATCTTGCAATATTAAAATTTAAATGGTGAGAAACCGATTGTGCCCTTTTTCAAATATATCCAACAAGTGGTATTAGAGCCTGGTGGATAAGAAAGGTAGCAACTCAAAATAAAGGAGATCTTACACGCTACTGTCGAAGGATGCAAATCACTAGGAACTAATCAATGCTAGATTTTGTAAGCACTCTTAATAGTATTGAGAAGATAAACACAAGAAACTATAGATCATGGAGCATGAGAATGCAATATTACTTTCTTGTCCATGAATTATGGGATATCATCAGCAGATTGGACACTACACCATCAATAAAAGCGATAATGCTCAATTTACTCTAAAATGATTAGAAGAGTAAGCGGTTGTTGTCAGTAAAATTACCCAACTAAGAGTCGGGGTCGAATCCCATAAGGAGTGATGTAAGGATAAGAAATCAAAGACTAAATTAAGATGCGATTGATTTATTGTAGCAATTAAAGAAAGTGGGTGGATTATTTCACTAAATTTAATCAGGAACCTTTGGAATCAGTTATAAACAATTAACTAAAGAAAATATGGGTTAGACAATTTAGATTAGGTGTGGGGGTTTGCATTGATATTAACTGGGGTACAATTGCTTGCTTAGTAAAGCTCACAACCATGGATAAGCTGGGTAATCATTTGTAACACTAATCTTCTTTCGATCTCATAGCATTGGTTCATAGAATCTCCTTTCGGTCTCATATATATAATTCAAAAATTAACCCAATACCTTGCTTTTGCAACTAAAATCATCTAAGCTGCTCACATTGAGTGAATAACCACTTTTATTGGTTTCTTTCAAGAACCAATTGGAGATCTAGAGTAGGATTACGTTGGTCACCATAACCACTAAATTAAGTTCATCCTAATTAACTCAAATTCATGGTTGAACAACAATAAAACAAAGCAAGGCAAATGAACCACTAATTTAAATCAACACCCAACCGCATAATCACACCCCTAGAACTTGGAATTGTAGCCACACATCATGAAAATCAAAGAAATTATACCTATGATGTTAGCAACCATCAATGTGTTGAAATTGAAGAATAATCTTCAACACCCACTTCGTTTTCAATCATTAATTGTCAATTACAAGGTTAAACAAAACTCCAAAACTAAGAACAAAACTAAATACTCTATTTCTCAATGTTTAAAGAGTAAAAAAAAAGATAAAAGGACACTTTCTCTCTCTTCAAAGCTATTTATACTTTCCCCAAAATTTCTTCCGCACCCCATTCGGTGTCATTAGTCAGACTCCCTGAACTTATTTGGCAAATTGCTAATTTATCTTTCACCTAGCCCTTTATTGATTTTAGGCTTCAAGTATTTGAACTCCAATAGACGGACTCGGTAGAATACACCTTTCATGGCCAGCGAGTCACTAAATTTCACCTTGTTCACCTAGTTTAGCCTTCATTTTCACTAAGTAGTTTGTCACATTCGGCGATGAATTTTGGGTTCCCCTTTATTAATTTGGTGGATATCCCATATGGATTCTCTTTGCCAATATGTCTTGATACTTGGACATCAAATAGTGTCAATTTCGGCCAGTACATACATTGTGACAGAAGAATATTCAGACGGTACATACATAATAATTGATGAACATGATCTAAGTGTTGGTCCGGTCAGCGAAAATCCTTGAAATATTACTTCTCGTGAAAGTCACCAACTCTCCTAGGTTTATGAGGGTAAACTGCATGTACTCATGGCCCTTATGAGTTTAATCTGTTAAGAATTCATCATTAATTTAATTAATATCAAAGACATTTCAAGAAGAATATAGAATATTCAAGAGCCATAAAGAAATAGAAGAAGATCCCTAGAAAGAGTATTCTAGAGAGAAAACCTAGAAATGTTCTAGAAATAGTAGTTCTAAAATAAAGTAGTTGAAGGAACATTCTAAAATAGAGTAGAAAATATCTTAGCTAGATTTTTCCATCAATACCTACAAATAAATGTGGACCATTTGAGTTGTAACTAAGTAAAAAAAACAAGAAAGAAAGTAAGAAGGAGATCAAACAACAAGTGAGTGATAAATAAGAGAGGGTTGCTAGAGTGTGAATGAAAGAAATATTGTGTGTAAGAATAGTAAGACAAGAGCTGGGATTTACATTGCAATAATAAAATTAAATGGTGAGAAACCCATTGTACCCTTCTCCAAATATATCCAACAAGTGGTATTAGAGCCTGGTGGATAAGAAAGGTAGCAACTCAGAGGATAGGAGATCTTACACACTACTGTCGGAGGATGCAAATCACTAGGAACTAATCAATGATAGATTTTGTAAGCACTCTTAATAGTGTTAAGAAGATAAACGCAAGAAATTATACATCATGAGAATGCAATATTACTTTCTTGTCCATGAGTTATGGGTGTCATCAGCGGATTGGACACAACACCACCAACAAATGTGGCAATGCTCAAATTACTCTAAAATGATTAGCAAAGTAAGCGGTTGTTGTCAATAAAATTACCCAACTAAGAGTCGGGGTCGATTCCCATAAGGAGTGATGTAAGGATAAGAATTCAAAGAGTAAATTAAGATGCGACTAATTCATTCTAGTGATTAAAGAAAGCGGATGGATTATTCCACTAAATTTAATTAGGAACATCTGAAATCTGTTATAAACAATTAACTAAAGAAAATATGGATTAGACAATCTATATTGGGTGCGGAAGATTGCATTGATATTAACTAGGGTACAATTTCTTTCTCAGTGAAGCTCAACAACCATGGATAAGCTAGGTAATCATTGGTAACACTAATCTTCTTTCGATCTCATAGCATGGTTCATAGAATCTCCTTTCGGTCTCATATATATAATTCAAAAATTAACCAAATACCTTGCTTTGGCAACTAAAATCATCTAAGTTGCTCACATTGAGTTAATAACCACTTCTATTGGGTTCTTTCAAGAACCAATTGGAGATCTAGAGTAGGATTACGTTGGCCACCATAACCCCTAAATTAAGTTTTTGCTAATTAACTCAAATTCAAGGCTGAACAACAATAAAACAAAGCAAGGCAAATAATCCAATAATTTAAATCAACATCCAACCCTATTATCACACCCCTAGAACTTGGGATTTCAACCACACATCATAAAAATCAAAGAAATTATACCTATGATGTTAGCAACCATCAATTTGTTAAAATTGAACAATAATCTTCAACACCCACTTCGTTTTCAATCCTTAATTGTCAATTACAAGGTTGAATAAAACCTCAAAACTAAGAACAACTAAATACTCTATTTCTCAACGTTTAAAGAATAAAAAAAATGAAAAAAGGATACACTTTCTCTCTCTTCAAAGCTATTTATACTTTCCCCAAAATTTCGTTCGCACCCCATTCAGCGTCATTTGTTAGACTCGCCGAATTGCTATTTTATCTTTCACCTCACCCTTTATTGATTTTAGGCTCCAGGTCTTTGAACTCCAATGGGCGGACTCGATAGAATACACTTTTCATGACCAGTGGGTCACCAAATTTCACCTTGTTTGCATAGTTTAGCCTTCATTTTCACTAAGCAGTTTTTCACATTTGGCGATGAATTTGGGTTCCCCTTTATTAAATGGGCGGATCTCCCATATGGACTCTCTTTGCCAATATGTCTTGACTCTTGGACATTAAATAGTGCCAATTTTGGTGATATTCAGCCCATTGAGTGATTCTCTCTTTTGTTTAGGCGATCACAAGTTTAGGGATTTCTACTCTTTTCACTGTTTTTAGCCTCTTGTCTCATTCATTCATCCTTGCCTTGTATTTTGGCTTTCATAGCTACAACTTATCAAAATATCATCAAAATAGGATATAATTAGGAATTGAGGACACTAAATAGTGAACTAAAAAGCATCAAATGTGTGCAAATCTGCCACTCATCAACACCCCCAATTTAAACTTTTGATTGTCCTCAAGTAAATCAAAAACACAATTAGTTCAACAAGAGTGTCTACAACAATTCTCAATGATAGTTAACATGCTAGTATCGTAATAAGATTGCTATCAAGCATATGCAACATTCAATCATGCTCAAAAAGTTTTAAATGATGACTAGTTGGTATCAACCCAAGCTCATGATCACTAGTAATTTCTTTCTAATGCAAAACCATGGTTCAAAAAATGCATCCAAGTTCCCTCACAGAAAGAGTGATTCCATACTTTTACAAAAAAAATCAATAAAGAAGTTAGGAATCAAAACAACTCTCACATTCCAAGAGATAAATACGTGCAAGATTCATCCCATTGGTTTGCCTATATTTTCCAATCATCAAACAACCTAATACATGCAAGATCTCAAAGGTCTTTTAAGCTTGTAACGGGGATGAGGGTAAATGTATGGTTAATTTTTATCATTGACATGACCTTTTCAAAACATTGGTGTATTCATTTCATCTCTTCCAAAGTTCTATCCATTCTTTTCACTTGGAGACTTAAACTTCAAGTTTTCAATCAATTTACTGTCTGCCCCTTTTATTTCCTCAAACTTTATTTTTCATTTCAATTTTTAAACTTTTGCTCATCCCAAATAATTTTTTTATAAGGAGGGGTTCCTTCTCTTTGTAACATACTTCAAAGTTGAGTCTCACTCTTTCTTTCTTTTCCATCTACTTGGGTTTGTTTCCTCCTTCCTTTCCACACCACCAACTTAGGCTTTTGACCTAAGTTGGTTATTCAAACAAACCAATGCATAGAAAATGATTTATGGTGAGAAGTTAAGGACAATTTAGCTTAAGAGGTTTCAACAAGGTTGACAACAAATGGTTCAAGCTCAAATGGTGCCAAAATGGTTGTACACCCTCACAAGGTAATCACAAAAGGTATAAGCATTTTGGTTTCCTCTCAAAATTTGTGCCCAAGATCATTTCTTGAATTCACAAGGCTAAACAATAGGACTGACAAAGAAAATTCTAAGATTCAACAAGCATGATTTCAAGTAAAACCACAGCACTCAAGGCACTTCAAACACAATAATTTAGCACAACTTTACAAAATCAAAAAGTTTGCATGTGATGTTCAATGGAAGGCTCACATCAATACACAAATAATCAACATAAGAATCAAAATGATCATTCAAAAGTGAAACCACACTAATTCCATATTTCTATATCAACGCAAAACACATTTTTCATCATGAGTACTATTCAAGATATCGATATTAAACACAATTATTCCTTCAACATCAACACTCACAACTCAAGCATTCTTAATCATTTCAAAAGTACACACTCATGGGACAATAAGTAGAGAAAAAAAAATTAAATCAAGCGCACAAAGAGTGAGGGTAAGGATTAAAAGTGCTCCTCACCCCACCAAAAGAAAAAAATAATGTCCTCAATTCTAGAAGTAAAGAGAAAAGCAAAGGTTGTTCGGCTCCCTCTGAGAAGTGAGTTAGCATCCCTAAGCTTGCTTATCAAGTTAGGTGAGTCACCCATCAAGCCCAACTCACCGACTTTGCATGTAGGGAACAAGGCTGTTCAAACTCTATCAGGCAAAATCATTAATGAGTGCCTTGTGGGATAGGTGGATCGTCGAAACTACCCACCAATTTCCCAAAGTGATAGTGTTGTTTCTTGAAATCTCAGTCCAGAAAGGTGAACTAAGTTGGGTACACCAATAGTGCTCGGTGAAGTACCTTTTTGTATTTCAACCCGCCGAAGTTGACAAAACCTTTACCATCTAGAATTACCCCAAGGGTGAATCTAGAGGTAGTTCCCCTCCTAGATCGGTGAATTTCTTTACATGTTTATGATCACTTAGTACTCTTTTCCTTCTTGCACAAGTGACACACATTATAGAAAACAATGAACAGTTCTATTGCATTCCAAGAAGAGCTTGGTTTAACATAGAGGCACCATATGGACATGCTCTCAAGCATCATTCAGGTACACCACTTCAATAACTCTTACATCACGACCTCTGACTTCACGTATCAGGACACTACTTCTGTTCAAGTGCCAACGATCGCGTGTAGTGATATAACCCAACCAAGGGTTGGAATCGTTCCCACATAGAGTGGTTTCAAGAATTAATAGAAAAATAAAATTTAGTTCTGATCAGTCATAGCAATAAATATTATCGAATAAAAACATACTAAATATAAGGGGTGACAAAAGCGTCAATTATCAATTGGGGGTGGGGGGGGGCTTATATTAGCTAATCAACAAAAATGACAAAAATATAAGGAAACAAGATAGGGAGACGGGATTCTTGGGATATGATAGGAATATGGGATAAAAGACACTATCAGGTAAATGTTATTGATAGTACATCGCTGAGTATTTGTCACTAGGCTAGACTTTAGTGGGGTAAATTCTCTCTCGAGCAACTTATCCCGAATCAACTCGGTTTCTCTCGAACACCGAGTTGCCATATTTAAGCACAACCTCCATCTTAGCCCATTCACTCTCTCGAGTTAAAAGTGTGGGAGAGGGCCTAGGATTCACTCTCTCGAGCTGAACCCACGACAACCCAATAACCACTGGCTATCGATTTAGTAGTCTTAGTTTTAAAACCTCTCTCTCGAGCAGGCCAAAAGCACTAAGATGAAATCGTATTTGAGAATACAATATCATTAAGTTCAAACACAACTACTAAATGAAATCACATTTAAACATCGAATATACCAACAATAAGCAACACCTAACAGTAAATTTAACCCATATTTATAAAATCGTACCCCAAGATTTGGGGTTTTAGCTAGACATAGAAAAAATGAATAAAATGATACCAAATCGAAGTAACATCAATTGGGTATGATTTATATACACTTTAAACGAGTCTACGATGAAGAATTTCCAACACTCACTTCTAATTTCTTAGAATTGGAACTCTTCAATCCTTCAAGCTCATTGTCTCCAAAAACTCTAAGAACTAAAACTGAAAATATTCTAAGTCTCCAAAATAAAATTTCTCTGTAAAGTCTGATACAAAGCTAACAATTTAAACAAGTATTTATAGTGTTCAAAAATTTGTGCTGCGAAGGACCGTTCGGTGCAGTTAGTCAGGATCGCCGACACAGTTGACAATCAGCCCTTTGGTTTGGTTCATCGCTTTTCTATTTTTTCATTCAGCATTCTTGCATTTTGAGGCATTGGGCGATAGAGTGCTACTTCACAGAACTGCTTGGTGGCGCGTCGATAGCTCCTTTTCATAGCAGACTTGACCTTCTCCTTAGGAGCTCAGCACACTGGAACATTCGACGGGATTTAGGACAGTTTGGCGACTCACCTATTTGTTTAGGCGATCCTCAGGAAGTCTTTTCTCCGTTCTTTCAGCCACTTTGTTCCTTTTTGCTTGGTAGCATCCAAGCTTTGTCTCTCAATCCAAATACCTGAAACTTAAGGGTTTACATCAGTTATTGAGACAATATGCATTTGAGGACACTAATTATATTAAAATATAGCCCTAAATGAGTCCAAATTGTTGACTCATCAACACCCCCAACTTAAACTTTTGCTTGTCCTCAAGTAAAATTCAAGTTCAGCAGTTCAAAAAGGATGTGTCAAATAGTGCTACATGAGACTCAATCATGAATGTACACAACAAGGTTCAACTTACTCATGCAAGGATCAATTGTATACTCAAAAACTCAAGTTGTGACACACCATTATCAAAGATTCTCAAGCTCACTGTACTTGCGTCAAATTCAAGTTTGAGCTCAACAAAGGTATTCAAATATCCTCACACAAAGAATGATTCCATATTCACACACAATGGTTTAATCATTTAAAGTTCTAAAATCAAATGCAACGTTCACTCTCACAAAGAAGAACACAATGCATGCTTTCACCCATAGGTTTGCCTATATATTCCAATCAACAATTGTTTCAGCTCACTCAAGATCAAAAAGGTCTTTTCAAGGCTTGTAATGGGGTTGAGTGCAAAGGTATGGTGATTTAGGCTCAGTGACTTTCATCCTCATGAAATATGGTGCTAATAACACTTTCTTTCCTCTTCTTTCATTATTTTCTTTAGTGCTCATAAGTCATTCCATTATTCACTCTCCATGGATTGTTCGGAAACCTCATTTCTTTTGAACTTTATTCCACAACTTTTTCATTTTTATTTTTGTTTTTCTTTCTTTTGTTTCCCTTCTTTTTTTATATGAAGGGGTTCCATTTTTCTCAAAACCATGGGTTAAAGGGGACTTTTCTTGTACTTCTTGACTTGCCTTCTCTTTTCACCACACCCCAACTTAATTAGGCTTTTGGCCTAAGTTGGCTATTCAATCAATTCCCAAATCAAGAGGATTATAGGTAGTGGATTAATGGAGGTCATGTTTCATCAAGTTTCTTGCAAATAAAGGTAGGCTCAAGGGGTGTTCAAAAGAGGTTCACACACTCACAAGGTAGGCCACAAAAGAGGTATATGTCCAATTGGCTCACACTCTTCGAAGTTGCCTAAGATCATATCAAGAGATAGCCTTCCTTAGTCAACCGGACTAATAGGGAAAATTCTAGGTGCTATCATGCATGGTTCACAGTAAACCTCATCACACAAGGCATCAACACCAAAATCAAACAAGACTCCACACTTTCGCTAGTGTGCAACGTTCATCACAAGAGAATCAATTTGATACTTGGCTAGTCACAACGAGATACAAAGAGTTCACATATTGACTATGTAACTTCACTTGGTCTCATCGTAGCAGCACATTCATGTTCGTTCGATTATGAGCACTATTCAAGTTAACGCTATTGATCAAAATCGATACTCAAATTTGCAAGAAAACAACCACATTCAACACAAAAGGGATGGCAACAATTTATAAAAAAAAAATTGGAAGGGTCAAAAATCATTTTCAATTTAAAATCAGGGAGCCACAAGCTCAAACATCCACGTAAAGCAGTATAAAACACAATGACCCAAATATATCAACAAAACACGAACATCAATATTCACACAAAAGGTGGGCCTCACCCCACCACAAATAAAAATCATTTGTCCTTAAATACAAATGAAGTAACGTATCCAAAAGTGAAAGAAAGTAAGACAAAGAGGGAGACAAAGAAAGGATCATGTCCATGCAGTCTCTCTATCTGTCTGGGTATCAGTGCCCGGAGTCCCTTCAGATGGAACAATTGCACCAGACTCCTCAGGGATTTCTACAGGTGTATTTGTCAAAAAATTTCCGCACAGCTGTGTAGATTCCCCGAGCCCATGAAGGGATAGAGGAGTCTTATGGATTAGCTTTTTTGCTGGAATTTGGCCCCTTGCCTCTGCCCTTACTTTTAGGTGTAGGTTCTTGCTTTCCCTTCTTTTAAGGATTCGACCTCTCTTCATTTAATTTGAAATTTTGTGCTCTTATCAATCTGGGTGGCATGACTCTTCCAACAACATTTGCTCTGGCCATGTCTGCAATGCTTCAAAACAAAGTTAAAGAAACATTTGATAAAAGCACGGGAGATCAGTTGTTTGTAAGCTTTGCCAACTCTTTCGGTGAGTCGCTGACATCATTTGGCGATCTAGGGTTAGTCCGCTGAAAGCTATAGTGCATAGAGATCCATGGGAGTTGAAAAGGGCGAGAAAGAAGACTATCGGTGAGTCGTCGGGGGTCTTTGGCGACCTCCAACTTCTCGCCGAAAGTTATAGATCCCATCAACACATAGAGCATAAAATTTAAGGGCGAGATGGGGATGTTAGGCAAACTGCTGAGTGATTCGGCGAGCTAGACCTATCTTGCCAAACGGCCCAATGTGCCTATTTTCAACGCAACTTCTCGAATTCAAACATGTATCTCCTAAAAACAAAATCAAAACATGTACAATTTGCATTAAGACTAGACCCATAGCTCTCAACGGCATGCAAGCACAACCCCACAGAAAAATAATCTATTTTAAGAGCTAAATTTTGGGATTTCAGCAATCAACACTACTAGCGAAGAATTCAACTTAAAATAGGTGATGAAACGAATTAATTCTTAGCATAGAAACCCAAAACAATTCAACACAATAAAATCATTGTATTTGAGTATAATTGATAAAAATAGCTTAGGGTTCAGAAACCAACATTTGATACTGAATAAATTGGGATTGAATCGCTAGGCATCGATGTAATTCAAGTTCCACGCACAAATTGAGACTAAAACACTTAGAGAATGCAAAAATAGGGAATAAAGTGCAGGTGTGCGATTGGGAGAATGAAAATGAATAAAAGTGAAAGAGTTTGAGAATTTAAACCTTTGGCTTAAAAAACCATCTAGTTCTTGCCCACTCGGCGACATTAGTCGTGACCATGGATCGATTCAGCGTCACGCCGAACAATCACTTACTTCGTCGAGTTTTATAGATCCCCAGTCAATTTGGGAGTTCAAACGATGGTAAAAATTGGAATCGCCGACTTGGTCAGTAACTCACCAATAATTTCTTGGGCCTGCCGAGTTTTACAGACTCTCTATCAAAGTTGTCTTTTGTCCAATGGTGGTCTGAGTCAGGGTCACCGACCTCTTCAGCGATGCGCCGACTGGACCGTTTTGCTCACCAATCTCTTTCTTTCTTAACATTTCCCACACTTTATCCTGCACAACCAGCACACCATTATTTTACAAACAAACAAAATGCAATAAAAAAGGTTTTGGGTTGCCTCCCAAACAATGCCTTAGTTAACATCATGGCACGATGCAAGTCACCATTCAAACCTCTTTATCGGGGCTAACCCTAGTATCACTAGGAAACCCCTCTTGGTGCTGTGAGTAGAGACAAGACAACATTTGGCCTATTTAGTTGTCTTGTAGTTGAATGATCATGGAATGGGAGGTCGTCATCTGATTCAACATTTCGACATTCTCTTTTATCTCATTCAACACTCTATCTTATTCCTCGATTTTGTGTAGAATAAGTGAGAGAACCTCTCCATTTTGTCCACCCTTATGTTGATTCATCTTTTTACACATTCGAGGGGGAAGTTACTTGGTTTTCTTGTTGGAACTTGCTTCCAACTGCATTACTCTTTTGGATAGATCGTCTAGCTAAATCAACAAGTCGGCCCCTTCTTGGCCTTTCATTATTTCCTTGTTGGCTTTAATCAAGCCATCAAGACACTTGACTACTACTCCATAGGGTCGTTGTGTCAAACACCCTCCAAACAGTTGATCAACTTCACTTCTATGCTCGGGACTAAGACCTCTATAAAAGCATTCCAGTAGCAATTTGTCTAGCAGTCCATTATTTGGGCATTACTAGAGTGATGCCTTAAACCTTGGCCACATATCATGGATAGCCTCACCTTCTAATTGCTGGAACGTTAGAATGTTGTCCCTAAGATTCAACAACCTCAACAGGGGTGATCCATTTGGGTAGTACTTTCACCCTTTATACTCATTTTTCTTGTTTTAACACAAAAACAAACAAGAATAAACTAAAAATGAAGTTAGTAAACTATGACTAACAAAAGAAAAATTCTACTCTACTAATAATTCTGAAGTAACACCAGTCCCCGGCAGCGGCGCCATTTTGACTTCATGTATCAGGACACTACTTTGGTTTAAGTTCCAACTATCGCGTGTAGTGATATAACCCAACCAAGGGTTGGGATCATTCCCACAGGGAGTGATTTCGAGAATTAATAGAAAAATAAAATTTAGTTCTAATTAGTAATATCTATAAGCATTATCGAATACAAACATACTAAATCTAAGGAGTGATGCAAGCGTCAATTATCAATGGGGGGAGATTTGTATTAGCTAATCAACAAAAATGACAAAAATATAAGGAAACGAGATAGAGAGACGAGATTCTTGGGATGTGATAGGAATATGGGATAAAAGACACTATCGGGTAAATGCTATTGATAGTATATCGCTAAATATTTGTAACTAGGCTAGAATTTAGTGGGGGTAAATTCTCTCTCGAGCAACTTACCCCAAATCAACTCAGTTTCTCTCGAACATCGAGTTACCGCATTTAAGCAGCGCCTCCGCCTTAGCCCATCCACTCTCTCGAGCTGAAAGTGTGGGAAAGGGCCTAGGATTCACTCTCTCGAGCTGAACCCACAACGACCCAATAACCACCGGCTATCGATTTAGTAGTCTTAGTTTTAGAACCTCTCTCTCGAGCAAGCCAAAAACACTAAGATGAAATTGTATTTGCAACTACAATCTCATTAAGTTTGAACACAGCTACTAAACGAAATTACATATAACAGTGAATATACCAACAATAAGCAACACCCAACAGTAAATTTAACCCATATTCTAATAGTTTAGGCGATCCTCAGGAAGTCTTTTCTCCGTTCTTTCTGCCGCTTTGTGCCTTTTTGTTTGGTAGCGTCCAAGCTTTGTCTCTCAATCCAAATACCTGAAACTTAAGGGTTTACATAAGTTATGGAGACAAAATATGCATTTGAGGACACTAATTCTATTAAAATATTGCCCTAAATGAGCCCAAATTGTGGACTCATAACCCTCCCCAAAGTAGAGTTTCAACCATTGACCGTTAACTTTGAATCTGATACTGTTAATATATTTAATCTCAATCGCTCCATTTCCATACAATCTAGTCACCTTGTACGGACTAGTCTACTTTGATTTTAGCTTTTCGGGAAAAGTTCCAATCATGAATTGAATAGGAGAACTAGCTCATCTACCCTAAGCTCCCGATAGGATTTGGCGTCATGCCAGTGTTTAACTTTCTCCTTGTAGAACATGGATCTCTCAGATTCCTTCAATTGAAATTAATCCAATTCAAGTAGTTAGACAACACTGTTCTTCAAAGTCAATTCCCAATGCCCATGAGGCTTTGTGCTTTAATTCAAATTACAAGTGACAGGCCTTTCCAAACACCAATTGGTATGGCTACATCCTAATAGGATATTTAAAGGTTGGTCAATTGTCCTAAAGTGCATCGTCATGCTTGCTCGACCAAACAGTGCGGTAGATATTAACTCTTTTTGACAATATATTCTTTATTTCCTATTTAGACATTTTAACTTGTCTACTTGATTGTGGGTGGTACGGTGTAGCTACCTTGTGTTTCACCCCATACTTAGACAAAAGTGCTTTAAATTGACGATTATAGAAATGGAAACCGCCATCACTTATAATGGCACTTGGGGTACCAAACCTTGTGAAAATACACTTCTTGAGAACTTTGTTACACTCCTCCCTTCATTGTTAGGTAAATCCACGGCTTCTACCCATTTTGACACAGAATCGAGTGCCACTAGGATATATTTGTTCCCAAAAGAGCTAAGATAAGATCCTATGAAATCAATTCCCCACACATCAAATAGCTCAACTTCGATAATTTGTAAAATAGACAACTCATGTCTCATTGAAATACTCCCTTGCACTTGACACTGCATATAAAACTTACAAAAAGCATGAGCGTTCCCGTATACTGTAAGACAGTAAAAACCATACTGCAATATCTTTGAAGCTGTACAGATACCTCCATGATGCCCACTCGCCGGTGAAGCATGACAATCTTCAAGTATCTCTCGCACCTCTACTTTAGACACACAACACTGGATAATATTATCGGCACAGTCCCTAAAGAGATAGGGTTCATCCCACACTTTTTTTTTTCACGTCAAACAAGATCTTCCTCATTTGATGGATACTCAACCCTTCAGGTAACAACCCACACACAATGAAGTTTGCATAATCAACATACCAAGGAACTGAGGTTTGAGAGATCAACATCAATTATTCATCAAGAAAGGCATCGACTAGGTCTCTTCCCTCAACCAACACAACACTTGATTCTAGCTTAGACATGTGGTCTGCCACTTAGTTTTTGCAACCCTTCCTATCTGTCACCTCGAAATCAAACTTTGGATAAGACGTAAGCATCGAATTAATCTAGGATTGGCCTCTTTCTTAGCCATCAAGTTCTGTAGTGTAGCATGATCAATATGCACGACAATTTTGGTACCCAATAAATATGCTCTAAACTTTTCAAAACCATACACGATGACTAGCAACTCTTATTCCGTCACAATGTAGTTATTTTAGGCACAATCAAGGTCTTCCTAGCATAATATATAGGGTGAAATAATTTATTCTTATGCTGTCCAAGAACAGGGCCAAGTGCCAATCCACTTGCATCACACATCATTTCAAATAGGATACTCCAATCAGGTGCGATTATGATAGGGGTTGAGGCAAACTTTTATTTCAAGCTCACAAATGCCTTCAAACAAGTAGCCTCAAACTTAAAATAACTTTCTTTTTCAAGTAGTTGACACGATGGAATGGCCACCATATCTTTAATAAATCGTTGGTAGAATCCGACATGGCCTAGAAAACTTCGCACATCCTTCACCGAATTTAGGGGAGGTAATTTTGAAATAACCTCAATTTTAGTTTGATCTACTTCAATTCCTTTTCCGGAGACTTTATGCCCTAGAACTATCCTCTCCTTCCCCATGAAGTGGCGCTTCTCGTAATTGAGAACCAAGTTTGATTCAACACATTGTTGTAGCACCATCTTCAGGTGGTTCAAACACTCTCCAAACGAGTCCCTAATGAGAGAAAAGTCATCCATAAAGACTTTCATAGACTCCTATACCATATCAACATATATAGAAACCATGAACCTTTGTAAAGTGGCCAGTGCATTTCATAATCGAAAAGGCATCCATTTGACATAAAAAGTCTCATAGGGGCAAGTAAATGTGATTTTCTTGATCCTTTAGTGATATCGAGATTTAATTGTAACCAGAATACCCATCTTAGAAACAATACCACCCTTTTCTCGCAAATCTAGTCATGCATTTGGTTAATTAAGTGCATAGGAAATAGTCTTTCTCGGTCCACAAATTTAGTTTCTGGTAATCCATAGAAACTCACCACCCAGTTACGGGACTAGTAGCCACAAGCTCAACCTTCTCATTTGAAACTACCATCATGCCACCCTTTTTAGGAACACATTGAATCAAACTCACCCATTTTCTATCCGCAATAGGAAAACTTACTCTCGTATCCAACCATTTTATTATCTCTTTCTTCACGACTTCTTGCATTGAATAATGTAACCTTCTTCGTTGCTCAATGCTTGCTTAGATCCTTCAGTTAGATATATTTTGTGAGTGCACACCCCCAGAGAAATTCTCTCAATGTCTACAATTAACCAACCCAATGCTCTAATATGCTTCTTCAACACCTTGATTAATAAATTTACCTGCCATTTTTTTAGATCGTTTGCAATTATCACCAATAATGTATTGTGCCCCACTCCCCCCCCCCCCAAATATATATATATATATATATATATATATATAAGATGAGGAGGAAGAACTTTCAACTATAGTTTTGGGGGCTCTATAATGGATGGTTTTGCCGGTGGTGCCTTTCGACAAGACAAGTCAAGGTCTAATTTTTTTGATATGACGCATATGACCCTACACCAACAAGAACATTAACTACCTCATCACAATCACTTATTTCTTCTTTTTCATAGTTGAGCAACACAGTCACCAATGATTCTCCACTATATGCCACCTCACCAATACTCACCATTGCCTCATCGATTTGATCCAAGTGAGACATGCTATTTATGTCAGTTGGATACTTGATGGATTTGAAAATGTTGAAACTAACCTCTTATTCATTTACCCTAAACTTTAACTCACCCTCTTTAACATCAATCAATGCCTTGTCGGTAGTCAAGAACAACCTACCAAGTATGACTTGGATCTCAATATCAATCTCACAATCTAATAACATAAAATTAGCAGGGAACATGAATATATACACCTTTACTAAGATATAATATACCACACCAACTAGTCTTTTAATTAAGCAATAAACCATCAATAATCTCATAATTTTCTGTTTCAGTTCTTCAAGCCCAAGTATATTAAAGACCATCAATGGAATTAGGTTTATTCTTGTCCAAGATCACACAAAGCTTTGTTAACTGTGCATGTACTACTGGTATATGGTATAGTGAAAGCTCCCAGATCATCTCTCTTCATGATTGTATTTTTGGTCATGACTGCACTACAAGTTTGTGGGATTTTGATCATTTCACAATCTATCAACCACTTCTTTGTTATCAACTCCTTCATGTACTTTGCATAACTGAGAATTTTGATCGGTGCATCCACCAAAGTGATATTTACCTTCAAGTCTTTCACTATCCCCAAATTATTTTAAACTTTGCATTATCATATTTCTTGCTCGATCATTGAGTAAAGGAGGAATTATCTTGATTAGAGGTTGAATGGTTGGAACTATTACGTCACCATCATTATCATTTGAGTTTGGATCACTTTCAACATCATTCACTTGTGTCTCAACCCTCTCTTTAGGTGGTTCATGGTCGGAAACCACCTTTATGTTACCAATTTTATCAATCAGTTGTTCATTTTTTAGAATCTTTCCACTTCGAGTTACTATGGTTAACACTTGAGTAGCATCCGCTGAGCCTTCATTCATATTCTCTACTGATTCTCCCTTCGAATTTGAATACACAAGTGTAGCTAGCTGACCCATCTTCTCTTCAAAAAATTAAATGGACGATGAATGAGAAATCACTGTACTTTACAACGGTAAAGCATCATTCATCATCTCTTGCAAGATCATATCGGACCCTACAACATTATCAAGAATCTTGGCTAGCAATTCTTCGGTCTAAGTGATTTCTAGATTAGTTAAGTCATTAAGTGACATACACTTGCCTCTATCACATTCACTTACTTCCCAACATTCCCTTCTTTATCACCCATTAAGATCTTCCCAACTGCCGTCACTACTCCCATTCCATCCTTGATTTCTGGCAATCTTTGGATAAATTAACCAAAAACCCTCTAATCGGTCTCCTCTCGAGTGAAGTTTAACATTACATGAATTTCTAGACGTAGCATTCCCATGAATCACCTCAATCATATTAAATGAACTTGTACTATTTCCCATGACATTTTAAGGCAAAATATTGATTTGAGCCATCAACTTAGAAATGCTTTCATCATGCTCTCGGTTTTTTCTATTCTTGTTCCTTGAACATTCACAAATGTGGAAGCAATACATGATCTTAACTAGTATGAAAATCTTGATTAATCTTTGTCATTTCATCAAGTAATCTTCATGCCACCACAAATGGTTGCCTCACTATACCACCTTGAATGAGATTGTCAGCCAATTCTTTATTTACCGCATCAAGACTCCGATAGAAGTATTGCAACATCAGCTTTTGCGGAAAACCATGGTTTGGGCATTGTAGCAATACCCTTTAAATGAGTAGCCATGCTTCATGGATGAGTTCTCCATTTACTCTTTTGAAATTTTAAATGTCTTCCCTCAATTTCATTATCTTTAAAGGGGGAAAGAATCTCTTGAGAAATGCTTGAGTTAATTCTTCCCATGAAATGATGAAATTAGATGGTAACTCCACCAACTAGTTAGCAGCTTCACCCATCAAAGAAATAGGGAACAACCTTTGCCGAATCAACTCTTGTGAAATGTCTTCAACAATGAAAGGTCCTCATACGTTCACAAACTTGCGAAGGTGGTCATGAGGGTGTCCATGTTCAAAACCTCTGAATAACCCCCTTTTTTATTAGCTGCAACATTGGTTCAATTACACTGAATGTGGCATTCTTCGGAGCAGGAGGTAACTGAAGTGCTCAAATCTTCTTGATGACATTAAGATTCATGTAATCAACTTCTCTGACATCATAATCTTGCCATGATGACTAGAATTATTGCCATAGTTGATACTTATTGTCCCACCTCCTTTGGAAAAAACATCAAAACTAGGTGTAAAGGTGTTCAACTACAAGCAAATGAGTGTATAAATTACTTCGCAAATTGAATTCTGAGCTACCACTCCCCGGCAGTGGCACCATTTTGATAACACGCAAATTACTCTAAAACGACTAGAAGAGTAAGTGGTCATTGTCAATAAAATTACCCAACTAAGATTTGGGGTCGAATCCCCTGAGGAATGATGTATAGATAAGAATTCAAAGAGGAAATTAAGATGCAACTAATACATTGTAGAGATTAAACCAAGCGGGTGGATTATTCCACCAAATTGAATCAAGAACCTTTGGAATCAGTTATGAACAATTAACTAAAGAAAACGGGGGTTAGATAATTTATATTGAATCTAAGGGTGTGGGAGTTCGCATTGATATTAACTAGGGGTACAATTGATTTCTTAAGACACCTCAAAACCATTGATAAGCTAGGTAATCATTGGTAACACTAAACTTCTTTCGATATCATAGCATTAGTTCACAGAATCTCCTTTTGGGTCTCGTTTATGTAATTAATATATCAATCCAATACCTCACTTTTGAAACTAAAAGCATATAAGTTGCACACATTAAGTTAATTACCTATTACTATTGGTCTTTTTCAAGAACCAATTGGAGATCTAGACTAGGAATAAGTTGACCACCTTAACCCCTAAATTAAGTTCCTGCTAAACAACCCAAATCCATGGCTGAAAAACAATAAAACAGAGCAAGGTAAATAACCCACTAATTCAAATCAACACCTTACCCTATAATGAAATTTCTAAAACTTGGAGTTTAAGCCACACATCATAAAAATAAAGAAATTATAACTACGATGTAAGCAGCCATCAATGTGTTGAAATTGAACGATAATCTCCAAAACCCACGTTGTTTTCAACCCTTAATTGTTGATTACAAGGTTAACCAAAACCCTAAAACTAAGAACAAAACTGATTATTCAATTTTTCAATGTTTATGTCAGGACTCGATCCTATACCTAGGACGTGGTCGGCACTCGAGAACCATTGCTGGTCCACAAGCGAACCCTCATCCTAGATGGCTATAAGCGCAAGACTAACTCAAGCATACATAAGCTTAAAGTTGAATTAAATTTATTGAAATCCAATGTTGAACTTTAAGAAAGTCTGTACAAAACTCAAAAGAAAGTAAATACAAAAAATTTTTCAACTCTATCTATCTGTGAAGCCTCTACTATTACAGAAAGATATCGGGACAAGACCCACAATATCTCAAAACTACTAACAGTAAGGTAAAGGTAAAGTCCTTCAAAAGCTGACTGGAATATCACATGACCTCAACGAAATGCCTGTTGATGATTCTGAATACTTATATATGCATCATTAAATGATACCGACTAAATGGTTCAGTATGTGGAATGTACAAGCATGTAAGGGGAATACTAAAGCATAAACATAGGCTTGAACTTGATAAAAGGAAACATAGTTACCTCTTCTCAACTCACTCAACTAAACTCAACTCAAGAATAAGATACTCAACTCCAATATTAGATACTCAACTCAAAGATATGATACTCAACTCAAAGGTACTCAACTCAAGATACTTAGCTCAAGATAAAGCAACAATAAAAGGTGTGATATATGGAAAGCTTTTAAAATAGTATATAGCAAATCAATGTATTGAAGAATATAATAATAACTCAATTTGTATATAAAAATACAATATAACTTTATGGGAGTTTCTCTAACCGACAACCATCACTATGAGATATGTGATGATACAACGTCTCACCCATGCTGCCAGAGCTGTCATATACCTTGTCGTTGTATAGAACCTCTCAACTAAGTGGATCCACTAGTGTATTCTAAAAAAAACTAAGAAATCATCTAAAAAGTATGACCCTTTCTACCCATTTTGGCTATATGGTTTATGGGGCTTGTGAGTTGTCTGAACTCTCCCCCATATCAGTGCTGAATACTACTCCCACAATATAACTAGCTCATATGTTTAAAAACATAATTCTTTCTGTGTTTTGAGATTATTACTCAAAAATCTTTCTCTTAAAAGAGATGGTACTCAAACTGATCAAAACACTTTTGCAAATCTCAGTTCCTCTCATCTTAAATGTAAAAACATTTACTCTTGGGAATAGTTAGTTCCTATATATCATTTTAAAGAAAATAAACTCAGCTCTACTCTTCCTCAACTCAGTGCTCAAGTCTTTAAAACAAGTTTTAAAACAATTTGTAAAAAGACTTCTTAAAATAGGGTTCATGCCGAATTATGAACGTGAACACAATTCAAGGTTTTCAATAACTATGCATAGAACTCAATACTTGGAAATCAACCACTTCAGAACTCAAGGAGTCAATGATACTACTCATCTCAAGAATGCTGGACTCGGAGGGTTCATGCGAAATTATGGGCATGAACTACTTAACACAAGCACTCAATGATACCTTTCTTCACAAGACTACTCGACCCATAGGGTTCACGCGAATTATGAGCATGACCTACTCAACTAAAGGACCTTCATGGGTAATGTGTAGTAGCCCTATGGTTAGGAATATAATCCCAAAATTATTAGGCACTCAATACTCAAGACTTAGAACTTGAAGATACTACTCCTCTCAAAGATACTCAACTAATGGTGTTCATGCGGCATTTATAGGCATGAACGACCCGACTTAAGGGTCTAAATATAAATATTGAACTCATGTATACAACTATTCTCATTCTCATACTACTTCCTTAAAACTAAGTTTAAAACTCAAGTATTGGCTTTGAAAAACTTCTCAAGATTTATAACTCAAAATAGGGTTCATGCTGAATTATAGACATGAACAAATCAACTCAAGTATCTTAATAAAAATATGGAAACTCAATAATTAGGAATAGAATTTCAAATGAATCAGGAATTCAAGAACTCAAAATTAACTTATCTCAAGAATAATCAAATCTAGGGGTAGAATCCTAGATTTCTCTTTTACTGATTTGGAAGTAGATGTAGGGCGTGAGGACGAACTAGTCCAACATTATGATAGCCTTAGATACCTGGAAGAACAAGGTTCTTAAACAATCTTGAAGAATCTTGATAAATCTTGAGGAAGAACTTGATCAGAAGCTTTGAAACCCTAGCTTGAAGGTAAACGAACAAGAAAACCTTTCTTAAGATTCTTGAATTAGTTTCTTGAAATCTCTATGGCCAAGAATTATGATTTTCATTAGTGATTCATAATCTTATGGAGGAATTTGAGTTGAAAAGAATGGAATTCTTGGAGAAAGAGTTACCTTGAAGAAGAATCTTGAAAAAGATTGAAAAAATCTTGAATGGAGTCTTCTACTTTGATTTTTCTTTAGGGTTTTGCCCTAGGGTTTGAGAGAGAAGAGAATGATGGATTAAAACATGCAATTCTGATTATTTTGAGCCTATTATTAGTCAAGAAATTTGTTTAGGGTTTACTTGGAGGTACAAAAAGAAAAACGACCTTTTTTAATACTTTTCCATCGGCTAATTCGTAACAGCACTGTATCAGGTTAATAAAATAGTCATAAATTTTTACTTAGAAATTGGATTGATGCAAAATTGGTGGAGTTGGAAAGTAAATTCGAATACCTTTAATTTGCTAGGTTATGGCCCACATAACTCTTTATATTCTAGGAGATATAGTGGTTTGAAATCGACCCAAGTAGAAGCTTACATCAAAACTTAATCGATAAGGAAAATTTAAGAACACTTATCAAGAACTCATCAAGAAATTAAATTGCTCAGTAGTTATGGATAGATTCGCAATAGAAACTCATGATTGGCATGTGGGTGAACGAACCCAACACTATAGAAGCTTACATACCTCAAAGAACTAGGTTCTTGGCGAAACCATGAATTTCTTAAATGAACGCTTGAAACTTTGAACTTTTTCTCCTATTAAATCTTCTCTCTAAAACCCTAAATGCTTTTGGGGATGAATAAAACTGATTCTAAACAGTTTAGACCCTTAATTGGGTGTAATTCGCGTTTAGAATAAGTGGGGTAAGGAAAAGACTAAAATACCCCTCATATTTTTGGGTAACTTTCCTTAAATGGGAATACTGAATTCAAAAAGGCATATCTCCCTCATACGAGATTGAAAATTAGCAAACTTGGTGGCGTTGGAAAGAGGACTCAGAGATCTTTCATTTGATATCTTGTGGGTCTCCTAATTCGTTCTGTACTGAAAGTTATGGTTGTTTTAAGTTGACCCAAAACTTAGAAGAACCTAGGAAAGACTTGAATGAATTCTCTTTAATTCTTTTTGGAACTCAAGGTGTTATATCTAGTGACATGACCTGAATACTTAAGAAATTTTAAATTTCTTCGTAAAATCCTACTCACAACGAAGGATGGTTCGAGTCTTAGTTCAATATTTTTTTCTGGGGTGTTACAATATCTCCCCCTTGGGTTCATTCGTCCTTGAATGACGGTTGGACTGGGTATGGAACGAGGTTACTCTTATCATCTCTGCCATACCAAATGGAATTTGCCCGTATTACTATTCGAAACCAACTAAGGGATCTCATTTAGCTATTTCTCATAGTAAAACCTCATTCTATTCTTCCTCCATATTTATAACCTAAGACAAAATTATCACACCATCATTATCATGATAGGATCATTAACCTTCTCTTTATAATATTATTTTGTTACTAAATGGACCTATGAAAAGGTATCTCCCATACTCTTTTGAGCTCATTACTATCTTATTCTCAACACTTGACTTGATTTCCAATCTATCATCTCCCCGTTAGCTCTAAAGTTGACCTATCCCACATTGACAACTCAATTATGCTCCCTAGGCACACATGGAAAATCTTTAACTTAATTGGAACCTCATCTGATTACATACCATCTCGGTATACTTCTTAATATTCTAGTTACTCTTGCGACTTAGCAACACTTCTCTACCCTTACCTAAAGGTTAGGGTCTCTCATTTGTACCACTCATATTTATTACAATTAACATCTCAATTTCCTCACCTACTCTATGTCAAGTATACTAAATCAAATCTCAAGACTAACATTATCACTCTCATGTTATCATTCTTTTTATCATGACACTTACCTCAAATTCAAGCTTAATGTTTATTACTAAACCTGAATATCAATACGATAGCTCACCTACTATACCATACCTCATTACTTAATCAGTACTATAACCTTCTGAATGCCATTACCCTGTTAAGCAACTCATAAGCCTAGCTTAGATCTATCACTTCATGAATATTCTTGCTCTTATATTCAACACCTGTACTTAGTCTCCTCTAACACGATGTCCATCAACATTAAATCTATTTTGGTTTAAATATACTCTATCTCATCATGACTAGCAACTCTTACTCTACCTCCTATCATGAGATCTTCATAACTCATCACTTCTTAGTCTACCCATAAGGGAAAACTCCTCATCAATAACTTAGTAGGTGTAGAATTATAATAACATAATATGCTCCATTACTATCTCCCTTTCATAGAACTCTATACCTCAGCATATTTTACTCTAAATCTGGACACTTTCACTACTATTGCTCGTGATCTTGTAACTCATGCTACCTTTTTGGGCAAAAATAATACCCAATCTCTAAACTTACTTCCCATAAGGTTCTCAACTGAAACATGGCTTAGGGAAGAAAGTACATCTCACTTTAAGCTTGAACGCACGATTTTTATGAACATAAGTGCATTCCTCTGAAACTCAACACTTAACTCACTCATGGGCTTTTCTCAAGCCCCTCTAGAATTACATGACTTCCTAAAGATTTTTGCTAAGAATAACTCATTGATAAATAACTGAGTTTGCTTTTCAACCACCTCTAGTATGAGGGGTAGTCAAATGGATATGAGAATGCACGAGTTAGAATAAGTCTCTAAATCATAGCTCTATTGTAGTCCTTCATTATAGAAATGGGCCCTCACAACCATAAACAAGATCCTATTTGACACGGCTTCATGGACACCCTAGGACACTTCAACTGTGTGCTCTGATACTAAGTTTTTCACAACCAGAGCCTACACTCTGGACGTGGCCGACACTTGAGAATCATTTTTGGTCCCCAAGCATACCCTCATCCTGGCTGGCTACAAGTGGAAGACTAACTTAAGCATACATAAGCTTAAAGCTGAATTAAATTCATTGAATTCCAATAGTGAAATTTAAGAAAGTCTGGACATTACTTAAAAGAAAGTAAATACAAAAAATTATACAACTATGTTGATCTATGAAGTCTCTACTATTACTGAAAGATATCGGGACAAGACCCGTGACATCTCAAAACTACTAACTGTAACATAATGGTAAAGTCCTTCGGAGTATAAGAAGGCTCACCAAAGCAGACTGGAATATCACATTACCTCAATGAAACACCTGTTAATAATCTTGAATACTTGTATCTGCATCATGAAACAATGCATGCCAAGTGACTCAATACGTGGAATGTACGAGCATGTAAGGGGAATTCTAAAGCATAAACATAGGCTTGAACTGGATTAATTGAAACATACTTACCTCTTCTCAACTCAAGAATAAGATACTCAACTCAAAGATTTGATACTCAACTTAAAGGTACTCAACTCAAGATAATCAACTCAAGATAAAACAACAGTAAAAGGTGCAATATATGGAAAGGTTTTAAAACAATAGATAGCAAATCAATGTACTGAAGAATACAATAATAATTTAGTTTGTATATAAAATACAATATAACACTGTGGGAGTTTCTCTAATCGACAACCATCACTATGAACTATGTGATGATACAATGTCTCGCCCACACTGCCAGAGCATTCCTATACCTTGCCAGAGTATAGAACCTCTCAACTATGTGGATCCACTAGTGTATGATAAATAACACTAAGGAATCATCTAAAAAGTATGACCCTTTCTACCCATGTTGGCTACATGGTTTATGGAGGCTATGAGTTGTCTGAATTGTTCCCTATATCGGTGTTCAATACTACTCCCAAAATATAACTAGCTCATATGTTTAAAAACATAACTATTTTTGTGTTTTGAGATTATTACTCAAAATTCTTTCCCTTAAAGAGATGGTACTCAAACTGCTCAAAAATCTTTTGGAAATCTCAATTTCCTCACATCTTAAATATAAAAACATTTACTATTGAGAATACTTATTTCCCATATATCATTTTAAAGAAAATGAACTCAACTCTACTCTTCCTCAACTCAGTGCACAAGTCTTTAAAACAAGTTTTAAAACAATTTGTAAAAAGACTTCTTAAAATAGGGTTCATGCCAAATTATGGACGTGAACGACTCAATTCAAGGTTTTTGATAACCATTCATAGAACTCAATACCTGGAACTCAACAACTCTAGAACTCAAGGAGTCAATGATACTACTCATCTCAAGAATTCTCGACTAAGAGGGTTCATGCTGAATTATGGGCATGAACTACTTAACTCAAGGAATCAATGATACCTATCATCTCAAGACTGCTCGACTCATAGGGTTCATGTGGAATTATCAGCGTGAACTACTCAACTCAAGGACCTTCTGGGTAACGTGTAGTAGCCCCATGATTAGGAATATAATTCCAACATGATTAGAAACTCAATACTCAAGACTTAGAACTTGAAGATACTACTCCTCTCAAAGATACTCAACTAATAGAGTTCATCTGGAATTTGTGTGCATGAATGACTTGACTCAAGGGTCTTAATAACAATATGGAACTCATGTATATGACTCTTCTCATTCTCATACTTACTTCCTCAAAACTCAATTTAAAAGTCAAGTGTTGGCTTTGAAAAACTTCTCAAGATTTATAACTCAAAATAGGGTTCATGCTGAATTATAGACATGAACAAATCAACTCAAGGATTTGAATAAAAATATGAAAACTCAATAATTAGGAATAGCATTTCAAACGAATTAGGAATTCAAGAACTCAAAATTAACGTATCTTAATAATACTCAAATCTAGGGGTAGAATACTAAATTTCTCTTTTACTAATTTGGAAGTAGATGTAGAGTGTGAGGACGATCTATTCCAACACTATGATATCCTTACATACTTGAAAGAACAAGTCTCTTGAACAATCTTGAGGAAGAACTTGATTACAAGCTTTGAAACCCTAGCTTGAGGGTAAACGATCAAGAAAACCTTTCTTGAGATTCGGGAATTAGTTTCTTGAAATATCTATAGCCAAGAATTATGATTATCATTAGTGATTCTTAATTGTATGGAGTAATTTGCGTTGAAAAGAATGTAATTCTTGGAGAAAGACTTACCTTGAAGAAGAATCTTGAAAAAGATTGAAAGAATCTTGAATGAAGTCTTCTACTTTGATTTTCCTTAGGGTTTTGCTCTAGGGTTTGAGAGAGAAGAGAATGATGGATGAAAACATGAAATTCTAATTGTTTTGAGCCTATTATTACTCAAGAAAGTGTTTTAGGGTTTTCTTGGAGGCTATTTCGTAACAACATTGTATCAAGTTACTAAAATAGTCATAACTTTTTACTCTGAAATTGGATTGACGCGAAATTGTTGGCATTGGAAAGTAGATTCAAATACCTTTAATTTGATAGGTTATGACCCACATTACTCTTTATATTCTAAGAGATATGGTGGTTTGAAGTTGACTCAAGTAGAATCTTACATCAAAACTTAATAATTATAGAAACTTCAAGAACACTTATCAAGAACTCATCAAGAAATTAAATTGCTCAATATTTATGGATAGATTCGCAAAAAAAAAAAATTGATAATTGCCGTGTGGGTGAACAAACCCTACACTATGGAAGCTTACATACCTCAAAGAACTAGGTTCTTGGCAAAATCTTGAATTTCTTTAACGAACGCTTGAAACTTTGAACTTTTTCTCCTCTTGAATCTTCTCTCTAAAACCCTATAAGATTTTGGGGATGAATGAAACTGATTCTAATCAGTTTAGACCCATTATTGCATGTAATTCGCATTTACAATAAGTGGGGGTAAGAAAAAGACTAAAATACCCCTCCTATTTTTGGGTCACTTTCCTTAAATGGACAGCCTGACTTCAAAAAGGAATATCTCCCTCATATGAGCTTAAAAATTAGCAAACTCGGTGGCATTAGAAAGAGGACTCATAGATCTTTCATTTGATATCTTGTGGGTCTCCTAACTCATCATGTACTGAAAGTTATGGTCGTTTAAGTTGACCCAAAACTTAGAAGAGCCGAAGAATGACTTCAATGAATTCTCTTTCATTCTTTTTGGAACTCAAGGTGTTATATCTAGTGACCTGACCTTAATACTTAAGAAATTTTAAATTCTTTGGTAAAATCCTACTCACAACGAAGGATGGTTCGAGTCTTAGTTCACAAGTTTTTTCTGGGGTGTTCCAGTTTAAAGAGTAAAAATAGACAAAAGGATACACTTTCTCTCTCTTCTAAGTTATTTGTACATTCCCCAAAATTTCTTTCACACCCTATTCGCAAACATTAGTCGGGCTCACCGAACTTATTTGGTAAATCGGCGTTTTATCTTTCAGCCCGCCCTTTACTGGCTTCAGGCTTCATGTGTTTGAACTCCACTGGGTTGACTTGATAGAATATGCCTTCCACAATTGGTAAATAACCGAATTTCACCTTGTTCGCCTAGTTTAGCCTTCATTTTCACTCTGCAGTCTATCATTTTTGGCGACTAATTTGGGTTTCCCTTTACTAATTTGGTGGATTGCTGATGCAACCACTCTATGCAAATCTTCCTTGATACTTGGATATCAAATATTGTCAATTTTGGTGATATTCATTCCATTGGGAAATATTCCCTTTTGTTTAGGCGATCACCAGTTTGGGGATTCCTACTCATTTTAGTATTTTTGGACTTTCTTTTCTATTCATTCATTCTTGCCTTGTCCTTTAACCTTCATAGCTGCAAATAATTAAATATCATTAAAATAGGACATAATTAGACATTGAGGGCATTAATAGTTGAACTAAAAAACCTAAAATGAGTGAAAATCTTGCACTTGTCAAGATGGTAAAGTAGAAAAATAGGTGGAAGGTTAAAGCTAGAAAGACCATGTATTCTTTCACTATAGACATTGAGGATGAGTTCCTATAATGAATGAAGAATTTGAAGACACCCGAAGAAGTTCGGGATACATTCACAACAATTTTTACAAATAAGAATGATGCGATATTACAAAGTTTTGAAAATGATCTTTTGTCGATCTTTCAACGGAATATGAAGATCAACCAATACTTCTCAAATGTAAAAAATTTTATCTGATAAAATATCAAAATTAGATCCAGAGAATTCTATCACGGAAAGAATGAAGATAATCGTTGTTCATGGCCTAAGCCATAGTACAAAGGCATAATTGCAACCACACGAGGTTGGGCTATAAAACCAACTTTATCTAAGTTGGAAATTATGTTCACAAATGAAGAAGATTTAGAGAATCCCATTATCAAGCCTCTCCGTAAGAGATGAAGATAAGGTAATTTTCAGCATAAAAAACAAGGTTATTGAAAAAGGTACGAGAGAAGAATCTCACCTCCAGAGGAAGAACAAAAGAATCAACATCAAAGAAGTGAGTGACTTAACAAGAAGGAAATAAAAGCTTCAACAAACAACAAGCATAAAAGTGCTAGAATTGTGGACAGAAGGACATTACGCAAGTGATTCCTAGTGTTTCTTCCAAAAACCAAGAAAGATGAAGAAGAATCTTGGGTTTTTGAGACCTCTTTAGCAGTTGAATAAGGCTATCAATAGTATAATGAAACAACTGATCTACGAAATGCACGTCTTGGGCACATGAGCTACACCAAACTAAAAATCATGATGCAATAGTCAAAATTAAAAGGTCTTCCCATGATTGAGATTAGAGTATACACCACATATGCTGGATGCCAATATGGTAAAGCATATCAACTTCTTTATGGAGAATGAATGTCTCAAGCGAAGGAGCCATTGGAGCTAGAGCAGTCAGGAGTGCTTGGACCAGTGAAGTAGTCCTCCATCAGTGGTTACCATTACATGGTAACATTCATAGATGAATTCTCAAGGTAAGTAGATTTACTTCTTAAAGGAGAAATCTGAAGTATTTGAGAAGTTGAAAGAGTTTCAATATACTGTTGAGAATGATGTTGGAAGAAAGAAAAGGATAGAGGTGTTGTGATCCTACTAAAAAAAAACATATGAGTCAAGAAATATGGTATGTGACAAAGCATTAGGTTGATGATCCAAAGAAGTCTCTCTACCAAACTCAATAGGTCCTGAGAGAAAGTTGCAATATAAGCTAAACAAAGTAGAACAAAGGAAAAAACTAGAATTTAAGAAGGAGGTATCTCCTCAGAAAGGAAAAGATGAGCTTATGGAAAACTAAAGCTTGTGAAATGCTAGATGAGGTGCAATATGAAGTCCAAGAAGCGTCATAATCGCAACTAAAAAGGTTAATACGATGAGGGGTCAAAAAATTAAGTATGTAGATGCGCCACTAGCAAAGGTGGTTAACAACAAAGGGGATGTTGATTTTGAATAAGCTTCAAATAATAGGTATTGTAGTAATCCAATAGTTGAGATCCTCATAGGGTATGGAAGTCATGATGTTTGCAAAGTTTCAAGAATTATTTACAACAGATGCAAAGAAAAAAATAAGTTGGTGTTGAAGGGGAGTGTTAAGAATTCATCACCAACTTAATTAATATCTAAGACATTTCAAAGAAGAGTCTAGGATGTTCGAAGTTTGTAAAGAAATAAAGAAGATCCATAGAAAGAGTATTCTAGAGAAAAAGTATAGAAATGTTCTAGAAAGGGTAGTTCTAGAATTAAGTAGTTGAAGGAACATTTTAGAATAGAGTAGAAAATATATTTAGCTAGATTCTTCCATCACCACCTACAAATAAAGATGGAACCATTTCATTTGTAACTAAGTAAGAAAGCAAACAACAATTAAGTGAGAAATAATAGAGAGTTGCTAGAGTGTGAGTGCAAGATATATTGTGTGTAAGAATTGTAAGACAAGAGTCGGTCTTTACCTTGTAATAATAAAATTCAAATTGTGAGAAACTGATTGTGTCCATCTTAAAATATATCTCACATAAATTGTGTACGGTCCCAAAAATGGGTCCTCTAGGTTGAAATCCTAAAAGAGGTGGCATAGTTGATCCTCTTTATCAAGATTCATAGGCAGCTTAGGCTATTAGTATTAGTTTGGTAATATGAGTTATAAGGGATACTTGATCATCATAATAGTTCTTTGAAGTGGAATAATAGAATGTGAGTTAGATATCGCTTTGCTGTGTTATCAGTTTTCTACCACAAATATGTGAAGTTGAAGAGTTGAGCGACGCACAATTCAAGATAATTTGAAAAATATATTAATTTTAGTTAATTGAGTTCTCTTTCTAATGGAACAAGAAGCCTGCTATTTTAGCGCTCCTACTTTGAGTTTTGAATTTCCCATCACAGATGCTCAAATATGAGAAGTTTAGTAAGGGAGAGTTCGAGCTAACTTTGAAGAAGTAGGTTGACAAGTTTGGAAAGCTTTTGAATTTGGTTTTAATATTGATTATAATTCCATTGCTACTAGAATGAGATATAAGTTTTCTTATGGAAGCTCGCAAAGTTGTGAAGTGAACGTATCAGATTTGAAACATAACTTCAGAAATTTATTCTGGTTCACCGTAGAATAGTTTAGCTATACATTATAGAACTTCCCTTTGGATTAATAATCTCTCAATTTTAAGCTCCTAGCTTGAGATATAATTTTTTTATGAGAGCACACAAGGTTGCAAAGCCAACCCATATGATTTAGAAATTAGGTTCAAAAATTTATTTTGATTAATCAACGAGGAATTTATCTATGAATTTTTTATATCTTGCAGATCGATGAGGATTTAAGATATTGTAAAATTCAGTGTCCTAGAATTTGAAACACTTCTAGCTCGGGATATTAATTTCGCGGACAGAGCGCCCAAAGATGGAAAGTCTATATGACAGTAATCTTGATCAACATAAATTTTTTATTACTGCCAATCCTTAAGGTATTTGGATATGATTTTTTTTTATATATGTCGCACACTTTGAAGACTAACTTCTACCAAATGAAGTGGTTCCCAATCTCATTGCTCTTGCATCGAGAGATAAATCTTTTAGTGAAGTTGTACCGAGTTGAAAATCTACAAAGATTGAAGGATGCTCCTTGTACATTTATGCCAGAGTTCAAAGGATACACATTATGTACTTCTCTAGAAAAAAACACACACACCATGTATCCTTTTGTCAAGCCACGAAAAGGATTCTCCATGAAATTGTTTTCCAAGTTGGAAGAAAGAGTTATTCCAAACCAAAATAGAAAATAAGGAGATGCTTTTTGTTCTATATAAGTTATAACCAAGGCAAGAAAATAGAGTACCTTGTGTCTCTCATCAAACATTCAAAAATATGAGATATTCCTAGTTTCCAAAGCCCCCATGATGATTTAACGAGGATGCTCTGAGTCGTCTCTGCCAATAACGCAAAGAAGGTGGATTCTCCAAGTGGTATCTCGCCAAAGTCGCAATGAAAATTAAAGCAACAAATTGTATGAACCAAAGCCACAATAAACGTAAAAAGTGCAGCACCAAGTTGTTTCTTTCAAATGCCTCGACTGAAAAGGATCAAATGGCTCATAATTTGGACACACCAAATTCAAGACACATAGTATAAAATTGGCTTGATGTGCAATCAACTTAAGAAATTAATTCATGAAAATATAGAGTAAAGTTTTTCGTCAGTTATCAATATCTTGTGAAGGGATAAAATTGGCTAGATGATACAAATTTATATCCTTACCATTCACCTCATTAATATCTGAAGGGAAACATTTGAGGAGAGCATGATAGATAAGATGAAATTAAGAATTTGTCATTATTGGCTTCATGCACATTGTGTAGAGGACCATGAACTAATTAAACGATCATTGCAAAATAAAAATGTTTGACTAGTTCCTAAAAAATAAAATCATTCAAGAAATTGCCTCATTTTCTAGCTTTCCTAAAATCAACTAGACATAAATTTGGGAGCATTCTCTTCATCCAAATTCTTTACGTATATATATTTATTAACATTATATATTCTTCTTTTGTTAGAATGAATAAAACAACAAGAGCAACATGATTAGTGAAATTTCACTAGGTGGGGTCTGAAGAAGGTAGAGTGTACACAACTTATCACTATCTTGTGAAGTGGAGGTAGATATGCTATTTCCGAAAGACCTTTGGCTCAAGCGTATTAAACTCAAGTGAAAGAAGGAGAAAAGAAATGAAAAAAATATATAAATCGATAAGAAAAGAAGTGTAAAGTGTACAAGAAAGAAGAATAGCAACAACAAAATAGTGTGTGATATTTAATTGTTCTTTTTTTTTTTTCGGGAAAAGAACACTTGTACCCAAAAAGAGAAATTGTTTACAAGCGGCTACCCATTTACTTTCATATCCCTGTTTCTAACTATTAATTCACGTTTGTTGCATGACATACTTTGATGATATCAAAGAGGAAGAAGTAGTGCTTTAGTGAAACTAGTCAGTGTCTCTTGATACCATTAGAATATATATGCATCAAGGAAGATTAAGTAGTGTTTCAGAGTTTCAAGGAAAAAACTGTTCAATTACTGTTTGATACTAGCAGAGTGTATGGATACCACCAATATATATGTGTGTATATATATATATATATATACATATATATATATATACATACTCTGATGGTATCAACAATGGTTCTTAAATATATAGGGTCTAATTTGGATAAATACTTCACCTAACAGATCCAATTTGTGTAGTTTTTCATTTTTTTTGAGCTTATTTGGTTGGCGGGTGCTACTAGCTAGAGGAGTGTGATCTATTGAGTAGTGTTTCAGTTGTGTTCCAATGAATTGATTGATATCGTTTCGAGATGAAAAATAAAACTTTAGCTTTAGCTGATTCTAGAATCATACCAATTTTTGGGAATGAAGATATCTCAGTTTGATGTCATATTTGCGGTTGAAAATAGGTATAATTGTGTAATACATGATTTTTTAAAAATATTACTCTATTTCATCATGTATTTGTAGCCTAAAGTTCTTGCCTGACAGTCTAGTGACTCTTCGTCTCTTCTTCCTATTTAGAAGAGGTTGTATCTTCGTGCACCTATCCATCATGAATACTCTTTTTTTTTTTTATGAAAATGAATTCAAGACCGAAGATGTTGACACCGAGGACATTTGAATAACATATGTTTTATATCTTCAGGTCCAAAGTAGCAAGTAACCTAATTTAACTTCATCGATTTTTGTTATTCTATGGTGCCATATTAACCAATCATTATAACCTGTAATAGAAATCGAGATAGACAATATAACATCGACATCTTCAGCTTCAAAAATCGTATTTTAACTCTTGTATTTTTCATGTGTGAATATTTTTATGGTTTTAAAAGGTGTGAATGGAAAAAGAAGAGTTATGACTTTTATGAAGAATTGTGACTTTTTCAAAGAGTTGTGACTTTTATGAAAAGTTGCGACTTTTCTGAAGAGTTGTGACTTTTTCTTAAGAGTTGTGACTTTTTTGAAAAGTTGCGAGTTTTCTGTAGAGTTGCGATTTTTCAAACGGTTGTCACCTTTTTTATAAGACACAATAAGCACCCATTCAAACTATCCTTTGTTGTCTATAAATAGAGGACTTTTCTCTTATTTTTCAACAACGAATTTTTAGACTTCTTCTACTAAATCTAGTATTCTACGTGTATTTTATTATCGTTGAGTGTTTTGTAAAAATCGTGATTTTAGTTACCAATACAGTGGTTAGTAAGATCGTTCTATCTTGGAAGATTATATTTCATTAACCTCGAGTACTTGAGGAGAATAATTTCCTAAAGGACATACTGTGCATTCAGTAGGCTCGATTTTCTTCTTTGAGAAATATATTTTGTATATTATTTCTAATTTGTTTCAAGTTCTATTTCTTTATTGCTTTTGGGTTTCTAGCTTTGAAAATACTTTTAAAACTTTGTTGTTTCTTACCAAGTTCTCAAAATGAATCTTTTTTTTCTCCTTTATTTGTCCCCATCGGTAATTTGAAAAGACGGATGTAAATTCCTTATACTGACCATCACAGAGTTGGAAGCAAGACAAAGCGTATGTAGGGATCGTTGGTAGTACATTGTAACACCCTGTATCCCAAAACAGACTAAACCAACAGATTTCTAGAGGTTACTGGTCCAACCCATAGTGACCACCACGGAGCGTACTGTGACCCACGACCCATCCTAGTGGTCCATAGATGGTCACCTGCAACCGTCCCTAGAAACTCACACAAACAATTTCTAAGGCATAACCCACGGTCTGACCCACTGACCGTATGTCAGACCACAGATCGTGGATCGAGGTCTCATAACCTAGTCATCAACGAACTATCAGGATGAATCGTAGATCAATCCACAGACCATCAATTAGTTCGTAGGTAAAAAACCTTAGGAACCCTCAAAACCATGTCTCTGAAGTCGATCGACGGACTGACAAGGCGGATCGTGGATCAGTCCGTAGGTCGATACCCCTAGAACCCATCCTCTGAAGTTGATCGACGAACTAACAAGATGGATCGTGGATCAGTCTACGGACCATTGATCAGTCCGTAGGTCGAGACCCAGAGGACCCCCCAAAATCCATCCTCTTAAGTCGATCGAAGGACTGACAGGACAGATCGTGGATCATTCCACGGATTGCCGATCAGTCCCATCAGTAGCTTCAACAGATTTTAATTCAGGGATCATTTGGTCTTTTCCTTATGCATTGGGCCCCAAAACTACGTCGTTTAATCCCTAAACTATGTAGTTTTGGTCAGTTTTAGACTAGTAAACTAATTAGGACCTAACCTAATCAATTATTCACCAAAAATTCATCAAAACTTAGAGAAAAATAGAGGAGAAAGTAGAGCAACCCTAGTTCAAGAACGCAATATTTTTTCGTTAGTACCAGCCTCAAAATTGAAATATTTCTCCGTGAATTTCGTAACCAGGTATGTGGGATTTCACTAGTGGGTTCCTTTCATCCATTAGGTTCCTAAAATTCAGTCAGATTCTTGATTCTCTGAATATTATATAGACCTAGGGCTTCTAGAATTTCATTAGATCATTATGAATTACTTACTTTAATGTTCCTAATTAGGTTATCATGATTTTAGTACTTACTTTAATGTTCCTAATTAGGTTATCATGATTTTAGTATTGTTTTGCGTAGATACTTTCATAAATTCAGAACCCTAGCTATGTAGTTCTTTTGGCTCATGAATTACACATGTTAGGTCAGTTATTTCAGATATACATGCCTCAGATTTGAATGTTTCATTATCAGTACATTAATGTTGCATTTTTAGTTAGGATTTTAGTATTTTAAGCTATCCAGTATTATATAAATGCAGTCATAAATTTTTGATTTCATAATCAATTGGGAGTAGGTTAATACCGAGTGGACTAGGGCCAATCACCCTCAAGTCCAAGAACTACGTGCCCCGTAGGTTGTAAGTCCCCTTTGTGGGCATCATTTTAGTGATTACACCAGGTATGCCTCATACCTCTAGCAAGGTATATTGGGTCCTCTTGATGAGGCGTATAAATTGGACTCCACATTTAGATCATGTGGTTTTATGTAGTTTATTAGTAGCTCCCTTACGGTCAGATTCTATTGCATTGACCACGTTATCAGTCACAATTCAGTATTCAATCTCACCATGTTATAAACTTTGTCATTGCATTCAGTCAGTTCATGTTTAGTATTCTCAGTTTAGTACCATACTTATCTTGTATCATTGCTCAGGTATATGCTTTGGTTCAGTTATGTTTATTGTTCAGCTTTACTCTATCTTGCATACTTAGTACCTTTCAAGTATTGACGCATACTTTGCGCTACATCTTCTCGTGATGTAGGTTCATGTTTGCAGCTTCTAGATCATGCATAGATCGGTTCGTGATCTTCAGCCCAATAGTATCAGTGGTGAGTCCTCATTCTCCGAGGAAGATAGACATGTTTCCTTTGCTTTTAGTCTTTGGTTTTGGTTTTTGCTAGATCTACCTAGGCATGTCCCAACATTTCTAGTCAGTAGAGGTTTTATTTTCGACATGGTTAGATTCAACTTTAGCATTTGAGTTTGAACTTTCGATTGTTGTTAAACTCTCAGTTTTTTTTTATATACTTAGATAGTTTATGGATATTCCCCATCATTTTAGTTTATCTGATGATTTAGCTTCCGCATAGTATTTCCTTACTTTAGTTTATTTAGTACGTTTATGATATGCCAACAGCGTTATTGGGGTCACCCGTTATCATAAAGCCCGTGTCTGCATCTTGGGGGTAACTTTGGGGCGTGAAAAACTTGGTATGAAAGCAATAGGTTTAAGAGTTCTAGGATGGCTGCAAGGCAGCACTAAGTAGAGTCCTTTTCATGGGTGTGAAGTGCACCACATCTAATGAGAGCAAGTCTATGAAGTGTCTTAAGAAAAACTTCACTTTCTTGCTATTCTTATCGTGCATGGGTATGATCTCCTTTCTAATCCATCGTTATGTGGTTAAGATCATGCCTCCTTAAAGAGCTTACACATGGAATGCTAATGCACGCAATGCTAACGCAATTCCTCTAGTCCTAGACCATGAGGTTTCGAATGTAGAGTTATGGAATACGATTCAGCTTTTGGCTCAGAGTATGATCAACCAGAAAAATTAGCAGGTTTCCAGTTCCTACTAATATAAATGGTGGATTAGTGGCAGCTAGGGTTCGAGATATTGTAAGGATGAATCTGCCTGAGTTTTTAGGGTCGCAAGTTGGTGAGGACCCAAAAAATTTTATTGATGAGGTTAAGAAAATCTTTGGATTGATGCAAGTGACTGGCAGTGATAGGGTGGAATGGCCATTTTACCAGCTTAAGGATGTGGCTCATGTATGGTTCACTCAGTGGAAAGACAAAAGGGTTTTTTTGTCTTTTATAACTCCTTATATAGCAGTGAACTTTGGTGTCAGTCCAGAAACTCTCTCAGAACCCTTCTCAGTCTCTACTCCAGTCGGTGACCCAGTTATAGCTAGATGGGTATACAGAAATTGCCCTGTAACAGTCTTGCAGAAAGTCACCTTAGCAGATCTTGTGGAGTTAGAAATAGTAGATTTTGATATCATTCTAGCTATGGATTAGTTACATTCCTGCTATGCCTCAGTCAATTGTAGAAGTAGGATTGTTAATTTTCAGTTTCCAGACGAACCAATTTTAGGATGGAAGGGTAGTAGATTAGCTCCTATGGGTTGATTTATTTCCTACCTTAAGGCCAGAAAGATGATCTCCAAAGGTTATCTCTATCATTTAGTTTGGGTTAAGGATTCAAGCTTCGAAACCCCAACTCTTGAGTTAGTTCCAGTAGTTAATGAGTTCCCAGAAGTGTTTCTAGAAGATCTTCCCGGAGTCCCTCCCAAAAGGGAAATTGACTTTGGCATTGATCTCCTTCTAGATACCAAGCCTATTTTTATTCCTCCTTATAGAATGACTCCACCTGAACTTAAGGAATTGAAAGAGCAGTTGAAAGACCTTGTAGATAAGGGCTTCCTCAAACCTAGTATTTCCCTATGGGGTGCACCAATATAGTTCCTAACGAAGAAAGATAGTTCTCTCAGACTGTGCATTGATTATAGGCAGTTGAACAAAGTCACAATCAAGAATAAGTACGCTATCCCCAGGATTGATGACTTGTTTGACAAACTTCAGGGTGCTAGTCATTTCTCAAAGATAGACCTTAGATCCGGTTATCATCAGCTTATAGTCAGAGATAGTCACATCTCAAAAACAGCCTTCAGAACTCGGTATGGTCATTATGAATTTGTAGTTATGTCATTTTGACTAACCAATGCTCCTACAACTTTCATGGATTTGATAAATAGAGTGTTCAAGTAGTATTTGAACTTGTTCATTACCGTCTTTATTGATGATATCCTCATTTATTCTAGGAATGAGGAAGACCATATGAATCATTTGAGGGTTGTCCTGCAAACTCTCAAAGATCGCTAGTTATTAGCTAAGTTTATCAAATGTGAGTTTTGGTTGCAGTCCATTACTTTTCTCGGGCATATTGTATCTAGTGAAGGGATCTGAGTGGATTCTCAGAAAATAGAAGTAGTAAAACAATGGCCCAGACCTACCTCTCCTACAGATATGAAAAGCTTATTAGGTTTGGTTGGTTATTACAGAAGGTTCGTAGAAGAATTTTCATCCATAGCTTCTCCACTGACTAAGTTAACTTAGAAAAAGGTTAAGTTTCAGTGGTCAGATGAGTGTGAGAAAAGCTCCGCAGAATTGAAAACTAGGTTGACTGCAACTCCTCTTTTGACTCTACTAGAAGGTTCAGACAGTTATGTTATCTATTGTGATGAATCCAGAGTCAGCCTAGGTTGTGTGTTGATGCAGCGAGGTAAGGTTATAACTTATGCTTCTAGACAGCTTAAGGTGCATGAGAAGAACTATCCAACTAATGACCTTGAGCTTCCAGCAGTGGTGTTTGCACTTAATATTTAAAGACATTACTTGTATGGTGTTCACGTATATGTGTTCATAGACCATAAGAGCCTTCAATATGTGTTCACCCAGAAAGAGATGACTCTTTTCCAAAGGAGATGGCTTGAGCTCCTCAAGGATTATGATATAAGTGTGCATTACCATCCTGGTAAGGCCAATATACTAGCATATGTCCTTAGCATACTATCTATGGGTAGTGTAGCACATGTTGATGAAGAAAGAAATGAAATAGCAAAGGATGTTCACAGACTTGCTCGCTTAGGAGTTCTCCTTATGAGCATATCAGATGGTGGTGTAATGGTTCAGAATGGGTCAGAATCTTCATTTGTAGAGGAGGTTAAGGAAAAGCAAGATAGTGATCCCACACTAGTTCAACTAAAGGGTGCAGTTCATCAGCAGAGAGTTGAGGTTTTCTCCCAAGGGGGAGATAGTGTGCTTCGCTATCATGGTCAATTGTGTGTTCTTAAGGTGGGTGAGTTGAGACAACATATTCTTGAAAAAGCTCATAACTCCAAATATTCTATTCATCTCATCGCCACTAAATTGCACCGTGATTTGCGGGATGTCTTTTGGTGGAATGGTTTGAAAAAGGATATAGCGGATTTTGTGGCTAAATGCCATAATTGCCAGCAAGTGAAGGTAGAACATCAGAAACCAGGAGGTATGACTCAAGAGATCAACATTCCTCCTTGGAAGTGGGAAGTGATCAACATGGACTTCATTACAAATTTACCTCGTACTCGCAGACATCATAACTCCATTTGGGTGATAGTTGATAGAGTTACTAAGTCTGCACACTTTTTGGCTGTTAAGACTACGAATTCAGCGAAGGACTATGCCAAGCTTTACATTAATGAGATAGTCAGGTTGCATGGGGTTCCTTTGTCTATCATATCATATAGAAGTCCTCAGTTTACCTCTCATTTGTAGAAGTATTCTCAGAAAGGTCTTGGTACTCAAGTTAATCTCAACATATCATTTCATCCACAGATGGATGGTCAGATAGAGTGTACCATTCACACCTTAGAGGACATGTTGAGATCTTGCGTGATCAATTTCAAGGGTAGTTGGGATGACCACGTTCCTCTTATAGAGTTCACTTACAATAATAGGTACCATTCGAGCATTCAGATGTCCCCTTATTAGTCATTGTATAGGCGTAGATATAGACCTCCAGTTGGTTGGTTTGAAGTAGGTGAAGTAGCCTTAATAGCGCCAGATTCAGTTCAAGATGTTATGGAGAAAGTGCAACTCATTAGAGATAGACTTAAGACAGCCCAGAGTCGCCAGAAGTCCTATGCAAACGTAAGGGGAAGGGAATTAGAGTTCCAAGTTAATGATTGGGTTTTCCTGAAAGTGTCACCTATGAAAGGGGTGATGATATTTGGCAAGAAAGGGAAGCTCATTCCTAGATATGTAGGACCTTACAAGATTTTAAAAAGAGTTGGTAAAGTGGCTTATGAGTTAGAGTTGCCAACAAAACTAGCAGCAGTGCATCCAATTTTTTCACATTTCGTTGTTGAAGAAGTGTGTGGGTGATCCAGCATCTATTGTACCTTTAGAAAGTGTGGCTGTGAATTATAGTCTCACTTATGAAGATGTACCAGTTGAGATCCTTCATCGTCAGGTTCAAAGGTTGAGAAACAAAGAAGTCTCTTTGGTTAAGGTTTTGTGGAGGAGTCAATCTGTAGAGGGAGCTACTTAGGAAGCAGAAGCAGCCATAAAGGCCAAGTATCCTCATCTCTTTCCATCCGATTCCATTTCAGCTTGAGGTAATAGTTCCTCTCCAGTTTTCAGTCATTCATGCATAGTTTCAGTCTTAGTATCATAGTCCTTCAGTTTGTACTTGCATTTTCAATGTATTTTTATGTCCTTGGAACTTAGTTCAGTCAGAAGTCAGTTTCTAGTAATTAGTGGTAGGGTTTGCAGCTCTTTCCCTCTCTAACCAACTAGTTTAGACTTCAGTTGAGGACGAATGTTCCCAACGGGGAGTTAATGTAACACCCCGTATCCAAAAATAGACTAAACCAAAAAATTTCCAGAAGTTGCAGTGCAACTCACGGTTGCCACCCACGGACCATAGGGTGACCCATGGCCCATCCTGGTGGTCCATGCATGGCTACCTACAACCCTTCCTAGAAACTTAGACTAGAACTTTTCTAAGGAATGACCCACAGACCCTAGGTCAGACCACAGACCATAGTCTAGGACCGTGGATCGAGGCCTTAGAACCTTGTCTTTGTCGACGGACTGACAGGATGGATCATAGATCAAACCATGAATCATCGATCATTCCATAGGTTGAGACCTTCAGGACCCTTCAAAACCTGGTCTCTAAAGTCGATCGAGAGACTGATAGGAAGGATAGTGGATCAGTCCACAGATCGTCAATAGTCCATTGGTCGATACCCTGAAGACCCCAGAACCCATCCTCTAAAGTCGATCAATGGACTGACAGGACGAATCGTGGATTAGTCCATGGACCATCAATCAGTCCATAGGTCGAGACCCTCAAGACCTCCCTAAAACCCATCCTCTATATTCGATCGATGGACTGACAGAATGGATCATAGATTAGTCCAGGTATCGTTGATCAGTCCCATCGGTGGCTTCACCAGATTTTAAGTTAGGGGTCGTTTGGTCTTTTCCTTATGTGTTGGACCCCTAAACTATGTCGTTTAATCCCTAAACTACATAGTTCTGGTCAGTTTTAGCCTAGTAAACTAATTAGAACCTAACCTAATGAATTATTCACCAAAAATTCATCAAAACTTAGAGCAAAAGAGAGGAGAAAGTCAAGTAGCCCCAGTTCAACAATGCACTGAGTTTTCATCAGTTACAGCCCCTAAATCGAAAGATTTCTCTATGAATTTCATCACAAGGTATGTGGGACTACACTAGTGGGTTCCTTTGACCCATTAGGTCCCTAGAATTCAGTCAGATTCTTGATTCCCTTAATATTATCTAGACCTAGGTTTCTAAAATTTTAGTAGTTCATTATGAATTAGTTGCATTAATGTTCCTAATCAGATTATCATGATTTTAGTATTATTCTGCGTAGATTCTTTCATAAATTCAGAACTTAGCTATATAGTTCTTTTAGTTCATGAATTACGGATGCTAGGTAAGATATTTCAGATATACATGCCTCATATTTGAATATTTCATTATCAGTACATTCATGTTGCATTTTCACTTAGCATGTTAGTATTTTGAGCTATCCAGTATTATAGAAATTAATTCATAAATTGTTAATTACATAATCAATTGGGAGTAGCTTAATATCGAGTGGACTAGGTTCAATCACCCTCAAATCCTAGAACTACATACCCCATAGGTTGTAAGTCCCTTCTGTGGGCATCATTTTAGTGATAACGCCAGTCATGCCTTTATACCTCTGGCAGGGTAAATTGGGTCCTCTTGATGGTTCGTATACATCGGACTCCACGTTTAGCTCATGTGGTTTTATGTGGGTTATTAGTAGCTCCCTTATAGTCAAATTCTACTGCATTGACCATGTTATCAGTCACAGTTCAGTGTTTAGTCTCAGCATGTTATAAACTTAGTCATTGCATTCTGTCATTTCATGTTTAGTATTCTCAGTTCAATATCATACTTATCTCGTATCATTGGTCAGATATATTCTTTTGTTCAATTATGTTTATTCAGCTTACTCTATCGTGCATGCTCAGTACCTTTCAAGTACTAATGTACACTCTGCGCTACATCTTCTCATGATGTAGATTCAGGTTCTTAGCTTCCAGATCACACAAAGATTAGTTCCTGATCTTCAGCCCAGTAGTATCAGTTGTGAGTCCTCATTCTCCGAGGATGACAGACATGTTTTCTTTTCTTTTAATCTTTAGTTTCAATTTTTACTAGATCTAGCTGGGGCATGTTCCAATTTTTTTATCCACTAGAGGCTTCATTCCAGACATAGTTAGATTTAGTTTTAGCATTTGAGTTTGACCTTCAGTTGTTGTTAAACTCTCAGTTTCTTTATATATTCAGATAGTTCATGGGTATTCCCCATCATTTAAATTTATCTCATTATTTATCTTCCGCACAATATTTCCTTACTTCATTTTATTTAGTATGCTTATGATATGCTAGCAGGGTTAGCTTGGGGTCACTCGTAATCCTAGGTCCTGTGTCCGCGTCCTGTGGGTAGCTTTGGGGCATGACATACATACTTATGCACAATCTCTTTTCCCCTAATACTTGAAAAATTTATCCTTCCGTCCTTTTATTTTTGTCTTGACTTTCTCCTTTATAAACTCTAGCTTCTTTTGTTGAAACGGCCCACAAAAGCAGGTAAACAAAAATACATAGTCATGTCTTTTATTTATCGTTGTCCAAGCAACAACGATATTTCAACTTTCTCTTCCTCTCTCACATTTTTACTAAACATACTACTGATTTATCTAGATTAACCACTTTCCTAGAGCTTCGATCATATTTCCTTAAAATATTTGCTACTTAACTTGCATTTTGATTGTTAGTTGAACAAAATATAAGGGATTCATCAACAAAAAATAAATGAATTACGCTTAGCCCTTGGATTTCATTTCTTATATAAGCATCATAAAGAAGACAAAATTAATATTTGCTAGAAAAGACTTATCTGGATAATGAATTAATGTTCAATGATAAATTTCGTAAGAATATTATTAAGATTTTCTACAAACCCTAACTAGGATGTATATATATGATAAGAAGAATTATCTGACATTATACAAAAAGGAAACATCAAACAAAATTCAGCAAGTTAAGTCTCTTCTCCCCTTTTTATTTACTATATATATATATATATATATATATATATATATATTCTGGGAGTGTGCGCTATTAAATTGTTCCTTTTTTGGGTGTTTTTGATGTATTTTTCAGGTAAAGTTATGTTTTTTGTTCTTGAATTTTTGGATTTTTACCTGATATAGGATATAAGGAATGATAAATATTAGTTTAGTTGTTACCGGATATAGGATCTATATATGTTCAATCAATAAATAAACGATGCGTCAATCTGAACCTAGTTCAGTTTATCTAGCACTATATTAAAAGGGAATATCAAACAAAATTCAGCAAGTAAGCTCTTTTCTCCCCTTTTTAGTCTATGGTTTTTTTCACTTATTTTTTGCTCATTCAATACTCTTTTTGTTGTCCAAGAACAAATAAAAAGGTTTTCATTTGATTCCTGTATATATATATGTGTGTGTGTGTGTGTGTATGTATGTGTGTGCGCGCCATTTAATTGTTCCTTTTTATTTAGGGTGTTTTTGATGTTTTGTTTCAAGTGAAGTATTATTTTTTGTTCTTGAATTTTGGGATTTTTACCTGATATACTATTTGATGAGTGATAAATATTGGTTTTGTTGTTACCTGATATAGGATCTATATATGTTCAATCAATAAATCAACTATGCGTCAATCCAAACCTAGTTGATTTTATTTGACAATATACTAAAAGGAAATGTCAAACAAAATGCAGCAAGTAAACTCTTTTCTCCCCTTTTTTGTCTATGTTTTTTTCCACTCAGTTTTTGCTCATTCAATACTCTTTTTGCCATCCAAGAACAGATAAAAAGGTTCTCATTTGATTCCTATATATATATATGTGTGTGTGTGCGTGCACACCTTTTAATTGTTCCTTTTTATTTGGGGTGTTTTTTTGTGTTTTCTTTCAAGTAAAGTTTTTTTTGTTCTTGATTCTTTTATTCTGACCTGATATATGATCAACCTAGTTATTAGAACCACATGTGCAAAAATAAAAGTATGTCCATTAAAAACAATCTCATCCTTCTGAAAAAAGGAGGAATCGTAAAGGAACTCTAAAACTGGGTCCCAACCATAAACCCTTATCCAAATAGGCTAGAATAAATTTGATTCATCCTTTCACTCATAAATAGCGACCAAGTGGATCTAGGAACCCAAATCTAACCTCTTAATCATTGACCAAGAACTAGTTAGAGGGAAACAAAAGCAGTGGTATCTAGCCATCACATGCTTCAAATACATCAGTGGAAACACGGAGAACCTCCTCTCACTAAACAATTTCCAAGGTGGAAGTGATGTCTTTTGAAACAGGAAGAAATAAGAAATTCTAGGAATTGGTAGAGTGGGACCTACACCCTCTCAAACAATAGATAATGTATACTCTGTTGAAGGACTGCAACACAATATCTTGAATGTGTCCCAAATGTGTGACAAGGGAAACAATGTACTATTCACCTCAATCGTGTGTCGAGTGATTAGTGCTAGCTCTAGAAAACTGGTCCTCCTGGGTAAGAGATACACAAACATGTACAAAGTTGACATTTTTGGGTCCCAAGAACAATCACTCTAATGGTTTGGTGCAATCACTGCTAAGACACTACTATGGGAGAAAAGATTGGGACATACAAGCATCTCACTAATGAACAAACTGATATCCAAGGACCTAGTGTCATAGGGTTGCCAACTCAAAGGTTTAATGAAGATCATGTACGTGGAGCATGCCCATGAGGCAAACATATGAGATCAACTTTCAAACCTAAAGGGATGATAATCACATCAAAGCCCTTTTGAACTACTCCACATTGATCTATGCAAATGAGAGTTCAAAGCTGATGAGGTAAAATCTTGTTACAGCCTTGTGTATGTACATTATGAGGATTAGGTTCCTCATGGTCGGATCCACCAATTTCATCTCTTGACTGATGTGTCATACCTATCTCATCAAAATAAACCTACACATCTTTCTCAATCGAGTGATTATCTTCGTCAAAAATAAGAACCTACAAAGATAGGTTAGTGATTCAAGGATACAATCAAGAAAAAAGGATAGACTACGATGAGACATTTTCCCCAGTAGACCAAATGGAAGCCATACAGATGCTAATAGCCTTTGTAGCTCACATGGAATTCAAACTCTATCAAATGGACGTCAAGAGGGCCTTCCTAGATGGGTTTATTCAAGAAGAGTCTTGTATGGATTGAAGTAGGCCGTACAAGCATGGTACGATATGCTATCAAGGTTTCTTCTCACACACGAGTACTTGAGAGACAATTGACAACATATTGTTTATTCAAAAGAAGGGCTCCAATGTGCTCATAGTTCAGGTTTATGTCGATGACATCATTTTTGGAGGTACAGATGCTAAACCCAGGGTTGGCGTTGTCCAAATCATGAGTAGTGAATTCAAAATGAGCATGATGGGAGACGTTAACTTCTTCTGAGGTATTCAAATCAAATATCCTTATCTGGAATATCAATTTATCAACAAAAGTACATCAATAAGCTACTAATGAAGTTCGACATGAATGAAGCTAAATATGAATAACACCCTGATTGCAACTACTACCAAGCTCGATAAGGATGCACCAGGTTCTATCAATAACACCTAGTATAGAGAAATAATTAGATCTCTACTATATCTTACAACCAGTAGACTCGACATCATTTTTAGTGTTGTACTTTGGGCACGCTTCCATTCCTATCTAAAGGAATCCTACTTAAAGGCCATCAAAAGTATTTTGTGATACCTCAAAGAAAGTTCAAACCAGGTTTTCTAGTACCCAATATGTACTCGTTTGAACTGGTTGGCTTTGAAGATACAGACTATGCATAATATTTGGTGGATAGAAAAAGAAAATCAGGAATGACTTACTTTCTAGGACCTTGCTCGTGTCGTGGGCTATAAGAAAACAAAACCTAGTTGCTCTGTCTACGACTAAAGTTGAATACTGCAGCTACCTCATGTTTTGTCCAACTTCTTTGGATAAAAAAATAGCTCTAGGACTTATGAATTAGCATTGGTTGTATTCCTCTCAGATGTGATAACACTAGTGCAGTAAACATGGCAAAAAACCCAGTGCAACACAAATGGACTAAACACATTGACGAGTTTAATCACTTCCTTAGAGACAAAGTTTAAAAGTCTTATATTTTTGTGATATTTTTTTAAATGAAGGACCAGGTGAGTGAGATATGCACCACATCCTTGGGTCAAGAACAGTTTGAGAAAAATTGGCTCTCACTGTGTCTCATTTACCAATAGATGTATTCACTCTCAACAAATTTGGAAGATGGGAATTGATAGGTGTTACGTGCTTAACATATCCACTAACTCACTCTTGTACTGTACTAGGTATACACTTTCCATAACAGGGAACTTTGAAGCTTAGGTCTGATGATATTACCCTTAGTTTCCTATAACATATTATGTTCATGACATATCAGGTTTGCACTCTCCCTCATTGTTTTTACTAAATACAATAGACCATTCTGGATGTCATTTGTAACAATAGAAATTGGTTCACCCCTCTTTTCCGCATTGTTTTAAAACAAAAATTCTCAGGAAAATCAAATCATCTCTTTAGATACCTCAAATGTCTATATCTGCCTTGGAATCCCAACCTTTATCCCTATATTCATTCACTCATCAGACGCTCATTATTTCCATTTCAATCACATCAATCACTTCCCTTACCCTCTAACTCTTACCTCAAACCCTTCCCCTCATCCCCACTTTCACAAGAACTTTCACCTAAATAGAAAATCATGAACTCACCCCAATTTCCACTACCCTCATCATAATTTGTAATCATCAAAAAGGGAAAAATTCATGACATGACAACTTCCTAAACAAGTTTTGATAATGATAAAGTTATCCAGATAAAGTGAACCAGGTTCACAAATTGGAATAATGAAACACAATAAATAAAAGCGAAGCAAGAATAAAAGAGACTTCTAAAAGGAAAACAAATCATTATAAGGAAAGAAGTTACCCACAAAGGAAACTACTTTTCTTGTAGGACTCTATATGAAGACATTTCTAAAAGGCTGAGGAATCCTTATAAGCAAAGAAGTTACCCATGATGGACACTACTTTCCTTGTAGGACACAACTAAGGTTTCATATGCTCATCTCAAAGGACAATTGAAACATAAGAATCACAACTTTTTGCATATTCATAAATCAAGAATAGTTTGCAGCAAAAGCATATGTGATCAATAGTGAAAGAGAAAGATGATAGAAGAAATAAGAACTAGAATTAGGTTTTCTTTCTAAATCTTAGTTTGTGGCACTAAAAAAGCAAGACAACAAAAGACAAAAGAACTAGAGTTAGATTTTTTTCTAAAACTTACTTTGTCTTACTTCAACTTAGAATCATTGTTTAGGGATTAATATTCTAAGTATGAAAGCGAATTTGTGAGGTTTTGTAAGAAGAAGTGGATTTGGCTTTTTTGAGATATTTTAAGATACCTTCTCATAGGATACATTACCTTTTATATAAGCATGGACTAGGGTTTATAGTAGATCTAGTAGCCTCCAAAATTTCTACCAAAATTGGACTTGTCTTTTAGAGTACCAAATTTCTATCTCTACAAATGTCCCCTACTTAAAGGCTTATCAGAGTGTAGACTTGGTGAAACTCAATGACAAGAATTGAAGTACCCATAAAAAATGAACCTTTCATCTTTGCGATTTTGTGGCTTCAGATTTGTAGAGCTGATTTGTGAGATAAGGGATGATGGACATATTTGGTCCCATGAAGTGTGTCAATTTGTTTGCAACAAATTTTGAAGTGCTAGAAAATAAATTGCAATCATAAATGAAATAATAAGAAACATAATTTTTCTAATAAGCAATGTGGGTACAAATTTGTTTCTTCCTTGATTCTTCTCTCTGGATTTTCTCCATAGTTCGAGGGCTATTAGTAGTGTACTCCTCGAATATAAGATGATTTGAACCACGTGGGATTTATTTGTTATCCATGTAAAAACAATTTTGTAAATCTTCTTGAAGTATTTGGTTGTTAAGAATAGTTCATTCGCATCTTTATCTATATGTAAATATTCGAAATGCCTCTTCAATGAAATACACTAACCCTTTCTGTAAATTATGATCTAGGATTTAGGGTAGAATAACCTTCAAGAATCCTAAGTGAAATTGAACTCGCCTTGTAAAATACCATAAATTTTTTTACGTCTACATAAAGTATTTTAGGAGGAGCATTTTAGACAAGACAAATTAATGTGTCCTATTCAATTGTTAGCTCTATACAGATTGTTGGAATGTACCATGAGTTAAATGATCATTGCTAAAAAAGACTATCAGACTAGCCCTAAAAACTAATTATCACTTGAGAATTCACTTTTTTATTCGAAAAATTAATGCTTGATGATAACTTAGAAAATAATCTCTTCCAGATTTTCTATATATGGATGTTTGTGATAATATGAATTTATATATAATAAGTTTTTCTGTATCCTTACCATTCACCTCATTAATAGTTGAAGGGGGAACATTTGACGAGAGCATCTTAGATAAGATGAAATTAAGAATTTGTCATTATTGGCTTCATGCACATTGTGTAATGGACCATGAACTAATTAAATGATCATTGCAAAATAAAAATGTTCGACTAGTTCCTAAAAAATAACATTATTCAAGAAATTGCCTCATTTTCTAGCTTTCTTAAAATCAACTAGACATAAATTTGAGATCATTCTCTTATTCCAAATTCTTTACATATGTATATTTATTAACATTATACATTCTTCTTTTGTTAGAATGAATAAAACAACAAGAACAATATGATCAGTGAAATTTCACTAGGTGGGGTTTGAAGAAGGTAGAGTGTACACAACTTATCACTATCTGGTGGAGTGAAGGTAGATATGCTTTTCCGAAAGACCTTTGGCTCAAGTGCATTAAACTCAAGTGAAAGAAGGAGAAAAAAATGAAAAAAAAAACATAGCAATCGATAAGAAAAGAAGTGTAAAGTGTACAATAAAGAACAATAGCAACAACAAAATAGTGTGTGCTATTTAATTGTTCCTTTTTTAGGGAAAAGAACACTTGTACCCAAAAAGAAAAATTGCATACAAGCGGCTACCATTTTACTTTCATACCCCTGTTTTTAACTATTAATTCACGTTTACTGCATGACATACTTTGATGATATCAAAGAGGAAAATGTAGTGGTTTAGTGAAACTAGTTAGTCTCTCCTTGATACCATTAGAATATATATGCATAAAGGAGGAAGAAGTAGTGTTTCAGAGTTTCAGTGAAAAAACTGTTCAATTACTGCTTGATACTATCAGAGTGTATAGATACCATCAATATATATATATATATATATGTATATATTTGTGTTGTTTTTCATTTTTCAACTTATTTGGTTGGAGGATGCTACTAGCTAAAGGATTGTGATCTATTGAATAGTGTTTCAGTTGTGTTCCTATGTCTTGATTGATATCGTTTCAAGATGAAAAATAAAAATTTAGCTTTAGCTGATTCTGGAATCATGCCAATTTCTGGGAATGAAGAAGTCTCGATTTGATTTCTTATTTGCGGTTGAAAATAGGTCTAACTATGTAATACTTACTTTGTTTTTAAATATTACTCTATTTCATAATGTATTTGCAGCCAAAAGTTCTTGCTCGATAGTCTAGTAACTCTTCGTCTCTTCTTCCTATTAAGAAGAGGTTGTATGTTCGTGCACCTATTCATCATAAATACTCTTTTTTTTTTATGAAAATCAATTCAAGACCGAATATGTTGACACCGAGGACATTTGAATAATATATATTTTATATCTTCAAGTCCATAGTAGTAAGTAACCTGATTTAACTTCATAGTTTTATGTTGTTGTATGGTGCCATATTAACCAATCATTATAACCTATAATAGAAATCGAGATAGACAATTTAGCATCGACACCTTCAGCTTCAAAAATCATATTTTACTTTTGTATTTTTCATGTGCGAATATTTTTAGGGTTTTAAAAGGTGTGAATGGAAAATGAAGAGTTATGACTTTTATGAAGAGTTGTGACTCATTTGAAAAGTTGCGAGTTTTCTATAGAGTTGCGATTTTTCCAAAGGGTTGTGACCTTTCTGATAAGACACAATTATCACCCATTCACACTACTCTTTGTTGTCTATAAATAGAGGGATTTTCTCTATTTTTCAACAATGAATTTCTAGACTTCTTCTACTAAATTTAGTATTCTAAGTGTGTATTTTACTGTCATTGAGTGGTTTGATGACATCGTGATTTTAGGTACCAGTACACCGGTGAGTAAGATCGTTCTATCTTGGGAGGATATATTTCATTAACCTCGGGTACTTGAGTGGAATAACTTCCTTAAGGACATACTGTGCATTCGGTGGGCTCAATTTTCTTCTTCGAGAAAAATATGTTGTATATTATTTCTTATCTGTTTCAAGTTCTATTTCTTTATTGCTTTTGAGTTTCTAGCTTTGAATATACTCTTTAAACATTGGTGTTTCTTACCAAGTTCTCAAAATGCATCTTTCTTTTCTCCTATATTTGTCGCCATCGGTAATTTGAAAAGAGGGATGTAAATTTCTTTTACTGATCATCACAGAGTAGGAAACAAGACAAAGCATATATAGGGATCGCTGCAAGTACATACTTAAGCATAATCTCTTTTCCCGCAATACTTGAAAAATTTAGCCTTCCATCCTTTTATGTTTGTCTTGACTCTCTCCTTTATAAACTCTACCATCTTTTGTTGAAATGTCCCACAAAACCTGGTAAACACAAATACATAGCCATGTCTTTTATTTATTGTTGTCTAAGCAACAACGATATCTCAACTTTCTCCTCCTCTCTCACATTCTTACTAAACCATATTGTTGATTTATCTAGTTAACCACTTTCCTAGAGCTTCGATCATATTTCCTTAAAATATTTGCTACATAGCTTGTATTTTGATTGTTAGTTAAACAAAATATAAAGGATTCATCGACAAGAAATAAATGAATTACACTTAACCCTTGGATTTCATTTCTTATATAAGCATCATAAAGAAGCAAAATTAATATTTGCTAGAAAAGACTTATCTGGATAATTAATTAATGTTCAATGATAAATTTGTTAAGAATATCTATAAGATTTTCTACAAACCCTAACTAGGATGTGTATATAAGATAAGAAGAATTATCTAACATTATACTAAAAGGAAACATCAAACAAAATTCAGCAAGTAAAGTCTCTTCTCCCCTTTTAGTTGTCTATATATATTTCTTGGTGTGTGCCCTATTTAATTGTTCCTTTTTTCGGGGTTTTTTTGATGTATTTTTCAGGTAAAGTTATCTTTTTTATTCTTGAATTTTTGGATTTTTACCTGATATAGGATCTAAGGAGTGAAAAATATTAGTTTTGTTGTTACCGGATATAGGATCTATATATGTTCAATCAATAAATTAACTATGCATCAATCCGAACCTAGTCGAGTTTATCTGACATTATACTAAAAGGAAATATCAAACAAAATTCAGCAAGTAAAATCTCTTCTCCCCTTTTTTGTCTATGTTTTTTCACTCATTTTTTGCTCATTCAATACTATTTTTGCTGTCCAAGAACAGAGAAAAAGGTTCTCATTTGATTCCTATATATATCTGTGTGTGTGTCTATACGCGTGCACGATTTAATTTTTACTTTTTATTTAGGGTGTTTTTGATGTTTTGTTTCAAGTGAAGTTTTGCTTTTTGTTCTTAAATTTTTGGATTTTTACTGATATATGATTTGATGAGTGATAAATATTGGTTTTGTTGTTACCTGATATAGGATCTTTATATGTTCAATCGATAAATCAACTATGAGTCAATCTGTTGAGTTTATCTGACATTATACTAAAAGGAAATATCAAACAACATTCAACAAGTAAACTCTTTTTGCCCCTTTTTTGTCTATGTTTTTTTTCACTCATTTTTTGCTTATTCAATACTATTTTTGCTGTCCAAGAATAGATTAAAAGGTTCTCAATTGATTCCTATATATATGTGTGTATGCGCGCGTGCGCCATTTAATTGTTCCTTTTTATTTGAGGTGTTTTTGATGTTTTGTTTCAAGTAATGTTTTGTTTTTTGTTCTTGAATTTTTGGATTTTTACCTCATGTACGATTTGATGAGTGATACATATTTGTTTTGTTGTTACGTGATATAGGATCTATATATGTTCAATCAATCAGTCTACTATGCCTCAATCTGAACCTAGTTGAATTTACTGGTAATGTTACGATTTTTCTGTATATTTTTGCAGAATTTTGATGATTTTATCTGATTTTCCAGTAATTTAGATCAAGTGTTTTGAGGTTTGATAACTGTTAGTTGTTAGTAGTAAATTAGTTTGTTTGATTTGTTTATAATTGGATGGTTGTTACTCATTAGCCATTGTATTGTACTGCATTGTTACATACAATCTTTGTTTTACTTCTTTTATGTTTTTTCTTGCGAGTATGAATGTTCTGGTTCTCTTCTTTCGTATTGTATTTGATATTTTCCCATACCTGGTTGCAGGGTGCTACTAATAGAGTGTGATCTTGTGTTTGAGTTTTGTTCTACGACTTAATTCTGCTTGATTGATATCATCTTGAGATGGAAAGAAAAGATTTAGGTTTAGCTGATTCTGGAACCATGCCAGTTTCCAGGAACGAAGAGGTCTTAATATGATTTCTTTCTGGCTATTGAAAATTTCTCTAACTATGTAATACTTCTTAGTATTTGCAATCTGAAGTTGTTGTTCGGCAGTGTAGTAACTCTTTGTCTCTTCTTCCTTATAAGAAGAGGTACTTTGTGCTCTATCCACATGCACCTATCCATCCTTCAAGAAATGTTGATTAAGGAATCATGCCAGTTTCAGGGAAGGAAGAGGTCTCGATCTGATCTCTTATTTGGTGTTGAAAATTATTTTAACTATGTAATACTTGCTTTGTTTTTTAATATTACTTTATTTCATCATGTATTTGCAGCCAGGAGTTGTTACCCGACAGTATAGTAACACTCTTCTTCCTTATAAGAAGAAGTAGTCTTTGCTCTATGAGAATAGGTACTCTTTGCTCTTTGCGAAAGATGTAAGTATGGTGAGAGGCAAGGAGGACCTAGGCAAATGAGAAATGGCAAAGAGCAAGAAGGTGGTAATCTTAGACTGAGGCATGAAGAAGAATATGATGGCTTCAGTTGAAGAAAAGAAGTTTTGAGTTGATAGCACACTGAACCTATAATATTAGCAATTACCATGGGTGAAAGCAACATGCTATTGTATTATAGAAGTAGACAGATTTCTGAACTCATCTAGATGAATGAAAATTGTCGAAGAGAAAGAACGCGACTTAGACACAAATTATCTCCTTATTGAAAGCACTTTTTGGTTTAATAGTGAATCAAACCTTGAATTTATGGGGAACTATGCATTTATACATGTTTTTGCTTCAATCCTATTGGCAATACGCTATCCAACAATCACGCTTCTTAATTTGTCTTTCTAGAAGGAGAAAAGAGCTAGTTTTAAAATGCTCTATTGTGCTGGCTTGAAAATAACTTCCTTAGTTTGTGTTGCTAACGTACATGTTGGCTTTGTGTATTGTTTTTGTCTATGTTTCTTTCACGTATGTTTTTGCTCATTTGTTTCCTACATATATATATATCTGTGTGCTTTTTAATTGTTACTTTTTATGGGGTGTTATATATGTGTGCTATTTAATTGTTACTTTTTCTGGGGTGTTTTTGATGTTTTTTAGATAAAGTTTTTTTGTATTATTATTCTTAGATTTTCAAACTAATCAAAAAAAAATAAATATCTATCACTCTAGAAGTCGCCCCCATTTTATAACTAGCTTTCTTAAATTAACTTGATAATAAATTTGGGAGCAATCTTTTCTTCTATATTCTTTACCTATGCTTTATTCTTAACATTATAAATTTTTTATTAGAATGATAAATAATATTTGTATATAATAAGTTCGATTCTATCCTCGTTGTTCACCTCATTGACATACCTCATTGTATATAATAAGTTCGAATCTTTTCAAACTCAATAATTTTATTTCTTCTTACTTGCTTGAGTCAAACTACATGTGACATGAACACTTGGGACATGTCAATTACAAAACCTTGCAAGGAAAACTAATCAACTTAGAAGTTTTGTCTAACTTTGAGTGCAATAAATAAAAATGTCAAGTTTGTGTTGATTCTAAGTATGCTAAGCATTCTTATAAATTTGTTGAAAGAAATTTTAACCCCTTGAGTTGATTTACACTTACATTTGTGATATGAAGTCAAAACCATCTTGTGGTGGGTTTTTTTCCCTAAATTTTGGGCTTTATTTAGAATCAAATAGTACAGGAGCGACAACCCAAATTTGCCCGTCGACAATCCATATAACACAAATCTATATTACCTTAAAACCATGAACTCCTAACTTGAATATTAAATTACTATAATATCCCTAACTTAGGTTGTGACTTTTTCGTTGAGTTGTGAATTTTTCGATAAATTGTGACTTTTTTTGAAGGGTTGTGATTTTTTCGATGAGTTGTGACTTTTCCAAAGAGTTGTGACTTTTTTAATAAGTTGTGACTTTTTCAATAAGTTGTGACTTTTCCAAAGGGTTGTGACTGCTCGAAAAGGTCATGACTTTTCAGATAAGACACAAAAATCATTTGTTAATACTACCCTTTGTTGACTATAAATAGAGGGGCTTTCTCTCATTTTCGACCACAATTTGTTTTAATCTTGTACTCTTCTTCTTCTTGCATTTAATTTTTTTTTGTGTAATTTATTGTCGTTGAGTGAGTTCGAAGTTTATCGGATATGAGGTACCACTATTCTGATGATGTAAGTCGTTCTATCCTAAGAGGGCATATTCCAAAACCTCGAGTACTTGAGGAAAACAATTTTGATGATATATTAATTATTTTTCTTCTTAATGTATACATTAATATGTAATGTTCCAATAGATGAAGTTAACATGATGTAGTCTAAATTCATTTGTTTTTTGTTAACAATTTATCTTGTTATGTAGATATATGCTTCTGAATATCTTTTCCAAAATTTAGAGAATTGTCACGATTTGGTTTTGATGCTCAAGAAAAAAGAATGACTTTATTTATCAATGCTACTTATGTGATTTGGACTCTCATAAAGTTTACTTCAAAATGGTACTATATAAACATTGCCCTTTTGTTTTACTTATTTATTGTTTCTTAATATTTCAGTATTTTAGATGAAGAAAAGTTCGTATGACCTGTAATAATGCCAGTTGAAGTTTGTATTAATTTAATTTGTATTATTTATTTAATAGTTATTTTTATGAGATAAATATTTTCATTAATGCAAATATATATTTATATTTGGGTAGGTATTTGTATTTAGATTAAAGTATTATATATGTCACAAATGTATCAAGTTAACAAGATCTTCTAACTTCAAAATAGATTATTTTAAAATGTTCTGAGCTTTTTTTTTTTTTTAAAAAACTGAGAACCAATGTGAAAATATAAAATGTAGTTGTTTTCTTCACATGTTCATATGACATCTAAACAATTTAATGTGGAAGATACATGCAAAGAACATCTGGTTGGAAGACAAGAAAAATACAAAGCAAATATTGTCTATAAGGTAATATTAGTGAGATAGGACTAATTACATGATTAATCTCATCAAATTGAAATAAAGAATACATTATTGCATTTAGCTAATAAAATTTTTCATTGACCATCTTCATAGGTTTGCGTGGATCAGAAATATATATGACGATTCACGTTGAACATTTACAAAAGAACTGCAATATTATTTTTTCCTAAGCTTAGTATTCAAATCTTCGCTTAAATAAGCAATACTATTTACTATAACATATATTTTTGGAATTGGTAATCATGTGCAACACACGTGTCAAAAAACTAGTAAATTAAAACATGTTTCCTTATCTCTAGGGATTCCTAATAAGCAACTTATCTTCTTCTCCGCAGCTCTTCCTGAGGTAATGGCATCCTTGTTTAACTCAGTTCTAGCGGTTGTTGTGTTCTGCATCATCAATAACTTTACTCATTCTTGTTTTTCATTTTCGAATCAATATTCAAAATTTCTTCCATCCTTTATCTTCTTCTTCTTTGTTTCATCTAAGCTCTTTGGTGGACCTTGCTCTTTGTCTTCCTCTCGATGTCCCTTTCTTTAACCTTAGTTCTGATAATATGTTCTTGCAAGTGTAGCTGGTATGAAGAAATTGGGATGTTTGATCCCTCTTTGTCTAGCAGTGATGAAGATATGTTCCAGGCGCTTGAATACCAATCTGAACATATGTTCCTCTTTTATTTCACGCTGACATTATGCTATCTCGTGGTGGGGAAAAAGTATCTCATAACTTTTATCAACAACTGTGTTAGATACAACTATGCCTGTTTGCTGAATGGTAAGGATGAGGAAATAGAAATGTCTAGGAAATATAATTTTGAAGTTGAAAATCAGTTGGGAAAAAGTTAAAAAGTGATAGGGTTGGAGAGTATAAATCTCATTTTACAGAAATAAGTTCAGAAAATGGGATTATCCATCAAACTACTGTCATATTCACCTCAATCTAATGGACTTCTAGAACCAAAAAAAAAATACTTTGAAGGAAATGATGGTTGCATTACTTATAAGTTTTGGTTTACCACAAAACGTGTTTGAAGAAGTTATTCTTATAGCAAAAGGGAACAACAAAAAGTTTTATTTGTTCAAAAAGAAAGCAATAAAAAGTTTTGTTTGTTCAGGACACAATCTATTCCATATGAGAAATGGAAAGGAAGGAAATCCAACTTGAAATATTTTAAAGTATGGGGGTGTCTAGCCAAAGTCCAAGTTCATATCCCCAAAAGGATCAAAATAGGACCTAAGACTGTGGCCTGTAAAACTACACTTGAGTAGTCTAGTGAAGGGTCTAAAAGACATTGGAAAGAACCAAAGAAGAATGTACTTAATAAAGAGATTTAGAGGTGCAGTAAATGTCAAAGGACATCTACTTCCTTCAGATCTAATTGTAGGGGCAAGACCTTATAGTGCCTACAAAATTTGAGGGAAAATATTTCTCTTTGATCCACTTGTCTAAGTGAAGTTCCATCACCAAAGTGACTTGGCGATTAGACAAGTCGATCCACCATTGCTAAGTTGTAACATTCCGAAAACTAGAGCCTAACATAAGGGTTAGAGTTGTAAATAACTCCCAGTATTTAAAATGAGTAATTTTGGGTTAATACGTCAAGGTACGACCCCCCAAGGACCAACCATGGGTCCTTGAGGAGAACGCTTCAAAGAGTGAAAAAAATAGGACCTGGGAAGTCCACCTACGAGAGGGAACCACCGCTAGTAGGTGGACCCACGTCTCGTGGGTCATGGCTGTTGGTCAGGCCCCCTGAAAATAGTGTGCAGGACCCAACCCACAAACCTGCAGGATGCCACGTGAATCTACTCATGGACCGTAGGTCCAGGGTCGTGGGTGGTCACTGAAACTGTCATTTGGCAGTTGGCCTTAGGGATCTTTTGGGGTTTTCCTTTTTAAGTTATTATTAAGTGACATCATTTTGTATTATTTTAGGCCAACTATATAAGTCTTTGAGACCTTAAAACTAACTCATCAAAGTGATAATTCCCAAATTCACAAAACAAAATCAAACTTCCCCCAAAAATCTTCTCTCTAGAACTCCAAGGAAGAAGAAGAGAACAAAGCTAGGGTTTGAAGAAAAGGGATTTTTCACTCAAATTCGTGGGATTTCTTCACCAAGGTATGGTATTCCTTCATCCATGGAGTCCTTCACAAACCCTTAATTTCAAAACTAGAAATCCCAAAAGTTAGGGTTTTACTTCAATCTTATGAATTCCTTTCAAATTTGTTTCTACTGATTGAATAATTTATGTGGTTTTATGTTGCATATCTCAAGAATCCATGAATTTCCCTATTTTCACAATTTGAATCTCAAAGTGTGGGTATTGATTGATACAAGTAGAATATGATAGAATTATGCAGCTAGTAATTGAATTATGTTATCATTCATGTCTAATGTAGTAATTCTAGATATGTTGATTGAATATGTTCCATGGTCCTTGAAGGGCAAAGCATGAGAGATATGCATGGTTATGAAGTTTATGTATATGCTTTTAGATCACTTTGAGAGTAAAGTGAATATAGTTATGATTTAATTGATGTGTTGATTGGGTGATTATCCATATGTACACACTTATGTATGAATATGATATGATATGAAAGGCTTGTCACATATAGTAATTCTAAGGTTGGAAGACGAGTCTCACCTATTGAATCTATGAGCTTTAATATGTGTTATGTTGGATTGAGTGTGAAGACACTTTTCCATAAATATGCACTTAAGTCAAGACTTAACATGAACTCAATCAGAATTAATGTTTAGCAACGAGTGGATATGAATATGAGATGGAAGCTTTTACACCAGTTGAGTCTAGCTTCCCAAAGTATGTATCTCATAAGATGGAAACCTTATACCTTAGTAGAGTCCGAGTTTCTAGTTGCAATCTCCCTATCCCATAACTATGTGTCCATATAGGTCTTTAGCTAGTGGATCCACCTAATCTAAGAGTATGGTTTTACCTTAGGCAAGTAGAGCAACCCATTTTTGGTGTAGGGGTAGACACCAGATTCCATGTTAGCTCACATGGTCTATGTCGATTAAGGCTTATTCCCAATATGGTAAGAATATGAAATATAAACTATAGTTACTCAAGAAGCTCTACTTAGTATGGGTAGGATTATGGGATCTTATTCATGCATTGCACAAGTAGGCTTTGAGGGTATTTATGGTACGGTTCTCATATGATGTTATGTCTTATGTAATGAACATGCTTATGACTTATGTTTCCCCATTTTCTTAGAAATGATGTTTTAAACTATAAAATGGCAAGCATTCTACTAAAATGTCATTTTTAGCATATTTTTCAAGGATTTTATGCATGACTATCATACTTTGTGCATTTTTGTACCAACCCATATTTTCTACATTTTTTTCAAAGTGTAGGTTCCTATTCTTAAGGCGACTATCCATTGATTCAAGCTTGGATTCGACTATTCTCTTTGCTTGTGGTGAGTCCTCATGATTCGAGGATGGGACATTTTATTTGAGTTTCTTTGTAGTACTTTCTATCTTTTCGGATTATATTGTTGGGGTCTTGATCCTATTTTGACTCATGAATTGTAATAGATGGCTAATTGAGACAAGTTAGACTTCCACTTTTCCTTTATAAAGACTATTTAGACTTAAATGTGTTTTTACTCTTATAATTATACTATTTTATGCTATGATATGCTAAGTGGCTTACATGGTGCTTTTAGGGGTACTATTTGCCTTGTTACGTCTAGGGGGTACCCTTGGGTAGTGACACCAGGGGACAGCCCCCCCCCCCTTGGACAAGCTATTGGATATTTGAGTGGGCCAAGTTAGGGCTCAACGTTCAGAGTCCGATATTTGGACTCATTTAGGGCTTTTTTTTGTATAGATTTAGTGACCTCAAATGCTTATTTTGTGCCAATAACTAATGTAAAACTCTTGATTTCCAAGTATTTGGATTGAGGAACAAAGCAAGGACACTAATTTGCAAAAAGAAACAAAACGAGCTGAAAGAAGGAAGAAAATAGGGCCTAGTGATCGCCAAGTCCATTTTGTGAGTCGCCAAGTGGCCATCTGACTGCCTAAAGTTCTAGTGTGCAAAACCTTGAAGGAGAAGATAAAGTTGGAGAGAGAAAGGAATAGTCGGCGTGTCGCTGAGTGATTCCACGATGCAGTGTTAGATAGCCCAAAGTTACAGAACTTGAGGGATGCTGAAGGCCAAAGCAAAAAGGTGATGTAACTGACCAAAGTGCGGATCAGCGAGCCCAACTTACTATGCGGAATATCCCTTCGCAGCATATATTTGACGGCTATAAATACATTTTCAAACATTAAGTTTAATATAAATTTTATTCTGAACAATCCGGAGAGTAATTTTGAAGTTTGAACTCTGCGTATTGAGACTAAGTTTTCCTTAGCTTTGAAGAATTGAAGTTTTTCTCTTTTGAGAAATTGGAAGCGGGTCTTGGAGATTCTTCAATTTGGACCTTTGTAAAGACGAAATTAATCTTACCTAGCTGATGGAAACAAAATTTGGTAATGATTTCTATCTTTTTATGATGTCTAGCTAGAACCCAAATTCTTGGGGTGTGATTATGTGATTATGGGTAGATTTAGCGAATGCGTATTGCTAATTGTTAGTTTAACTGTTGTTTAGAAGTGATTTCAATCATTAATTGTGGTTCAACTTAAGTAATTGTAGTTGCAAATGCAGTTCTACGTTCGTGTTTTTAGCTTGCTCGAGAGAGAGGTTTTAAAACTAAGGTTATTGATTAATCGTCTGTGGGTATTGGGTTGTCATGGGTTTAGCTCGAGAGAGTGAATCCTAAACCCTTTTCCACACATTCAGCATGAGAGAGTGAATGGACTAAGGTGTAGGCTGTTCTTCTTATTGCAGGCTTACCGATGTTCGAGAGAAATTAACATAATTCGGGGTAAATTGATCTAGTTTAATCACTGATGTCTAGTTATTTTCTAATAGTTGCAATTACCATTTGTCTATATTAGCCTATAATTGAATCACCTCCCAAGAACCCTCTCATTATTGTTGTTTATGTGTTGTTTACTGCTGTTGTAGTTGATAATTTCAAACCAAAACCCCCTTATTTGACATTCTTGTCACCCCCTGATTTGAATTATGTTTTTATTCGACAATGTCTATTCCTATGACTGATTCGATCATGTTCGTACTTTGCTATTAAATCTTAAAAACATACCACTCACTGTGGGATTCGACCCCAACTCATTTCGTTGGGTTATATATTGACTAGAGATCATTGACACTTAGAATTGGATGAAATGTCCTTGAAACATTAATCAAAATGGCGTCGCTGCTGGGGAGTGGTGTTGGTTAAGATTCTTTGGGTAAGTTGAATTTTGTTGTTTTTAGACATAGTTGAATCTACTTACTCTTAGTTTTGGTTTGTATGTTGCTTGTTGAGCAGAGGAATTGGAGATTTCTTGTAGCAACAGTGAACCAATGGACCATCCTCTTTGGAGCTTGATGATTCTTAGGGATGACATCCTAACTTTCAAGCAATCTGAGGGTGAGACTATTCATGAGTTATGGCCAAGATTTAAGGCACTTTTGTAGCAATGCCCAACTCATGGAATTCCAGATACGATGCTTCAGGAATGTTTCTACAGAGGTCTTGGTCCTGAAAATAGAAGAGTGGTTGATCAACTCTCTTTGGGTTGTTTGATGCAACAACCCTATGATCCACTCCTTGATTGCATTGTTAAGATCAACAAGGACATAGAGAAGGACCAAGACTTAGCCATATTATTGGATTAGCTGGACCTCTCGGCCAAAAAGGTGATGGAGCTAGAAGTAATGTGCCAAAGAAAAGATAGGTACATCCCCTCTCACGAGCATCGAAGAACAAAGAAGCAAGAGGGTGGGCAGATAAAAGAGGTACTCTTACTCATTCATCACAGAGTCAAGGGACACATCAGAGTGTTAAGAGAGATAAGAGAGAATTTCTTGATGCTAAATTAGATGATAACCTCTTATTCCATGTTCATTCAGCTACTGGAGACCCAAATGGGTCAGGTGTTGTCTTGTCTCTACCCAAAGCCAGAAAAAGGGTTTCCTAGTGACACTAAGGCACACACAAAGAATGAAACCTAAGTGGGGACTTGCATCGTGCCACGACGTTAACTAAGGCACTTCTTGGGAGGCAACCCAAGTTTTACTTGCTTTCTTTTTTGCTTTAGAAATAATCGTGTGTTGATTGTGCAGGTGTAAGTGTGGAGTGTGATTGAATAGTAGTAATTGGTGAGCTAAATGTCCAGTCAGTGACTCGCTGAAGAGGTTGGCGAGCCTAACCTAGACCACCATTGGACTCAAGAAATTTTGAAATTAGAGTATGTAAAACTCGATGAGCCCAGGAAAAAATCGGCATGTCGCCGAGCGGGTCGGCAATCACGATTTAATCCATCGTTTGGACACCCACATTAACTGGAGGTCCTGTAAAACTCAACAAGGTAAGTGCCCATGCGGCGTGTCGCCGAGTGGGTCAGCGAGCAAAATTAATGTCGCTGAATGGGCGAGAACTGGACGGTTTTAAAGGCTAAAACTTCAAAACTTCAAAATCTTTCACATTCCCTCACTTTTCAACATTCCAAACTCACATCCGCACTATAGTTTTCTATATTTTTTTGTTATTACCTCATTTTAGTCATCGATTGTGTGCTCGGTGTTGGATATCTTTGCCGCCTAGCATTTCAACTTTTATATTTTGCATTAAAGGTTGGTTTTTCGAACCCCAAACTCGTATTTAGCGATTTTACTCATTTGCAATTGATCTTATCTTAGTGAAGTGGGTTGGGCCTTTTATATTTCATTTTTTTTTGTTTTTCTGTGTAGTGTGTCTATTTTAATTCGAATATCTTGCCTAAATTTTCTATGTTGTTGATTTCCCAAATTATCGTGCTTAAAATTGATCAAAATTTTATTGGGTTGTGCTGTTGTTGGGTCTAGTCGGGTGAAGTCTAAGTAACCTGCATTTGTGCCAAATGATGTACTTTGCCCAATGATGGAGCAGTTGACGTTATTCTTAAGGGAAAAAGTCATCAAATTGCAAAATTTGGCCAAACCGGGAGAAGTCTGAGTATTTGGGGGCATGGGTGTAATAGGGCTAAGTCTAATTGAATGAGTGCATGTGTTGATTTTGTTTTCGGGGCTGAAGGGTTGAAATTGGAAGTCGGGGTTGAAAGTAGGCACACTGGGCAGTTTGGGGAGCTGGGTCGAGCTCGCCGAACCACTTGGTGATTTGCCGAATTCCTCTTGATCGCCTTTAATTTATTGCTAAATTTGAGTTTGGGTTCTGTAACTTTCGGCGAGAAGCCTGAGTTCACCGAGTGCACTCGGTGACTCGCCAATTGTCTTTCTTGATCACCCTTTCGGCGCCCCTAACCCCTAAAATGCAATGTAACTTTCGGCGAGCTAGTCCTTACTCGCTGAATGCTGTCGGTGATTTATCGAAAGGCCCTTCTCATAACCGACATGCCATTTTTATGGAATTTTTTTAAGCCATTCCTTTCTGTGAGCCTGATCTGGCTCGCCAAAGAGATTTGGCAATTCACCGACCGGTTCGGCGAGTCTGTCTACAACTTTTCTCTAACTATTTGTAACACTTTTTGATGTTTTTGCAGATATGGCTAGACCAAAAGTGGCTGGTAGAGACATGCCGCCTCACAAGCAGGCCAAGGGAATAAAAATCAACGAGAATGTAGCTGCATCCAAGGGTAAGGCTACAAAACATCCCACAACATGTGGAAAGGGAAAGGGAAAATCACCTGCACCTCTGTCACCGGAGGCCAGCTCCGACAGTGACGTCATCTATACCACTTACCTCACCACTTCTGAGAGTGAGAGTGAGCACCACTTTCCTCGGGCTACCAATTCTGAGCCTGAGGATGATGAGCTACTAGCAGCCTAGAGGGCAGAGCTACGTTCCAAGAGGATGAATTATTCGTCTAGGATCAGGACATCCTAGGTTGCCACTACTCTTTTTGCTCCCGCATAGGTTATGGTCCCAACACCACCAGTACAAGGTCCCCCCCCCCCACGGTCTATGAACAGACTGAAGACTGAAGGGCTAAGGACTATTATAGAGGAAAAGTGAGTATCGATTGATGGTGTCATAGATAGTTATTCAGAGATCATGAGCTGTCTGAGGTCACACAAATTCCATCTTTTTACTAAGCCCTATGGCCCGTACATTCCAAATTGGGTCGGAGAATTCTACAGTGCACTGGTGCCACAAGGGAAGAAGTCGGTTGACTATGCGGTCGTCAGGGGTAGAAAGGTGAAATGTGATAGTGATGCTATTAATACAGTTTTGGGTGTTTCAACACGAATTAAGGATGACTGCCAACATCTGATTAGGATAAAGACGCTAGAAAACATGAAGAATTGGTTGGCTCCTCTAATATAAGACAGTAATATCAAATGGCTTGAGATTGGAGCACCCATTGAGAAGAAGGACCTAAATATCGCAGCAAGGTTCTGGTTTGGCTTCATCAACAGTACCATTATGCCATCCCAGAATGAGTTGATTAGAGGAGCTGCCTATCTGGGTTGCATCATTGATGGGACAAGGTTGAACATAGGGATGATTATGGCACAGGAGATAGTAATGAGGACCAAGCAGTGCCAAACTTCCCTCCCCTTTCTAGTGTTGATCACCGAGCTGTGCTGGCAAGCTCAAGTACCTAGAGATAAGAAGAAGGATGTGGAAGAGACTCTCATATCCTGTACCAACATTCGGAGGATTGAGGCAGAGTACTTGAAGGATGAGGCAGAGAAGAAGACGGCAGCTCTGGTGGATACTTCCCTGATTGTGGATACAGATGCATTACCTGCAGAGGCACCTTTGCCTACTCCAGTCCATGGGCCTTCAGGTATACCTAGAACTGCCCCTTTTACGATGCCTAGTACCTCTACTTCTCCCTTGCCTCCCATATCTGGTACTGCTGTTGTTGCTACCTCCCGACCCCCGCTCACTCAAGCTGCATTAGTACGGATGGGGAAGCTAGCCCATTTTACTAATCGACGTGCCGCTAGACTTGAGGCCACCATTCCTGGCATGATCAAGAGGGCCCTCGCTAATGCTGTGACATCTCTGAGTTCCACCATTAATGCCCTTACGGCGAGGATAGTAGTGTGCGAGCGTGGGCAAAGGACCACTGAGGAGGTAACGGCTCTAAAGGCCTCTATTGTCGAGTTGAGGAGAGATGTGGACCAGCTGAAGTCCACCAACATGTCGATGATCTTTGGGATAGTAGAGACCCCTGACATGCCAGTTGAGTTAGATATGCCTCCGACTACCACTGGAGATGATGTTCGACTTGAGGAGGTAGCTGCTGCTGAGTCTGAGGCTGAGACGGATGAGGAGATGCTTGGGGTTGCTAAGGAGGTTTCTTAGCCTTAAAGAGATTAAGAAGACCATGGTAGATGTAGTTGTGTAGACCTCATTGGCAGACACACCCTTGGCTGACTCGAGAGGAGTTAGCACACCGAGCACTGATGCCCTGACATACGTAGTGACTTTTTAGACAGGACATTTCTTTACGTCCCTCTCCGTCGCTTTTATTGATTTTTGAATGTTTTTATTACATTTGAGGACAAATTGCTTTTTGTTTGTGGTGGGGTGAGGTATTTCCATACCTACCTTTTGTGATGTAAATTGTGTTTTGGCTTTGTTTTTGTGGATATTTGAGCTTGTGGCTCCTTGTTTAAATGGTAAATGAATTTTGGACCCTTTCAAAAAAAATTTTCACCTCTTGACTGTTTAATTGTGGCTGTTCTTGTCTAAATTTGAGTGTCGGTTGTGATCAATTTTGATGACTTGAATAGTGCTCTCAAACAAACAAAAATGAATGTGCGGTTATGATGAGGACAAATGAAGTTACATAGGCAATATGTGAACTTTTTGAATCTCGTTGTCGCTAGCCAGTTATCAAATAGAGGCTTTTGTGATGAACATTGCACACTAGCGAAAGTGTAGAGTCTTGTTTGATATTGGTGTGAATCCCTTGTGTGATGAGCTTACCGTGAACCATGTGTGATGACACCTAGAATTTACCCCGTTGGTCCGGTTGACTAAGTGATTCAAAATCATGAAATGATCTTAGGAAACAATTTTAAAGAGTGAAACAATTTGACATTATACCTTTTTTTTGCCTGTCTTGTGAGTGTGTGAACTTTGCTTGAGCTCCCTTTGTGCCTTACCCTTTTCTTGGAAGAAACTTGATACATTGTTACCATACTTTATCCCTTTACCGTTAATCCTAATGAGATGCGGTTTGTTGAAATAACCAACTTAGGCCAAAAGCCTAAGTTGGGGGTGTGGTGAAAAAAGAAGGTAAATCAAGAAGTGTGAAGAAATTCCCCTTTACCCATGGTTTTGAAAAAGATGGAACCCCTCCAAACAAAAAACAAGAGAAAAAGAAAAGAAGAAGGAAAAAGAAAAAGAATGAAAAAGTTTAGAAATAAAGTTACAAAAGAAATGGGGTGTCCAAAGTTCCATGGAAAATGAATAATAGAGTGAGTTTTGAGCATGAGTGTGAATGTTGAAGAAAAGGGAAGAAAGTGTTATTCATACCACATTTCATAAGAATAGTAGCCACTGAGCCTAAATGACCATACCTTTACATTCAGCCACGTTACAAGCCTTGCTGAAACAAGTGTTGATTGGAAAATAAGGGTAAACTTATGGGTGGAGTCATGCATGTGTTCATCTTTGTGAGTGTGAGAGTCGTATGTGATTCTGAACTATAAAGTGCTGAACCATTGTGAGTGAATATGGAATCATTCTCTGTGTGAGGGCATTTGAGTACCTTTGTTGAACTTGAACTTACATTTGAAGCAAGTATTGTGAACTTGAGAATCTTTTGTAACGGTGAATCACAACTTGAATCTTTGAGTGCACAATTTAACTTTGCATGAGTAAGTTGAGTCTTGCTGTGTGCATTCATGATTAAGTCTTGTGTAGCACTATTTGAGACATCCTCTTTGAATTGCTGAACTTGAGTTTTATTTGAGGACAAGAAAAAGTTTAAGTTGGGGGTGTTGATGAGTCCAAGATTTGGACTCATTTAGGGCTTTATTTGTATAGATTTAGCGTCCTCAAATGCTTATTTTGTGCCAATAACTGATGTAAAATCCTTGATTTCTAGGTATTTGGATTGAGGAACAAAGCAAGGACACTAATTTGCAAAAAGGAACGAAGCGAGCTGAAAGAAGGAAGAAAAGATGGCCTAGTGATCGCCAAGTCCATTTGGCGAGTCACCAAGTCCATTTGGCAAGTCGCCAAGTGGCCATCTGACCGCCTAAAGTTCCAGTGTGCCAAGCTCGAAAGGAGAAAAACAAGTTGCGAGAGAAAAGAGCAGTCGGCGTGTCGCCGAGTGGTTCCGCGATGCAATATTGGATCGCCCAAAGTTACAGAACTTGAGGATGCTGAAGGCCAAAGTGAAGAGGCGATGGAACTAACCAAAGGGTGGATCGGCGAGCCCGATTTACTGCTCCGAATGGCCCTTCACAGAATACTTTTGGCGATTATAAATATATTTTCAAACATTAAGTTTAATATAAAATTTTATTTTGAACAATCAGGAGAGTAATTTTGAAGTTTGAACTCTAAGTATTGAGACTAAGTTTTCCTTAGCTTTGAAGAATTGAGGTTTTTAACTTTTGAGAAATTGGAAGTGGGTCCTAGAGATTCTTCAATTTGGACCTTTTTAAAGACTAAATTAAACTTACCCAGTTGATGGAATCACAATTTGGCAACAATTTCTATCTTTTTATGATGTCTAGCTAAAACCCTAATTCTTGGGGTGTGATTATGTGATTATGCGTTGATTTAGATGATGGGTATTGCTAATTGTTAATTTAACTACTATTTAGAAGTGATTTCAATCATTAATTGTGGTTTAACTTAAGGAATTGTAGTAGCAAATACAGTTCTACCTTCGTGTTTTTAGCTTGCTCGAGAGAGAGGTTTTAAAACAAAGATTATTAATTGATGGTCTGTGGGTACTGGGTTGTCATGGATTCAGCTTGAGAGAGTGAATCCTAAACCCTTTTCCACACATTCAGCTCGAGAGAGTGAATGGACTAAGGCATAGGTTGTTCTTCTTATTGCATGCTTGTCGATGTTCGAGAGAAATTGACTTGATTCGGGGTAAATTGTTCGAGAGAAAGGTTACCTCCTCTATAGTCTTGGTTAATCACTAATATCTAGTTATTTTCTAATAGTTGCAATTACCCATTTGTCTATATTATCCTATAATCGAATCACATCCCAAGAACCCATCTCATTATTGTTATTTTTGTGTTGTTTGCTGCAGTTGTAGTTGATAATTTCAAACCAAAACCCCCTTATTTGACATTCTTGTCACCTCTTGATTTGAATTATGTTTTTATTCGATAATGTCAATTCCTATGACTGATTCAATCATGTTCGTACTTTTCTATTGAATTTTAAACACGTACAACTCCCTATGGCATTCGACCCCAACATATTTAGTTGGGTTATATACTAACTAGCGATCGTCGACACTTAGAATTGGATGAAGTGTCCTTGAAACGTTAAACAGTGGGTGCTTCACCAAAGAGTGTCCCCCCATCGCCAAATGGACTACCTCTATGGTGTGGCCAATGGAAATTAAGGCGTTACCAAGGGTCCACTCAGCGAGCTTCAGCGTGAAGACACATAATTTTTAGTTGGGGTCTTAGGGGTCTATTTTTATTCTCCTAATTCAAACTACGCCATTTTACTCTTCCTATAAAAGAGTATTTAAGCATTGTATTCTCAAATTTACCCCTAAGTAAGTCATTCTGCCTAGAATCTAAAAGAAAACCCACATGTTCATCCCCACCAAAATATTTCTCTCTCTAGAAACTTGGATAAGTCTAGTGAAGGGTCTAAAAGACCTTGGAAAGAACCAAAGGAGAATGTACTTACTAAAGAGATTCATAGGCGTAGTAAATGTCAAAGGACATTGACTTCTTTCGAATTTTATTGTAACACCCCGGAAATTTAGTAGGCTAAACTAAGGCGAAGTGTGTGGGTGTAACAAGCCATGGTAAGGGGCAAGAGCCTATTATTCCTAGAAAATTTAAGGGAAAACATTTCCCCTTGATCCACTTGGCTAAGCGAAGTTCCATCGCCAAAGTGACTTGGCGATTAGCCAAGTGGAGCCACCATCGCCTCATGGACAGCCCCCCCCCTTGGCCAAGCTACTGGATATTTGGGCGAGCCAAGTCGGGGCTCACTGTTCAGGTGGGTGCATCGCCAAAGGGCCTCCCAACAATACCAAATGGACTGCCTCCATAGAGTAGCTGCTGGAAATTTAGGCAATGCCAATGGTCCGCCTGGCGAGTCACCTAGTGTTCTTGGCGAGCTTCAGCGTGAAGATCTACAAAATTTTAATTTGGGGTCTTAGGGTCTTTTGTTATTTTCCTAATTCGACACTACGTCATTTGAACCTTCCTATAGAAAAATATTTAAGCATTGTATTCTCAAATTTTCCCCCAAGTAAGTCATTCTCCCTAGAATCTAAAAGAAAACCCAAAAGTTCATCCCCTCCAAAATATTTCTCTCTCTAGAAACTTGGAGAAGAAGAAGAAGGAGATTCAAGGTAGGGTTCAAGAGCATGGTTTTGAACCTCAATTTCATTGGGCTTTGTTGTTAAGGTATGGTAGTTTTCATCCATGGATAGCTTTCATCCACGGAGTCCTCTCAAAATCTCCAATTTTTTTAAAAAAATAGAAATCCACAATTGTTAGGGCTTGATTCAAAAATCGTGGGTTCCTTTCAAACATTATTCTAATGATTGAATTATGTTATATTAAGCTTGAATTGATGATTTCCTATGGTTTTTATGATGTATCCCCCAGAACCCATGAAATTCTCATATTTCTCAATTGTGATCTTATGATATGGGTCTTTGTTGATGAAAGAGGAATGTTATGAAATTATCCATGAAGTAATAGAATCATATGAATTACAATGAAATTCATGTCTAATGCTTGAATTCTAGATGTGTTGATTGAAAGCAATATTTGAACATTGAAAGGGCAAAGTATGAATTTATGCATGTCTTTATGAAATCTATGTAAATGCTTTAAGAACACTTTGAGAGTGAAGTGACAATGATTATGATATTGTTGTAGTGTTGTTGAAAGACCATTCTCATATACACGCCTATGCATGAACATGATGTGAAAGGTTTTCTACATAATGAAGATTCTAAGGTTGAAAGGCTTTCTCACCTAATTGATACTAAGATTTTCATGTAGGCACGGACGGTGAAAGGTTTTCTCACGCGTGATCTAAGAGCTATCCTAATGAACTATCTTGGATTGAATGTCAAGGACATCCTTCCATGAAACATGAGTTAAGTAAAGATTTAATAAGTACTCTGTGGGATTAATGCTTAGCACCGAGTGGATATTGATTTGAGATGGGAGCCCTCATATCAGTTGAGGCGAGGTTCCTAGAAGCAATATCTTGAGATGGAAGCCCTCACATCAGTTGAGACCGGGTTTCTAGTAGATATCTCCTTATCCCGTAAACTACGTGCCCCTGTAGGATATTTATCTAGTGGATCCACCTAAGCTAACCAACCATGGTTCTACCTTAGGCAAGTAGGACACCCCTTTTCGGTGTGGGTAACAATGGGTGGTCATGTTATAGCTCTCATGGTTTCATTTCGGTTAAGGCATATTCCCACAGCAATAACAAGAACATGAATAGTGAACTATGGTTACTCAAGAAGCTTTGTATATGAGTTCAAAGGTTTTAAAGATGACGATGACTTATGTTTTATGATTTACGGTTTCTAACCTCTTATGTATTAACTTGGTAAATTGAATGCTTTCAAAGGAAATGTCCCTTTTGCATGTTTTCAAATGTTTTTATGCATGTCTATCATACTTGGTGCATTTTTGTACTAGCGCCTACTTTACCTATATTTTTCACAAGTGTAGGGTCCGGTACTCGTGGTTATCATTCTTGTGGTTAGAGCTTGAACTTGATTGTTTTCCCGAGCTTGGTGAGTCATCATGGTTCGAGGATGGATTTCCTTATTTTAGTTTCTTTCATGTACTTTCCCTTTTTAAACATCTTGTATGGGCTAGGCCCTATTTCATTCAAGATTGTAATAGATGGCTATGATGTGACAAAGTGTCTAGACTTCCACTTTCATTTATGAAAAACTTTTTAGACTTGAAATGTGTTTTTACTCTTATTGTTCTATGTCTTATGTTATCAGGACTAAGTGGCTTGTATGGAATCCTTCTGAGTTCTATATGCCATGTTACGTCTAAGGATACTCTTGGGTCGTGACACTGATTTTGTAACATTTCATATGTCTTTTGTGGGCTTATCCTTTTGGAAAGATGGTATTATAGAGAGATTGATTGAATCTTGAACAATCATATTGGAAGTTGATTGACCTTCCTCCAAGAAATAAACCTTTGAGTTCAAAGAGAATCTTTAAAAGGAAAATTAAAGCTGATGGATCTATTGACAAATATAAGTCTAGCCTTGTAGTCAAAGGAAATATACAAAAGGAAGGTCTCGATTACTTTTATATATACTCTCCAGTAACAAGGATAACATTTATTAGGGTGTTAATAGCACTAGCGGCCGTGCATGATCATGAAATGCATCAAATGGATATTCAGACAACATTCTTAAATGGAGAGTTAGAGGAAGAAATTTACATAAAACAACTTAAGGGGTTTGTATTTCCAGATAAAGAAAAGAAAGTACACAAACTTTTTAAGTCACTTTAGGGGCTCAATCAAGCACCCAAATAATGACATGCTAAATTTGACCAAACGATGTTGGCAAATGGATTTAAAATCAACGAGTATGATAAATGTGTCTACATTAAAAACATTTTGAATCATGAAGTCATTGTTTGTTTATATGTTGGTGACATGTTAATAATAAGTAAAAATATTGACGATATAAATGCTAATAGGAACATGTTGTCCAGCAAGTTCGATATGAAGGACTTGGGAGTTGTTCATTTGATCTTAGGAATCAAAATTCACAAAACTCCTCAAGAACTAGCATTATCTCAATCTAATTATATTGAAAGAGTATTGGATCAGTTCAAACACTTGAATTTCAACGATGTCAAGACTCCAATTTGTATAAGATTTACATTTCAAAAATATGAAGGTAAAAGTGACTCTCAAATGGACTATGCCAGGGTGTGGGGATGTTTGATGTATATTATGAATTGTACGCGACCAGATATAACATGTGTTATTAGCAAGCTAAGTCGGTTCACTAGTAATCCTAACCAAACTACCTGGATGGGAATGAAACGTGTGTTGGGGTATCTAAAACATACACAACACTATGCCTTGCATTATAATAAATATCCTACCATGATTGAAGGATATAGTGATGCAAATTAGATCACCACATCAAATGAAGTAAAAATCCACAAATGGAAATGTATTTACTCTTAGTGAAGGAGAAGTCTCTTGGAAATCATCCAAACAACATGTAATGCTTGATCTACAATGAAGTTTGAGTTTATCACTCTAGATAAGGTTGGTGAATAAGTTGAATGACTGCATAATTTTTTGAAATATATTCTTTTTTGGCCCAAACATTTGGCATTAGTATGCATACACTTTGATAGTGAAGATGCAATAGGTAGGGCATGGAGCTTGATGTATAACAGAAAGTCTCATCATATTAAACGTAGACATAATACCATTAGAAAACTACTCTCTAGTGGAATTCTCACAATTGAATATGTAAAGTCAAAGGATAATGAGTTAGATCCACTAACAAAAGGCCTAGTTAACAAGGTAGTTGAAAGATCATTTAAGTGAATGGGTTTATGACTTAGGAAAAGCCATCATGATGGTAACTCTGCCTAGCAAATTAGAGATTCAAAGATCTAGGTTCAAGGAGAAAACAAAGTTGTGATTGACGGTTCGGCATTGTCAACCAACTCAATCAATTCTCATGATGAAGACAATTCTTAGGAACATGGATAAAACATTAAGGTATGTTAACGAGTTAATAAAGCTTACAACTTTAATGATTTGCTAAGTTTGGGAAATTTGACCAAATAGTGTATGTACACAATAACACATGTTAGAAATCACTTATATGAGTGTGAAGTGGAAGCCTCTTCAAAGAGATTCATTGTAAAAATCCTATTCTCTATACACTCATGAAACCAGCAGGTGTTCATGGATGAAACAAACAGAACTTTAAGAATCATTAATAGTAAAGGGTTGATTGTCCGACATATGGTTATCTAGGTATACACCAAAGCTCGACGGTTTCAAGGATATCACATCTACCGATTGACCGACTATATCCGACATATGTTCACTATGGAAAGTTCAAAGAGAAAACTACTTATTCAGATGCAATTAATTCTTGCTTTTAAGGTATACACACTTGTCTATTTATTTGTCTTAGAGTCATTCCCTATTCATGTGGAGTATTGTTGGGTTTTAAAATGTGTGTGTGGAAAATGAAGAGTTGTGACTTTAATTGAAAGTTGTGATTTTTATAAGGAGTTGTGATTTCTATGAAAAGTTGTGACTTCTATGAAAGGTTGTGACCTTTCCGAAGGATTGTGACTTTTTCAAAGGGTTTTGTCACCTTTCCGGTAAGGCACAATCAACATCTTTTCACACTACCCTTTGTTATCTATAAATAGAGAGATTTTATTTCATTTAAGTGAACTAGTTTTATGGACTTCTTTTTCTACTACAAAATCTAATATTCTAAGTATACTTTATTTTCGTTGAGTGTTTCGCTGATATCGTGATTATAGGTACCGATATAGTGATGACTAAGATCGTCCAATCATGGGAGAATGTATTTCATTAACCTCGGGTACTTGAGGGAAATAATTTCCTTAAGGGGACATTGTGCATTCAGTGGGCTTGCTTTTATTCTTTGAGAAAACTATTTTGTATATTGTGTCTAATTTGTTTCTGATTTTATTTTCTCTATTGGTTTTAGTTTTCTAGTTTTGTAAATACTTTTCAAAACTTCGTTGTTTCTTATCAAGTACTCCAAAATTTGTTCTAAGGGCCAGTTTGGTCATGCGATATGGAATCATGATATGGAATTTGATATGGTATCATGATATGGAATCATGAGATGAAATTGAAGTTTTGTTTGGACATGCGCTATGAAATTTTTGTGCTGTATATTTTTTCATAAACATAAAAATCCCAAAAGTTGTAAAACTATTAAAATTGCCCCAATTTTTTATTCAATCTTATCAAATAAACAAATATTTATAAAACCGCATAATAAATTATTACAAAGCTATTTGTTCTCCACTTAATTAATTGTTTCATCTCACTTTAATTTAATAAAAAATTTGAACATAAATTGTAGTGTACTAGTCTTTAATATAATCCTCCCACATAGTACGAACAATTTCCTCACGTTAAACTTGCATTTCTCGATCATATGACCGAGAAGACGAACAAACATTGTTACTTTGAGTCATTTGTTGGTCAATATCATCCGAAACTATATTTTCATGCTCATAGACCATAAATATTTCATCAGTACTTTGGTATTCTCGCAAATAATTATGTAACATTGCACAAGCTATGACAATTTTCACTTGTGTATCAATATCATAATGGTTCTTGCCTTGTTTCAGTATTCTAAATCTATTTTTCCAAGCTCCAAAAGTCTGTTCAATCAAATTGTGCAGAGATGAATGCCTATAATTAAACAACTCTTTGGCATTTTGAGGCTCTCTTTAACTTCCTCGGTAATCTTGCAAATGATAGCGTAGTCCTTTGTATGGAGCTAAAAATCCTGTTATGTTTCGAAAACAAGCATCAACAAAATAATATTTATCTACCGACAAACATTTTATAAAGAATTACTAAAAGCATATGTGACATAAATGAGACAACTTTGTGTAAATAAATAATACTTATTCTAAGGATGTAATTTAAAGTTACCATGTGGCAGAAAGGGAAATTGTGATGTTGGTTCAACAGGTGCATTCTCAAGTACTTTACTATCACGTGCAGTACCTTCCCAACCAGCAGAAACAAAGGTAAATCGCATATCAAAATCACAAGCACATAAAACAGTTTGTGATATTCTTCCTTTGCGATTACAATATGCTTGTTGCACCGCTTTAGAACCTCCCCTTCACTCCATGTTCAAACAGATATAACTATAGTTGTAATAAATACAAAATGGTAGAAGTAATAAAAGTGTTGGAGTAAATGAACAAAATAAATTTATTACTCAACAATCGGTTGGTGTGAGTTAAAGTGACTATATATTGGTGAGAAAATAAATTTTATGTCGGTGAGAATAATAAATTTTAAAAAGTAATGATGTGATTATAAATTTTATTTACATATGAAATAAATAGTTAGTAGATATAAATATGGGTTGTTTTAACAAAATATAAACTCATGGATCAATTTTTGTATTAAAATATCTCTAATCATGATATGGAATTTCCATATAATTCCATATCATGGTTTTTGGAGAATATGGAATCACATCTCATGATATGGAATCAGTGTAAAATCGCATGTCCAAATGCTGATTCCATCTCACGATACCATATTGTAATATGGTATCGCATGGACAAACGCCTACTAAGTATCTTAGGAATACAGGATGAACAACAAGCCAGTTTCTAAGAATGAAGAGGTCTCAATCTGATTTCTCATTTGTTGTTGTAAATTGGTCTAACTGTGTAATGCTTGCTTTATTTTTTTAATATTAATCTATTTCATCATGTATTTGCAGCGTGAAGTTCCTACCCAGCAGTCGAGTAACTCCTCGTATGTTCTTCCTATTAAGAAGAGGTTATATCTTTGTGCACCTATCCATCATGAATACTCTTTTACTAATGAAAATGAATCCAAGACCCAAGATGTTGGATTATCATGGATGGATAAGGAGTTAAGTACACATTTTATTTAAAAAGTCTAAGCTTATTTTTAACACAACTTCCATAGGAAGACCAAAAACATTTAGGAAAAGAGTGACAACTCCCTTGAACTTCAAATTTTTAACTGTTTCACTGATCAATTCTTTGCAAAGTAGTAACCCGATTTCACTTCATAGTTTTTTGTTATTGTATGATGCTATATTAACCTATCATTATAACCTGTAATAAAATTGGTATAGACAATAGAGAATCGACATCTTCACCTTTAAAAATGGTATTTAACTCTTGTATTTTCATATGTGAATATTGTTGGGTTATAAAAAGTGTGAATGGAAAATGAAGAGTTATGACTTTTAAGAAAAATTGTGACTCTTTCAAAGAGTTGTGACTTTATGTAAAGCTGCAACTTTCAGAAAGAGTTATGACTTTTCTATAAGGTTGTTATTTTTCCAAAGGGTTGTGACTGTGCTAATAAGGCAAAATAATGACTCATTCACACTACCATTTTGTTGTCTATAAATAGAGGGGTTTTCTCTTATTTTTCAACATTGAATTTCTAGACTTCTACTACTAAATCTTGTATTCTAATTGTACTTTACTGCCATTGAGTGGTTCGCTGACACCATGACCGATACACTAGTGAGTAGCATCGTTCTATATTGGGAGGATTTATTTCATTAATCTTGGGTACTTGAGGAGAATAATTTCCATAAGGACACACTGTGCAATCAGTGGGCTCAAATTTCTTCTTTGAGAAAATATTTTGTATATTATTCCTAATATGTTTCAAGTTCTATTTCTTTACTAGTTTTAAGTTTCTAATTATGAAAATACTCTTTAAACTTTGTTTTTTTTTTTTTACCACGTTCTAAAAATGCTTCTTTGTTTTCTCCTTTATTTGTCCCCAGCAGTAATTTGAAAAAAGGGATGTAAATTCCTTATATAGACCATCACAGAGTTTGAAACAAGACAAAGCATATGTTGGGATCGTTGCTAGAATAGACTTAAGCACAATCTCTTTTCCCGCCATACTTAATTTAGCCTTCCATCCTTTTATATTTGTCTTTACTATATTTATAAACTCTAGCATCTTTTCTTGAAATGTCCCACAACAACCGGTATCTAACAAACTTTGACACTAGATTGTCTCTTCAATAATATGCCTGACTCAAATGGGATGAGCCCCATCTCTTTTTGTTTTTTAATTTAATAACGAGCCCATTGTGGCCCTACAACCCTCTTTGTTAACAAACTCATCTTTACTATATTTTTAAAGTAATCCTAAGATCAAATTTTTAATTACAAATGTATCATGTGGGCCTTATTTCTTAGTTGAAAATAGAATGAAATTATAAAATATATAATCTAAATAGAACGGCTTAAGCATGAAGACTAGACTTCATTGCATCGAAGATAAATAATCAGTCAAAAAATCAATAATATGTATCATAATTGAAGTATGTAAGAAATTAAATTCTAATGTAATACGCACATAATGGAGCACTAAAATTACAAGCAGATAAATGTGCAAAGAAAAATGAAGGTTAATTTCTTTGTCTCCAACAACACGACTTAACTTTATATATTCATTTAGATTAAAGATGGAGTTGGCGAACCATCTGGTAATACTTGCTTCTTTTTTTAATACTACTCTATTTCATCGTGTATTAGCAGCCTGGAGTTCTTGCCCAGTAGTCTAGTAACTCTGCGTTTGTTCTTCCTTTTAAGAAGAGGTTGTATCTTCATGCACCTATCCATCCTGAACGCTCTTTTTCTAATGAAAATAAATTGAAGACCAAAGATGTTGTTCCTGCTGAAGATGCAAGTCAACTTGGTTCTAATGGTGATAACAGAAAGCAAGTTGTTGGAGCTAGTTATCAATAATTTGATTTTACCATCTCATCAATACATCCTTCCGGCCTGCGATAGAAGTCTGCAAATGTGCTTCGTCATAGTCCTGATAGTATGTTACAAGGGATTGACTCCTCAGTATTGCAATCATTAGCTAAGGTAGACTCCAATGGTGTTGGTCCAAATTGAAGTTATCTGAAAAATCTGACATTGAATAGGAACATGAATTTCCATACTTGTAAAATTGTTGTTGGAGTTCTTGCCCAATAGTCCAGTAACTCTTCATGTGTTCTTCCTATTAAGAAGAGGTTGTCCTCTACTTTTTGATGTCTATAAATGCTCTATGCTTCAAGGCTTGTTGGAATGTAGAGTTAGTTGGAATGTATGCATCCACTAATTACGATAGGACCAGGTCCCTAACACAATTAAGATGAACAGAAGTTAAAAACTGAAAGTAAAGATAGCAGACACAACTTTACGTGGAAACCTCCTTGCTCAAGGGAGTAAAACCATGACCTGTCTCACAGGATTTTCAAATTATTTTTACTAATCTTCACAAGAAAAAGTAAAACACAGTTTGCAACACACACGAGATTAACCTCCTATTCTCTATTCAGAGTAATATAACTATCACTGAATGAGCCAAAGCAATGCCTGCATTGCCCACTATACTAACCCAACTGATTAATATAGACTGTTAACGTAAGATGCGAAGGTACTCTCAACTAAGCTCCTACAGTGATTCATCTAAGGTTTGAAACATTTCTAACACTTGTGAAACGAATCCTACAATGTAAGCACAAATACAAACAATCAAAATAACAGCCGATTCAAGAAGCAATTCGTCAGTCTATGAGGTCCCTTGTTGTTTTATTGAAGCTTGAATATTCTCTCTTTGAATGAATGATGATATGTTGTTTTTCATCTTGAATATATCAACCAGAAAGAGTTAAGAACCAATGGAAAAACAACCTCGTTCCTTCTGATTGGTGTGGTATACTGACTACCTCACCAACCTTTGAAGCGGATAGCTTTCCAGCTGTATAGCACATAGGCCAGGACGAGCATACTCTGCAGAGAACCGGGTCGCTGTATTTGTGAGGAGATCATCAAAACATCTGGGAGCATTAAGACTTATTGTTTCCCCATTTTTGATTATGACAAACAACCTACAAGTAGCCTCACATGAGTTAATCATTCATTCAGAAAAATAATTAGTTCCCCTATCAGTAGTATTCCCATCGATAAAAAGTTGCCCCTAACTATAGTATTCCCATCCATATCTACTCTTTTCTCTTCCTAATTTCACGGCAGTTACAATCAAATTCCCCCTTTTGACATCATTGAAAAAGAGTAGTAGTAAACATAAGCAAGTTACATGCAAGCGTTAGGAATTCAAGGCCATGGGCACACAATACATGCATATGTAAGCATAAAAAGAGAAGATAAAAGCATATTAGGTAGGGCACAACAAGAAATATCATTAGATCACAAAGTTGACCACAGAAGTCAGCCAAAACAATACATTTTGCCACATGGCCACTAAAGTTAGAAAGAAAGACTGGATGACAGGGTGACATGACTCATTTAGGATGGAGGGGGAGGGGGAGTGAGAGATTTCATCAGCAAAGTCATTCACTCATTTGCATCAACATGAGCTTGAATGATTTGCTTGTTGAGAGCTTTGACTTCCTCACTGAGTGAGGCATCTGTCTTCAGCAGCTGCTCATTCTCAGTTCTCAACTTTTCGACCTCTTTCTCATCCACAACACTGGTACCAGGTCCCTTGGAGATTGCCTTTTGGAACTGAGCCTTAAGTTGTGCAATCTCAACCTCCTTATCATTCAGGATTACTGTAAGGTTAGTTAACTCTCATTTGAGAGAGGTTTGCTGCTCTGGAAGATCTGACACTTCAAATCTACCCTTTGACTTTCCCTCAACACATTCTTAATTCAAGAGAGTGACAGCAGTAAACATTTGCTTAACAGTACCAGGTACTCCTCGTCCAAGAGGCACTTCAAAATGTTTGAACACACGGTTTAGCGAATTTCCATAAGGAATGCCATGTTTAGCTGACTTCCAAGTCATCAGCATGTGCATGTGTTCAAGCATTATAACAGGAAGATTGATTTCCTCAAGTTCATCCAGTTTCTCCATGAGAAACACATCAACAACAGATGCTACAGTTCTCTACTCTGTCCTTGGTACCAACACCTTATTGATGAACTCAAACATTAACTGGTACTCCACTTTGAGAAATTTCTTAGGCAAACCTGCTCATTTGATATCCCCATGCTTTGTGGCCTATTTAGTAAACTTATTGGAGGGTTTGCAGCCTTCAATTGACCGGATCCCTTTCACTGGAACACCCAGAATAATTCCCAAAGTTTCCTCATCCAGAATTATCTTGACTTTTTTAATAGTAGTCCTAACCCCCCCCCCCCCAATCACTCAGAAACTCCATCTTATAGTAGAATTCACGCACCTCTGGTTCATGTAAGTATGGTGCTAGGGCTTCAAATAGGTGATCCCAAATTTGTAGGGAAACATAATAAAAAAGAGTGGACATACTGAATTCTGTGAGGATTTCAAGATCGAACACCCTGCCATTCAGCATCTTTCGGTTCTCCATTTCTGCTATGCGTTCTTCCCTGGTCATAACCTTTTCTTCAACTGACTTTTGAACATGAGGACCTGGTCCCTTGATGGGTTTTATTTCACAGTGGCCCTTTTACTCACACTCTCCTACTTCATGGGAGATTTCTTCATTAACTTGTGACCCCTTTTAGATTCAACCCGCTCAATCTCTACTTCCTTCCTTCTTTTAGACACAACAATAACAATGCCATCAGATTCTATCTCACTAGACCCTACATGCAGAGGCGTTGAGGTAGGTTCCTCAGGCACATGACCATCCCTTCTTCTTTTCCTGTTTCTTTCCATTTGAATTTCATTTGCTACTATGACACTTCCCATCAATTTTTACATCTCTACTCTGGTAGCATATCTTTTCTTGTCCCCTTTTGTGTGAGACTCTAGCATCTTCCCCCTACCTTTTCTTTTTCTTTCTCATTCAGACTTAGTAGGTTCATTGTCAAGTTTAGTCTTAGGAACAATATCAACTCCTCCTAGATCTGGGACAGCCATTCTTGAGGCATTAGCACCTCAACCCCTTTTCTACTCCATACCAAAGTATTTTCTTCTTCCACCTCTTCCTCACAATCAACATCAAAGGACTTAGGAGTTTAGTCTAATATAGGTTGAGTACTGTGAGAGACATGTTCCGACGATCTCAGATCTTGTTCCAATGGTTGAACATCACCTCTGAGGGAGGCCAAACATTGTACGGCTACCAATTCCTTTGATGCTGCTAAAATATTGGACTTTGGACCCTTTCCCTCAGGAAAATCTCCTTCGAAAAGTCACTCAGACATGGCTGAAGACATAGCCATAGAAGCCAGTCTACTTCTTCAGTGCAGAGTTTGATACTGGGCTTCACAACTGACTAGGCCTCAGAATTTTGGGATTTCTCATCAGATAGAACTAAAGTAGGAGAACAAGGTAAGATTTGCCCAGATTGGAGTGTAGGAGACGCCACCACTTAAGTGTGGGGTGTGGTAGATTCGCCAGTCTAGCCAACACCATAGACTGGTGTGGATGGATATTCTTCTGAGGGATGAATTGAGAAATTAAATGAACTCAGATTTTCAATTTCTTAGGAGACATGAAGTTTTGAGGATGAAGAAGAGTCAGTCATTTTGTTGCAAGAGAGGAGAAGACTCAAGGAGAGAATAGTGAATTCAAGGAAGGATTAGGAACAGATTAAGATGCTTGGATTCACTAAAGGGACTGCATTTAAAAAGGGTATCGGGTTCCTGAACAGTAGTGACATTTCGATTTAAAGTGAAAAGGCATCTAAAGATGACACGATGAATGGGGTAGGGACACATGGCAGTGACAGTTGACAAAAAACTATATAGCATAAGTGATACTAACCTTTGGGGGACCAGGTCCCTTTTTGTAAATAGCCCTGACTGTATGATTGGATCTTCCCTCCAGCCAACATGTCATGAGTGTGCACCTGCAGTAAGGTACTAGATGTGAATTCTCAAATGGTAATCAATACAACATTCATAGATACCTTCCCTCCTGAACATAGTTAGAAAGAGATTTTTCATGCAATCATGTTATGAAATCAAGTGACTTTGTGCATCCCCAACTTCAGTATGTTCTTAACAAAGTTTTCTTTGCTCAATGGATTTGTAAATATATCGGCCACGTGTTCTTCTGTCTTGCAAAATCTCATCACCACATTTTTCTTCTCAACACTGTCCCTTAGGAAGTGATTCCTCACATATATGTGTTTAGTCCTCTTATGATGAACAGGGTTTTTGGCCATGTTCATTGCACTTGTGTTTTTGCATACAAGGGGAATAGTGTATGTGAGAACACCAAAGTATTCGAGCTGTTGCTTAATTCATAGGAGCTGAGCACAGCATGATGCAGTAACTATATATTCTTCTTCTGTTGTAGACGATGCTACTGGATTTTACTTGTTGGTGCCCCATGAAATCAGTGATGACCCTAGGAACTGAGCCATGCCTGAAGTGTTGTTTTGATAAACAAGAAAACCTGCATAGTCAGCATCAACATAACCAATTAGATCAAAGGAGTCACAAGAAGGGTAGAAGAGGACCAGGTCCTATGTTCCCTTCAAGTATCTCAGTATTTGCTTAGCAGCCTTCAACTGTGATTCCTTTGGTTCTGCTTGGAACCTAGTGCACATCCCTACACCGAAGACTATGTCAGGTCTGCTGGCAGTAAGGTATAGAACTGACCTAATTGTTCTCCTGTACATGGTCTGATTAACACAACCCCTTATTAATCTATGTCAAGTTTGACACTTGTGCTCATGGGAGTGTCAAGAACTTTTGCCTCAAGCATATGGAATTTGTTGAGCAGTTCTTTTATGTACTTATCTTGGGATATTAATGTACCCTGAAAGGACATCTTGATATCTAACCCCAAGAAAAATGTAAGATCTCCCATCATGCTCATTTAAAATTCACTACTCATCAAATCTGCAAACTCTTTTGCATAGTGAATATGAGGTAGCTCCAAAGATGATGTCATCTACATATACATGCACAATCAACAAATCCTTACCTCTGGATTTTAGGAACATAGTATTATCCAGTTTACCTCTTTTGAAACAATTTATAAGTAGGAATTTTGACAGACGCTCATAACAAGCTATAGGAGCTTGCTTTAAACCATACAGAGCTTTGTCCAACTTCAGCACATGGTTTGGGAGATCAACATCTTCAAAACCTAGAGGTTGCCTGACGTATACCTCCTCCTTCAAATACCTATTCACGAAGGCAATCTTGACGTCCATTTGAAACAATTTGAACTCCATGTAGGCAGCAAAGGCTATTAAGAATCTAATGGCTTCCATTCTGGCTACAAGAGTAAAGGTCTCATCATAGTCAATCCCTTCCTCTTGATTATATCCTTGTACCATGAGTCTTTACTTGTTTCTGGTGATGATCCCATGCTCATCAAGTTTGTATCTAAAGACCCATCTAGTCCTGATAATGGTTCTGTTGAGAGGTCTGGGGACCAGGTGCTACACCTTGCTTATCTCAAATTGATATAGTTCTTCCTGCATTGATGTTACCCAATCAGCATCATTTAAAGCTTCCTTGATATTCTTGGGCTCAATGGGGGATATGAAGGTTGAATATACAACTAGGTTTCTTGCTTTGGATCTAGTTTGTATTCTACAGTCAACTGGAGAAACAAGATTGTCCAACAAATGAGAATATTGATGTGTCCATCTGGACTTCCTAGTTATCTCTTCTTCAATATCATCAGCAAATTCATCTTCTTCAAGCTCTAGGTTCAGAGAATCTCCCTTTTGAGATGCACCGGAGGGACCAGGTTCCTCTGTGAGTTCTGCACCTTTTTCTTCCTTTGAAAGCTATTCACTTCCAGGAGTTTAGATTACCTTGTCTTGTTGACCCTTCATCAGTTCCTCCACATCAATATCTTTATTGTGCGCATCCTTGTTCTTATTATCATATTCATCAAATATCACATGCATACTCTCTTCAACACACATAGTTCTTTTATTGAAAACTTTATATGCCTTGCTGGTAGAAGAGTACCCAACAAACACCCCTTCATCACTCCTGACATCAAACTTGCCAAGATCATCCTTTCCATTATTCAATACAAAGCATATACAACCAAAAGGCTTCAGATAAGAAATTGAAGGTTTCCTGTCATTCAGCAACTTGTAAGGGGTTTTCTTGATCACAGACCTGATGACACACCTCTTTGTAACATAGCAAGTTGTGTTGACTGCTTCTGCCCAAAAATTCATTGCAAGCCCCAAGTCAATCAGCATGGTTCTATCAATATCCACTAATGTCATGTTCTTTCTTTCAATAACTCCATTTTTCTGAGAGTTCTTGGTGCAGAGAAATTGTGGTGGATTCCATTTTCAGCACAAAAGCCTTCAATTTGAGAGTTTTCAAACTCTGTGCCATGATCTGATCTGATGCTTGATATTTTTTAGTTTACCTTCAGTTGAATTAGTTTTGCAAAGGTGATCATTAGTCCAGCTGTCTCGTCCTTGGTCCGCAAAAACATGTTCCAGGTGAACCTGGAGAAATCATCAATAATTATCAGAATGTATTTCTTACCTCCTCTACTTTGAATTCTGATAGGTCCACATAGATCCATGTGGAGAAGTTCTTGAGGTCTGGTTGTGCTCACACCTTTCTTGGTTTTGAAGGATGATCTCATTTGTTTACCTATTACACCGGCCTCACAGACTTTGTTGTTAGAAAACTTTAGTTTCGGTAGTCCACGGACTAGGTCCCTGCAACAAGCTTGTTTAGCAAGTATGAACTCACATGTCCCAATCACCTATGCCATAGATTTTCATTGTCAGTTTGAACACTTAGACATGAAAGGTTGTCCCCTTCTGTTGAGTCAAGATCGTCAACGTACATATGTTTTTACTCTTTTGGCAGACATAAGAACCTTGTTAGTTACACAGTTAGTAACTAAACACTTGTCAGGAAAGAATATAACTTCATTTCCCTTATCGTAAATTTGAGATACACTTAAGAGATTGTATTTCAAACCATTCACATAATGAACATTGTCTATGGAATGATCTACTGATCTTCCTATTTTCCCAATTTCGAAAAAGAGAAAGTTTTGAGTGTCTCCCTGGTGTGCTTCCAAAGAGAGAAAGTTTTGAGTGTCTCTAGTCATGTGCCTTGAGCATCCACTATATATGTATCAACACTGACTGCTCCCTCTCTTCTGCACAAGAATCACTTATTAGACATAGGAACCCACTTGAGATAGAGTTCCCAAAAATTATCAAAAGGCTTAATGACAAACCTTCCTATCCATGGGGGTAAAGTGTTCTTGCTAAAATGGTATCTGGGACCAGGTACCTTTTCCTTTTTTACATAACCTTTTCTTGATTTAAGAAACTTCTCCTGCTTTTATTTTACTCCTTTTAGAGTCTCACATTTTTCTTTCAAATGACCATTTCTTCCACAATGGGTACACATTGTCAGAAACAAAGACATATTTACTGTGGAGATTGTAGGGAGGCTCTATCTGTCTACAACTTAAGACCTTTTTGTTGTTGAACTTCTGATTTTCTAAGTTAGAAAAGATCTTAGACGAATTAGTCCATTTGAGGGAGTGGTTTAACTCTTCTTTGATCTTACATAGATCATTCACTAATTGAGAGTTTCTTTCAAGGGAGGCAACTAACTTAGACTCAGAGGCCTTAAATTTCTCTTCTAGCTTGACCTCAAAGTTACTGAATTTTTGTTTCCCACCCTCAGAGGAACCAGGTTCCTCATTGGGCTGCAAACTATCAGTCTCTAGAATACTTATCCTAACACTCATTTCAGACATTTAAGAGTTAAGAGCTGCATTTTCATCCTCGCACAGACTCAATATTTTACTTATCATCAAATTATCTAAAGTTAATTCATCGACTGAGTCAATTAGTACAACGACAAGTTTTCTCAATCTTTTAATAGAAAAAGTATCTAGGTCACTTTTGAGATAAAAAATGGTTACCTCATCCTGATTCTCCTCATCATCAGATTTTTCCAGTAGTGAGAAAATAGAGTTGAATACAGTTTCATCATCTTTGACAGCGATCATCGAGACATCTTCATGACTATATTCCTCTTCCTTGGATTCGCTAAATCCATTTCCCCAGACTACAAAAGCTTTCTTCACTAGTTGATTAGCATGAGCCATTCTTTTGGCATGGTCTAGGACCTGGTCCCTTCTTTGAGGTTTGAAGTCCTGAGTCTCCTACTTCTGTCTTACAGTCCCTCATAAAATTACCATGTTTCCCACATTTATGACAAATATCATTTGCATCTGTTGATCTGCTGGTAGAACCTTTTTTTGAAACGCTTCATGCTTCTTGATTATCTTCTAGAACCTTCTTGTGATGTAAGCCATCTCATCCTACTCTTCAGTTCTATCATTCGGAGATATTTTCAAGGCCATTGACTTTTCTTTCTTTACCTCCTTCACAGTTGACCCATGTTGCCTATTCAGCTCATAGGTTTGAAGGTTTCCAATCAAATCATCCATGGTGAGTACCTTCAGATCTCTTGCTTCAGTGATAGCATTCACTTTGCTCTCCCATGCCTTGGGAAGCATCCTGAGAATCTTTTCAACTTGTTTGCTTGGGTCAATAGGCTCACCAAAACATCTTAGTTCGTTGGTTGTGGAGGTGAATCTTGTAGTCATCTCGTGGATGGTTTCGCCTTCCTTCATAAAGAAATTCTGATATTGAGTCGTTAGCATCTCTACCTTAGACTCCTTTACTTGTGTCATTCCTTTATGAGCTGTTTTGACACAATCCCATATTTCTTTAGCTGTCTCACACACAGAGATTCTATTATACTCATCTGGACAGTTCCACATACCAACAGCTTCTTCGCTTTGTAGTTTTTCTCTATCTTCCTCATGTCAGCTTCATTGTATTCCCTTCTGGTTTTGAGAATAACCTTGGTAAGTTCTCCATCTACTACATCCTTTGTGGGAATGTAAGGTCTATCAAGAATCACATCCCATAGCTCAATATATTCATGATTGATATAGTCATGCATGTGCGTCCTCCACATTTCATAAAATTGTTCGTTGAAACAAGGTGGTCTAGAGATGGACTGACCTTCTTCCAAGCTAGGTGGAGCAGCAATTCCTTTAGGATCTTTTCTTTTCTTGGTGTTACCCAAATAGAAAAGTCAAGCTCTAATACCACTTGTTGGAATGTATGCGTCCACTAATTATGATAGGACTAGGTTCCTAACACAGTAAAGATGAATAGAAGGTAAAAACTGAAAGTAAACATAGCACACACAACTTTACGTGGAAACCTCCTTGCTCAAGAGAGTAAAACCACAACCCGTTTCATAGGATTTTCAAACTGTTTTTACTAATCTTCACAATCAAAAGTAAAACACAGTTTACAACACACACGAGATTAACCTCCTAATCTCTATTCTAAGTAATACAACTATCACTCAATGAGCCCAAGCAATGCCTGCATTGCCCACTATACTAACCCAACTGATTAATATAGACTTTTAACATAAGATGTGAAGTTATTCTCAACTAAGCTCCTACAGTGATTCACCCAACGTTTGAAATGTTTCTAACACTTGTGAAACGAATCCTACAATGTAAGCACAAATATAAGAAATCAAAATAACAGTTGATTCAAGAAGCAATTCGTCAGTCTATGAGGTCCCTTGCTGTTTTGTTGAAGCTTGAATATTCTCTCTTTGGATGAATCATGATTTGTTATTTTTCATGTTGAATATATCAACCATAAAGAGTTAATAGCCATTGGATAAACAACCTCGTCCCTTCTGATTGGTGTGGTACAATAACGACCTCACCAGCCTCTGACACGAACAACTTTCTAGTTGTGTAACACATAAGCTAGGACGAGCATACTCTGCAGAGGACTGGGTCCCTACATTTGTGAGGAGATCATCAAAACATCTTGGAGCATTAACACTTATCTTACTTGATGAAACTCAAAGACGAGAGTTGAACTACCCACAAAAATGAAGATTCTATCTTTGAAGTTTTATGACTTTATGTTAACTATGTCTTGAAATTTTCCCTTGTATATTTTAGGAAACTATAATTCCTATAGGTTTAGGAGATCCTTGTCCTAATAGATTTGGGAAATAAAAATATTGTCCTTTTAATATTGGGATAACTTTTTCCTTATAGGTTTGGGACTACTTGGGATCTATATATAGGGGATATAGTAGGGAATTCAAAAACAATGTATAGGATACACAATGTATCCCTAAGGGCTTCAAAAGCATTGTAAAATTTGTTCTCCTTCCTTATAGGTTTGAGACTACTTGTGTTATTCTTCTTCTCTATTTACTTTATTTGTGATTGTGTGCTAGTGAATCAATGATATTTTCACAACACTTTAGATTTTCAAATCCGATTTGTGAGAGAAGAAATAAAGGGTATATCTAGTCTAGGCATGGAAATTTTTAATGTATGGAAATAAAATCTAACCACAAACAAATATAAAAGAAAAAGAACATTTTGTTGATAAATAGTGCATGTATAATTTTGTTCATCCCTTGATTCTTCTCTCTGAATTTTTGTTGTGATTTGAGGACTGTTAGTAGTATGTATTCTCAAACGTAGAATGATTTTGACCTCCTTGAGAATTATTTGATTTCCATGAAAGAATTTTGTGGATTTTCTTGAAGTATTTGGTTATGAAGAAGAGTTTGGCCACATCTTTATCTCTTTGTGAATATTTGATTAATTTTTGACATATTTCAAGATGCCTTTTCATGGGATACATTACCTTTTATATAGGCATGAACTAGAGTTTAGGATAGTCTTCAAAAATTCAAACAAAATTGGACTTGTCTTTTAAAGGCCCACTAAATTCCGACCTCTACAAATGTCTCTTACTTTAAGCTTATCAGAGTGTAGACTTGATGAAACTCAATGACAAGTCTTGAAGTACCCATAAAAAATGAATCTTCCATTGTCGCAATTTTATAGCTTCAAATTTGTAGATCTCATTTGTGGGAGAAGGGATAAAGGGCAGATTTGGTACCATGAAGCATGTCAATTTGTTTGCAACAAATTTTGAAGTGCTATAAAATAAATTGAAAATATAAATAAAATATGAAGAAACATATTTCTACTGATAAGCAATATGGATACAAATTTGTTTCTCCCTTGATTCTGTCACGACTCAGGGGTACCCCCCTAGATGAAACAAGGTGTATAAGACCCCGAGAGGCCTCATACAAGACATTTAGCATATCATAACATAAAGTAATAGAGATGAGAAGAAATTTAAAATTTTTTAATACAATCGAAGTCCTTATAAAATGAAGTGGAAGTCTAATAACATTGTCTCAAACCATCTAAACATCAAGAATACAATCTTGGGACACAACCCATACAGTAGTCCAAAACATAAAATAAAGACATAAAAGAAGGTGGTGATCACATCCTTGAATCCAATGAGGACTTATCAATCTTCACTTCCTTGAGCTACTGTGATCCTAGCCACGAGAATGAGTGTCGATGTCGCCGGACCCAACATTTTATAAGAATATAGGCAAAGTATGTGTCAATACAATCAAGTGCTAAATATGATAGATAGCATAAACAACATAAACTTCATGGTTAGTCAATACAAACCATAAGTATAATCAATTTACATAAATATACATCATAATAAGAAGGGAGTACTTATCAAGGAACCTTGCTCATCCTTAGTCAAGACTTGGGTCATCCACCTCTAGTCAAGCTTACCTCATGGAATGCATCTCTAGAAACAACCCTCATTATTCATTATTTACATCATAGTCTCATTATTCATACTTACTATGGGGATTTGCCTCTTTGCCTAACTTGTATAGACTAACGGGTACTCGCCTCTTGCCTTGCATAAAGTATACAAGGTATTCATCTCTTACCTTTACTTACTTTTAGATTGCGGGAATTCACCTCCATAACCTCATCACATGATGCTGGTACTCGCCTCCACATCATTCATCATATAATGCAGGTACTCGCCTTAACATTATTTAATAGTGATCATGGGTACTTGCCTCCATGTCAATTCAACATAATAAGAACATGGGGACTCACCTCTTGTTCAATTTCAAAGAATACGGGAATCGCCTCATAACCTTCCATATGGAGGTCATAGGTAATCGCCTCTAGCCTTATCAATTATATAGTCTTTTAATCTAGATTCATTTTAGGTGAGCAATACTTTCAACCTAGAATCATTCATGTGAGAAAGCCTTTCACATTCATTCATTCATAATTAACAATTCATGTAGGAAGTATCCCTTTCACAACAATAACATCAATTACTAACAACTCATACCCTAAGATTTACCCACAAAGCCCTAGAGCTTATGATTATCATCTAAGCTTCATTCTCAAGAAATTCTAATCATAATTCATCAGTCTAATAAGGATACATCTAAACCCATAAAGTTTCCCTTCATGGCATCAACCGCATTATATCAATTCTAGGTTAGAATCATGGGATAGGCATGGATACATGTCATTTTATTCTAAAAACATGTAATTATACTAATCTTATCATAAACAATCACAATCCACTCAATTGGATCTATAATCATCATAACCCACAACAATTGAAGAAACCCTAGCTAGAATTGGGGAATTCTTCATCAAATTGGGGGAATTCTAGGGGACTCCATGCATAGAAGATGTCCATGGATGAAGATCTATGATACCTTGATTATAATCCCTTAAAATGCTTGCAATTTGAAGACTTGATCTTGACCTAGCTTCATCTTCATCCTTCTTCTTCCAACTTCTAGAGAGAGAATATTGGAGAGGGGTTTTGGGGGTTAAAAATACTTATATAGGTGTTTTAGACTTAGGCAAAACCACACCACTTTGATTTAATTAAAACTGGAAAAGACCCAATTTCCCCTAAAAATAACTGCCTAGACCACGACTGACAGACCAGACCAACGGATCGTGGATGGACCTACGGCCCATCCTGTTTGACTGTGGTTCATGGTTAGAAAGTTGATTTTTGGTCCTTAGACCTACAGACCCTAGACCACGGACCATGGTCTGACCGACGGTCCATTGGTCAGGCCGTGGCCTGGAGGTTGGAGTCTGATCTAGAGGTGGCCAACCACGAACCTTCCCTACGGTCCGTGGCTCAGTCTACGGGCCGTAGGTGGCCAGGCATGAATGGCACCTGCATATTCCCAAAATTGTTTTATCCCCCTTTTCGGATATGGGGTGATTACTAACCCTCTCACTTAGCCCTAGTTTAGTCGACTATATTCCGAGGTGTTACATTATCTTCCCCCTTGGGAACATTCATCCTAGAATGAGATTCTAAGGACAAAATACTCAACACTAACAACCTATCATGTATGCAACATATCAAAATGCACACAAGGAGGAAACTTCAACTCTGATTCAAACCTACTCAATGCACCTTAAGGAGGTAGGAACCACATCTAACAACCCAATATGCATGGAATTTTCAGATTTCATATATTCAAGGAGGAACTACCTTCTCCATCTTAAAACATGCTCAACACAATCTCATGGAGCTCATATGCAATTCAATCTCAAAAAGCATATCTAAACATATCCATCAATTCATCTCATGGAGTTATTAGGCAACTCATACTGAATGTACTACAACATGAGTAAAATCAATCACATAAATTCATTTTCTTTCAAACATAAGTTTTCATGAACATGCATAAGATAAGGAAATCAAGGGAACATCTAAAACACACATGACTTCAAATCATAAAGCAAACCAAGAGGAAACTCATTACCTAAAGCTAGAGTAGAAGGAAATAGATGAGGATATCGGGAGTTCATATCAGCCTCGGCCTCCCAAGTAGCACTCTCAAGTAAGTGGTTTCTCCACAATACCTTCGCGGAAGCAACTTCCTTGTTTCTCAATCTCTGAACTTGCCGGTCTAGAATCTCAACCGGTACTTTTTTATAATAGAGACTTTCATCAACTCCCAATCCTTCTAGAGGAACTGTGGATGTCAAATCTCCAACACACTTCTTAAGCATAGAGACATGGAATACCTGATGCACTATTGCCAAATTATTTGGCAAATCAAGTTCATAGGAAACCTTACCAACACGTCTCAAGATCTGATATGGGCTTACATATCAGGGAATAAGTTTCCCTTTCTTCTAAAATCTCATTACACTTTCCAAAGGCGAGACTTTAAAATAGACCCAATCATTAACCTCAAACTCAAGGTCTCTCTTTCTAACATCGGCATAGGACTTTTGTCGATTTTGGGTTGTTCTCAACCTCTCTCTAATGAGCCGGACTTTCTCCATAGCCTCATGAACTAACTCAGCTCCGATCAAGGCAACTTCACCCACCTTAAACCATCCTATGGGAGATCTACACCTCCTACCATAAAGAGCTTCAAATGGGGTAATACCAATACTAGAATGGTAGCTATTATTACAAGAGAACTCTATTAATGGGAAGTGATCATCCCAACTTCCTTTGAAATCGATGAAACATGCCCTCAACATATCCTTTAAAGTTTGGATCGTTCGCTCCACTTTCCCATCGGTTGGTGGGTGAAAAGTCGTGCTAGGCTTCACTTTGGCGCCAAGACCCTTTTGGAATGATTTCAAAAACTGAGAAGTAAACTGAGTACCTCTATCGGATATAATGGACAGTGGCACAATATGCAATCTTACCATTTCCCTCAAATACAACTTGTAATAGTCTTCCGCCATATTACAAACCTTGATGGGAATGAAATGGGTTGATTTCGTCATTCCGTCTACTATAACCCAAATCGAATCATATTGGTGCCGAGTCCATGGCAACCTCACTATAAAGTCCATATTCACATCTTCCCAATTTCAAGTAGGAATATTGATGTCTTGGGATAAACCTCCCAGTGCTTTATGCTCAACCTTTACTTGTTGGCAATTTGGACACTTAGCCACAAATCTTGCAATATCATTCTTTATCCCATTCCACCAATAGATCTCCCACAAATCGTGGTACATCTTGGTGGCTCCTGGGTGAATATAATAGCGAGAAATATGGGCTTCTACCAAAATCCGTTCCCTTTGCTCATCAAAATTTGGATCACATAACCGACCTTGGTACCTAAGCACCCCATCTCCCCCTTGGGAGAAAGTCTCAAGGGACTTCTTGAGTACCGCTTCTTTCAATTCCACCAAAATCAGGTCTATACCTTTTTTAGCTTTCACATCACTTTAAAAAGATGATTCAGAACCATTTATGGACCATAACACTACCCTTGGAGGAGTCTACCAATTGAACACCCAATCGGGCCAATCTATGCACATCTCATGCCAACTCGTTTCTATCATCATCCACTTGAGCAACACTACCCATAGAAAACCTACTAAGAGCATCCGCTACTACATTTTCCTTTTCAGGGTGATATAGGGCACTCATATCATAATCCTTCAATAACTCAAGCCATCTTCACTAGCGGAGATTCAAGTCCTTTTGACTAAACACATATTGTAGGCTTTTGTGGTCGATAAACACATCTACATGCACCCCATACAAATAATGCCTCCATATCCTTAAGGCAAAAGCCACCGCTGCTAATTCAAGATCATGGGTCGGATAGTTCTTCTCATGAACATTATGTTGCCTTGTAGCATAGGCAATAACCTTTCCATTTTTCATAAGCACACATCCCAACCCAATTCTCAAGGCATCACAATATACCATAAAATCATATGTACCTTCTGGTAAGGTCAAAATCGGATCGGAGGTAAGTCTATCTTTCAACTCTTGAAAACTCTTCTCACATGATTCGGTCCATACAAACTTAACCTTCTTTTGAGTCAAAGACGTCAATGGAGATGAAATAGAAGAAAACCCCTCAACAAATCATCAATAATAACCGGCCAAACCCAAGAAATTTCTAATGTCCCAAGGTGATAGAGGTCTAGGCAAACTTTTGACTGTATATGTCTTCTGAGGGTCAACATCTATACCTTTCCTTGACATAATATGACCAAGGATCTTAGCCAAAATTCACATTTGCTAATCTTTGCAAAAAGTTGTTGTTCCTTAAGGATTTGCAATACGATCCTCAAATGGTCAATATGCTCATTCTCACTCATTGAGTAGATCAAGATATCATCGATGAACACAATCACAAACATATCAAGGTATTGTCTAAACACCATATTCATCAAGTCCATAAATGTCGCCTAAGCATTAGTCAAACAAAATGACATCACTAGAAACTTATAGTGACCATATCAGGTTCTAAAATCCATTTTCAGAGTATCTTCCTCTTTCACCCTCAATTGGTGATAACCCGATCGGAGATCAATTTGAGAGAAATAACTTGCCCCTTGAAGTTGGTCAAATAAATCATCAATCCTTCGAAGAGGATACTTGTTCTTAATAGTCACCTTGTTCAACTATCGATAATCAATACATATTTGGAGGGAACAATCCTTTTTCTTAACAAATAACACGGGTGCACCCCATTGTAAGATGCTTGGTCAGATAAAGCCTTTGTCTAGCAGATCTTCTAACTGTTCCTTCAACTCCTTAAGTTCCACTAGAGCCATTCTATAAGGAGGAATAGAGATAGGTCGCGTATCGGAAGAAGATCAATATCGAAATCTATTTCCTTTTTGGGAGGAATATCGGGTAGATCATCCAGGAACACTTTTGGAAACTCTTTTACAATAGGGATCAACTTAACAAAAGGGGTTTTGGAATATACATCCCTCACCATCACTAGATGGTACAAGCAACCCTTAGCAAACATCTTTCTAGCTTTAAGACAAGAAATAACCCGCTCTTAGGCATGGAATTTCCCCCTTCCACTCTAGGAAAGGCTCATTTGGGAATTGGAACCTAACCACTCTAGTTCTAAAATCAATAAAAGCATAACATGAATGCAAGTAATCCATACCAAGGATGACATCGAAGTATAACATGTCAAGTTCTACCAAGTCAACAAGAGTAACTCTATGGGATAAGCAAACGGGACACCTTCTATATACCTTCTCAGCCAACACAGAATCACCAAAGGGGGTAGAAATAGAAAAAACGCTCTAACAACACACTGGGGAGCACATCAAACCTCATAGCCACATAAGGAGTCACAAAGGACAATGTAGCACCAAAATTAATCAAAACATGCACATCAATTTGAAAAACTTTTAACATACCGATCACCACATCAAGGGAGCTCTCTTGATCACCTCTAGTCTAGAGAGCATAGAATCGGTTTTGCTTAGGAGCACTAGCACCCGAACCACTTGGACCGGATGAGGGGTTAGGTTGAGCCCTATGACGAGTGTCTCCCTCATTCTTAGAAACAAAGGGACAATCCCTTATCTTGTGACCCATCTTGCCACACCCAAAGCAAGCATTGGAACCCACTAGACACTTACCCTCATGATTTCTCCCCCATTTAGCACAAGTAGGTATTGAAGACTTACTATCATCTCATTGGGATTTAGGGTTAGACACCCTTTCATTGTTAGGCCTTGGAGAGCATTTGAAGAACCTTGCCCAGAGAATCTTTGCTGAAACCTTGAACGACCTCGTCCACTGGACATAAAATGTGAGAAGTTACCATTATCTGTTCTTGCCCTCTTTGCTTCCCTAGATCTTTCCTTAAGCTTTTCTTCCTCAATTTGTTAGGTATGCACCATAAGTCAAGAAATGTCCACATTATGAACAAGCATAGCAGTACGGCATTCTTTGACAACCAAGTCAAACACTCCCTACACAAACTTACTCATCTTGGTCCTACGATCCACCACAATAGAAGGAGTATACTTAGATAGTTGAGTGAACCTTAATGCGTACTCCCTCACACTCATATTTCCCTACTGAAGGTTGATGAACTCAAGTACTTTAGCCTCTCTCATCTCTAATAGGAAGAACTTGTCAAGAAAAGAACTTTTGAACCTCTCCTAGTCTACAGGACCCGCTCCTTCCAGCCTTGCCTCTTTCCACTGATTAAACCAAATCTGAGCAACCCCTTTGAGTTGATAAGTGGCTAACTCCACTTTCTCTACCGGTGTAACCCCTATAATAGCAAGTATCTTATACACCTCATCGATAAATTCTTGAGGGTCTTCCTCAACTTTGGAGCCATAAAATTCTCGAGTGTTCATCCTTGTAAAGTCCCTCACTCTTGTCGCCGCCATACCTACATTTGGGTTCACGGGAGCTACCACCTCTCTATTGGCTTGGGCCATCACAGCTTGAGCCAATACTTGGAACACTGGCCTAAAATGTTCATTGGTTACATTCTCAGCCAAGGGATGAATTAGAGCTTAAGGAGGAGCTTTGGGAGGAACTTCTTGACCTAGATTGTCTCCCTCCATCCTTCTAGCTTTATCCCTTCTAGTAGTCATATCCGGAAAACCATAGGGTAAGGGTTAGGAGAAAGACTTTATAGAATTAAACTCCATGGCACAACTTCGAGAAATGAAGAGTGAAGTTCCCTAAACATCTAGTAGCCTCTCATTCATAAATGTGGAGAGCTTCACACTTATAAACAAGACTTTACTAGATGTGGTTTGAGACATCCTAGAACCATTCTAAACCTTGTGGTCTGATTTCCAAGTTTGTCACGACCTATGGGTACCCCTTAGATTTAAAAAGATGTATAAGACCCCGAAAGATCTCATATAAGCCACTTAGCATATCATAACATAAAGTAATAGAAATGAGCAGAAATTTAAAACTTTTTAAAACAATCAAAGTCTTTATTAAACGAGGTGGAAGTCTAATAACATTGTCTCAAACCATCTAAATATCAAAAATACAATCTTGGGACACAGCCCATATAGTAGTCCAAAACATAAAAGAAAGACATAAAAGTAGGTGGTGATCACATCCTCGAATCCAATGAGGACTCACCAATCATCACTTCCTTTAGCTACTATGATCCTAGCCACAAGAATGAGAGTCGATGTCGCCGGACCTTACATTTGATAAGAATGTAGGAAAATTATGTGTTAGTACAATCAAGTACTAAATATGATAGCTACCATAAACAACATAAACATCATGGTTAGTAAATACAAACCATAAGCATAATCAATGCACATAAATCAACATCATAATAAGAAAGTAGTACTTCCCAAGAAACCTTACTTATCCTTAGTCAAGACTTGTGTCATCCGCCTCTAGTCAAGCTTACCTTATGGAATGCACCTCTAGCAATAACCCACATTATTCATTCTTTACATCATAGTCTCATTATTCATACTTACTATGCGGATTTACCTCTTTGCCTAACTTGAATAGACTAACGGGTACTCGTCTCTTGCCTTGCTTAAAGGCTAATGGGTATTCGCCCCTTGCCTTACTTATTTTTAGATTGCAGGCACTCACCTCCACAACCTCATCACATGATGCAGGTACTCGCCTCCACATCTTTCATCATATAATGTGGGTACTCGCCTCCACATTATTTCATATGGATCATGGGTACTTTCCTCCATGTCCATTCAATATAATAAGAACATGGGGACTCAACTGTTGTTCAATATCAAGGAATATAGGAATTACCTCATATCCTTCCATATGGACGTCAAGGGTAATCGCCTCGAGCCTCATCAATTACATAGTCTTTTAATCAACCCAGTTATATCAATTCTAGGTTAGAATCATGGGATAGTCATGGATAGATGTAGTTTTATTCTAAAACATGTAATTATACTAATTCTATCATACGCAGTCACAATCCACTATATTAGATCCATAATCATCATAACCCACAACAATTGAAGAAACCATAGCTAGAATTGGGGAATTCTTCATCAAATTGGGAGAGTTCTAGGGGACTCCATGGATTGAAGATGTCCATGGATGAAGACCTATCATACCTTGATTATATTGCCCTCAAAAGCTTCAAATTAGGAGACTTGATCTTGACCTAGCTTTGTAACAACCTTGAAAAATTTTGAGTTAAGACTCAAATCATCCTTCATTGTGAGTAGGATTTTACCGAGGAATTTAAAATTTATTGAGTGTTAAGGTCACTAGATGTAGCATCTTGAGTTCCAAAAAGAACTATATTGGAAAAAGCAAAATATGAAATTTTGCAACTTATGCTTAAGTTATGAGTTTTGGGTCAAGTTCAAACGACCATAACTCTTAGTACAGGATGAGTTAGTTGTGCCAAAAGATGTCAAATGAAAGGTCTTTGAAATATATTTCCAACGTCACCGATTTTTCTAAGTTTTGAGTTTGGATGAGTGAGATATGCCCTTTTGAAGTAAGGTTGTCCAATTAAAGAATGTTATCCAAAAATAGTAAGGGGTATTTTGATCTTTTCCTTACCCAATCAGATTTAATTAGTTTTTAGTAATGTATTAGGGATCTAATCCAATTAGGTTCAGTTTTATAATATGCTTAGGATTTTAGTTGACAGTTCAAGAAGAGAAAAGAAGAGAAAAAAGAAGAGGATCAAAGCGTTCGTCAAGGTTCTTGAGTTTTGTTGTGGATTTTTGCCCTGGATTTAATCCCTAAGAGGTACGTAAGTGTCACGCCCCGAGCCTACACCCTGGGCGAGACTGGCACTCGAGAACAATTGCTGGCCCCAAGCAAACTCTTAGACTAGCTTAACTTATAGCGGAAGACTTAAATAACAAGAAAAACAATCTCAAAAGATACTCATGCAATATCTTAAAGAATATTTTAACTAGCCAAAATGTCAACTCAAGTCTTATAGCAAAACATCTGAAATACAAGACTAATGAACTCATAGCTAACTGTCTATGAAGGCATTAAATACTAAGAGGGATGTCAACGCAAGACCTCTAATCACCTAACAACTAACTAATCAAAGCAATATTAAAAGGGAATCCTTCGAAAGCAAAGAGGCTCACCAGAGATGCCCAACTAGATCAACGAGGCGTTGGATGTTGATCCTGGTTACTTGTGTCGTCTAAATCATAAAATGATGCAGGCTAAATGGCATCAATACATTGAATGTACGAGTATGCGAGGGGAAAACTAAACATATCATAAGCTTGAAAGGAACACTTACCTTATCTTTACTCAACTCATGAATACTCAACTCAAATGCGAAGTAAAACAACAATAATGGTCCAGTTTATACAAAACATCTAAAATAGTAAATGACAACTTAATGTATTAAAGAAATAAGATAAAAACTCAGTTCTCATATATAAAGTAATATAATACTGTGGGAGTTTCTCTAACTGAAAACCACCACTATAAGCCTAAGTGATGATACAATGTCTCTTTCACGCTGCCAGAACTGTCCTACACTTTGCCGTCATATAGAACGCCTCAACCAAGTGAATCCACTAGTCTATGCTTAAAAGCACTAAGGAATCATCTAAAAAGTATGATCCTTTCTACCCATGATGGCAATATGGCTTATGGAGACTTGTGTTATTATGAACTCAATGCCCCATATCGGTGCTCAATACTATTCCCAAAATATACTCGGCTCATATTTTTTTAAAAACAAAACTCTTTCTGTGATTTGAGATAATTACTCAAAAACTAGCTTAAAAGCTCTCTTGGAAATTAGTGTTTCCTCTCTTATTCAAATGTTAAAACATTTACGCTTTGGGAATACTTAGTTCCCATACACTATTTTTGAAGAAATGAACTTCATTTGTTACTCTTACTTAAGTCAAAACTCAAGTATTAAAACAAGATTAAAACATTTGTAAAAGACTTCTTCGAAAGACTCTATGAACTTTCTAGACTTGTCTATTAACTTTCCTTGGATTTGAATTTATGGATTCAAGGATATGGTTGATTTCTAAGTGTTTAGAAGTCATTTAGAGTAGTTATAATCAATAGGAAGTGTTAGTACACTTTAGAAGGACTTAAATGGGCTAAACGATGAAAAACAGGTGGAGGTAGACGACTCGGATGCGTTCCTGGTGCGCCACACTAGCCCCTAAATTTCTGGGGCTCATTTCTGGTACACTGTTGGCACGTCACCCAAGCCTTCCTGGTGCTACAAGGGCGCCACGCCAACCCCTCCCTAGGTAAACCTGATGAACTTTTCAACTCGTTTTCTGATCTAAAGTTGACTAAGCTCAATCCCTTTTCTCAAATTCTCTTTAGAATCAGATACCCAGAACATTTACACAAAAATTTAACTTGAACAACTCAAGGAATAAACACTCTAATCTCAAGAAACTCCTCAATATCAACCCAAATTCAAGAGTGAAAAGCAATTCAAGAACACCCATCAAGAACATTCAAACTTCCAATCTTTTTAGATCAAATTCACGTTGAATTAAAAATGTTTGGCACGTGGGTGAACGAACCCAATGTTATGAAAGTCTCACATGCCTCGTAGGATCAAATCTTTAATGAAATCCGAAATCAATTCCTTACGAAGATGACGAATATTGATTTTTCCTCTTCTCTTCTCTCTTAAGTTCTTCTCTATAAAGCCCTAGCATAAATTTCCAATTATGCAAACTGAATCAATTCAGTTTTGACCCTAATTAGTTAACTAAAAACAAATTAAGTCAAGTGGGTATGGAAAAGACCAAAATACCCCATAAAAATCCAATTTTGACTTACCTTATCTAAACTTCCCAACTTCAAATGGACATATCTCACTCATACGAACTCGGAATCATGCAAACTTGGCGGCGTTGGAAAGATAATTCGAATATATTTTCTACGGTACCTGGAAGCACACCTAACTCATCCTGAGCTAGGAGTTATAGTCATTTGAAGTTGACCAAAACTCATACTTAACTTAATTTAGCCAATTTTTGAGATTTTTCATTTTTTCCAAAAATGACTCTTTCTAATTCTAGCACTTTCTAGTTCTTTCAACAAGTGAGGTGTTACAATATCTCCCCCTTGGGAAAATTCATCCTTGAATGAGATTACTCTTATTAGGCTAATGGTGTAACATCTAACATTCAGCTCAAACACCCAACAAGCAAATCTAACACATCAAGTATATAAATTAAAGAGTACTAAGAAGAGAATTAGTACCTTGGTTTGGAATTTCTCCGGGCTCAAAGAGATGTGGTTATATCTTTTTCATATCCTCCTCGGCTTCCTAAGTAGCTTCCTCAACAAACTAATTCCTCCAAAGGACTTTGACTGATGCTACTACCTTGGTTCTGAACTTGCGAACCTGGCGGTCTAGAATCTAAACAGGGATCTCCTCATAAGATAACCTATCCTTGATACCAATAGCTTTAGTTGATATGATAAGCGAAGGATATCCCATGCACTTCTTCAACATGGAAATATGAAATACCGGATGAACCGTTGTTAACTCTTAGGGTAGCTCTAACTCATACGTTATATCACCAACCCTTTTGGATATTCTGTAAGGGCCAATATACCAAGTACTAAGTTTCCCCTTCTTACCAAACCTCATAACTCACTTCATGGGTGAAACTTTCAAGTATACCGAATAATCTACTTCAAACTCTAACTCTCTTCTACTAACATTAGTGTAGGATTTCTGACGACTTTGCATTGTTTTCAACCTCTCTTGAATGACTTTCACTTTCTCCATAGCTTGATGAACTAAGTCTGGTCCTATCAACCCATCTTCACCAACTTCAAACCATCCAATATGAGATCTGCATCTTCTCTCATAAAAAGCTTCATAAGGAGCCATCTGGATGCTAGAGTGGTAACTATTGATGTAAGCGAACTCAATGAGAGGTAAGTGATCATCCCAATTTCCCTTGAAATTAATCACACATGCCGTCAACATATCTTCTAAATTCTGAATAGTGTGCTCTACTAGACCATCTGTCTGAGGATGAAAAGCAGTACTTAAGTTCACCTTGGAACCCAAGCCATTCTGAAAAGATTTCCAGAACTGTGTAGTAAACTGTGCTCCTCTGTCTGAAATAATAGATATTAGGAACCTCATGAAGTTTGACCACCTTTTGAATATACAACTTAGCATAATTTTTTGCTGAATGGGTAGTATTCACTAGCAAAAACTGGGTTGATTTGGTCATTCGATCCACAATCACCCTAATAGAGTCATACTACCTGCGAGACCTTGGTAAACTTGTGACGAAATCCATATTGATCATCTCCTACTTTCACTCTAGAAGTTCTATATTCTAAGCCATACCATCGGCCTTTGGTGCTTTACTTTAATTTGTTGGCAATTCAGACATTTAGCAACAAACTCTGCAATGCCACTTTTCATACTACTCTACCTATAAACTTCTCTCAAATCACGATACATCTTTGTGGAACCCGGATGGATAGAATATCTGGAGCTATGAGCTTCTTCCATGATTCTATCTTAGAGTTCATCCACCCTTGGTACACACAACCTACCTTGATACCTCAACACTCCATCTCCCCCTTGTTCAAAAGCCAATACTTTTTGCTTATGAACATTTGCCTTTAATTCAAACAAAATATGATCTTAGTCCTACTTCTCTTTTACTTATGACACTAATGATGTTTCAGCCCCATTCATCACCACTACTCCTCCTTCAGTGGAATCCATTGGACGAACTCCCATTCGTGCAAGTCTATGCGCATCTTCCGCTAACTCTCTCTTTTATTCCTCAACATGGGCGGTACTACCCATAGACAACCTGCTTAAAGCATCAGCAACAACATTAGCCTTACCTGGGTGATATAGAATACTCATGTCATAATCCTTTAGTAACTCTAACCACCTCCTATGTTTGAGATTAAGCTCTCTCTAACTAAACACATACTGGAGACTCTTGTGATCGGTGAACACATCCACATGAACACCATAATGATAGTGACGCCATATTTTCAATGCGAATACTATGGCAACCAACTCTAGATCATGGGTTGGGTAATTCTTCTCTTGAACCTTAAGTTGTATGGAGGCATAAGCGATAACTTTGTCATTGTGCATTAACACACAACCCAAACCAACTCTAGACGCATCACAATATACAACAAAGCCTTGCATACCTTCTAGTAAGGTCAATTAACCAATCACTTTTTCAATTCCTGAAAGCTTTTTCTCACAAGCTTCAGAACATTGAAACTTCATTATTTTCTAAGTCAACTTGGTCAAAGGGGATGAAATAGATGAGAACCCCTCTACGAACCATCTATAATATCCATCCAACCCGAAGAAACTCCTAATATCAGTTGAAGATGTGGGCCTAGGCTAATTATGCACTACCTCTATTTTTTGAGTGTTAACTCTAATCCCATCACCGAAAATAATGTGACCCAAGAATACCACATACTCAAGCCAAAGCTCACATTTCAAGAACTTAGCATACAACTCCCTATCCTTTAGAGTTTGGACAACTATTCTCAGATGGCTAGCATGATCTTCCTCATTCCTCGAATAGATTAGAAAGTCATCAATGAACATGATAACAAACATATCTAAAAAAGGCTTGAATACTCTATTCATAAGGTCCATGAATGTTGCAGGCACATTGGTCAAACAAAAGAACTTTACCAAAAGCTCATAATGACCATAACAGGTCCTGAAAGTTGTCTTTGGAATATCACACTCCCTTACTTTCAACTGATGGTAGCCTGATCTGAGGTCTATCTTAGAAAAACAAGTGGCATCCTAAAACTGATCGAAAAGGTCATCAATTCTCGGAAGAGGATACTTATTCTTGATGGTAACCTTGTTTAACTAGTGGTAGTCTATACTCACTCTAAGGGATCCATTTTTCCTCCTCACAAATAAGACTGGAGAACCACAAGGTGAGACACTTGGTTGAATAAAACCCTTATCAAGGAGATCTTTCAACTGTTCTTTAAGCTCTTTCAACTCTGCTGGAGCCATTCTATATGGTTAAATTGATATATGACGAGTATCGGGAAGAATATCTATACGAAGTTTATCTCTCTCTCAGGAAGAGGGTAGATATTCTAGAAAGACTTCTTGAAAGTCACTCACAACTGGAACTGACTCAATAGGAAGTGTCCCAACACTAGAGTCATTAACTCGGATTACATGATAGACACAACCCTTGGAAACTAACTTTCTCTCCTTAAAGTACAAAATGAAACGACCCTTAGGCACTGTTGAACTGCTACTCCACTCTATAACTGGCTCATTAGGAATTTGGAACCTAACAACTAGAGTTCTATAATCAATAGAGGCATAACAGGCATGAAGCCAGTCCATACCTAGAATGACATCAAAATCCACCATGTCTAACTCAAGTAAATCAGTCATATTGTTCTTATGATAAAATGATGTAGGCCAAATGACATCATTACAATGAATGTACGAGTATGCGAGGGGAAAACTAAACATAACATAAGCTTGAAAGGAAATCTAAAAGGAACACTTACCATAGCTTTACTCAACTCATGAATACTCAACTCAAATGCGAAGTAAAACAACAATAATGGTCTATCTTATACAAAACATCTAAAACAATAAATGACAACTCCATGTATTAAAGAAATACAAAACAAACTCAGTTTATATATAGAAAATAATATAATAATATGGGAGATTCTCTAACCTACAACCACCACTATGAGCCTAAGTGATGATACAACGTCTCTTCCATGCTGCCAGAACTTTCCTATACTTTGGTCATATAGAACGCCTCAACTAACTTGATCCACTAGTCTATGCTAAAAAGCACTAAGAAATTATCTAAAAAGTATGATCATTTCTGCCCATGATGGCTATCTTATTATGATCTCGCGTCCCCATATCAGTGCTCATTACTACTTCCAAAATATGCTTAACTCATATGTTTTTAAAAACAGAACTCTTTTTGTGATTTGAGAGAATTACTCAAAAACTAGCTCAAAAACTCTCTTGGAAATTAGTGTTTCCACTCTTATTAAAATGTGAAAATATTTACTCTTTGGGAATACTTAGTTCCCATATACTCTTTTTGAAGTAATGAACTTCATTTGTTACTCTTAACTTAACTCGAAACTCAAGTCTTAAAACAAGATTAAACATTTGTAAAAGACTTCTTGGAAAGACTCTATGAACTTTCTAGACTTGACTCTTAACTTTCCTTGAATTAGAATTTATGAATTCAAGGTTATGATTCAAGTATATGAATGATTTCTGAGTGTTTAGAAGTCATTTAGAGTAGTTAGAATCATTAGGAAGTGATAGCACAGTGTAGAAGGACTTAAACAGGCTAAATGATGAAGAACAAGTAGGGGAATATGACGCAGGCATGTTCCTGGTGCGCCGTGCCAGCCCCTAAGTTACTGCGGCTCATTTATGGCGCACTGCTAGTGCGTCACCCAACCTTCCTGGTCCTACGGGGGGCGCCGCACCAGCTCTTCCCCAGGCATACCCAATGAACTTTTCAACTCGTTTTCTCATCTAAATTCGACTAAATTCGATCCCTTTTCTCAAATTCTCTTTAGAAACAGCTAGCCAGAACATATACACAAAAATCTAACTCAAACAACTCAAGGAATCAACACTCTAATATCAAGAAAATCCTCAATCTCAACCCAAATTCAAGAACGAAAAGCAATTCAAGAACACCCATCAGGAACATTCAAACTTCTAATCTTTTTAGAACGAATTCACATTGAATTAAACATGTTTGGAACGTGGGTGAACGAACCCAATGATATTAAAGTCTCACATACCTCGTAGGATCAAATCCTTGATGAAATCCGAAATGAATTCCTTACGAAGACGACGAATCTTGATTTTTCCTCTTCTCTTCTCTCTTGAGTTCTTCTCTCTAAGCCCTAGCATGAATTTCCAATTGTGCAAACTGAACCAATTCAGTTTTGACCCTAATTAATTCACTAAAAACGAAATAAACTAACTGGGTATGGAAAAGACCAAAATACCTCTTAAAAATCCAATTTTGACTTTCCTTATCTAATCAGCCCAACTTCAAATCGACATATCTTACTTATACAAACTCGAAATCGTCCAAAATCGGTGGCGTTGGAAATATAATTCCAAGATCTTTCCTAAGGTATCTGGAAGCACACCTAACACATCTTGATCTAGGAGTTGTCGTCGTATGAAGTTAAACAAACCTCATACTTAACCTAATTTAGCCAATTTTCCAGATTTTTTATTCTTTCCAAAAGTGACTCTTTCTAATTCTAGCTCTTTCTAGTTCTTTCAACTAGTGAGGTGTTAGAGTAAGCTTTCCTAGTGTTGGGTTCGTTCAACCACACACCAATCATGTTATTTTATGTGCAAATTTCATTCTTAAAGTTGAAAGATTAGAGTTCTTGATGAGTTCTTGACAAGTGTTCTTGAAGTTCATTCTAAATCTTGAATTTTTGGGGTTTTGATGAATTCTTGAGATGAAAGTGAGTGTTTTTAGGGCTATATTGAGTGGATTAGAGTGTATTTATGTTGAGCAATCGAATCGAAGTAATTGGGGAAGAAATCATTTGATTCTAGGCGAGTTAGGGTGAGAAAACGAGCAAAGAAACTTATCTGGTTTTCTGGGTTGTGGCCTGGCTCCCCGCTCCATCCACTGTACCCCAAATTATGTTCTATATTTTAGGGGCTGGCGCCACACACCACTCAGTGCACCAGGGTCACCTGCCCCATCCAGTTTGCAGTCGGTTGCTCCGTTTGAGTTCTTTTAAAGTGTACTCCTTTTAATTATAAACACTCTAAACTACTTCTAAACACCTAGAAATCATTGCTAACATGAAATAACCTTGAATTCATTATTCAAATTCAAGGTAGATTTAAGAGTTAATTCTTGGAAGTTCTTTAGAACATTTTGAGAAAGTCTGTTTGAGTCTTTTCCATGAGTCCTCTACAATTTCTAATAACTTGTTTCAAGACTCGAGCAAGTGAGTATGAGAATGAGAAGAATGTATTCATGAGTCTACATTATCATCACAAGATCCTTCATATCATGAAACATAACTCTTGAATTAATAATTCACATTTAAGAGAGAGTTAAGAGTAGAATTCAAGAAAGCTTTTGAGTTTAATTGTGAATCCTTTAAGATCAACTATCGATTTGAACTAAGTTTTGAGAAAGTAAGTATGAGAATGGGAAGAGTTGTATACATTAGTTCCATGTCGTTATGTAGACCCTCAAGTCGAGTCATTCATGCCCATAAATTTTGCATGAACTCCATAAGTTGAGTATCTTTGTGAGGAGTCGTACCTTCAAGTTCTAAGTCTTAAGTATTGAGTTCCTAACCTATTTGAGATTATATTCCTAATCATCAGACTATTACATGTTACTCATGAAGTCCTTGAGTTGATTAGTCCATTCCCATAACTCTACATGAACCCTATAAGTTGAGCACTCTTGAGATAAGAAGTAACTTTGAGTATGTAACACCCCAGAAATCTAATGACCTAAGCTAGAGCCTATTATGTAATCTAATAGCCTAATGAAGTTAAAACGTAAGGTTAGAGTCCTAAAATAACTTCCCTAATAGAGTACTAGGGTTTTAGTGCCTAAACGTCAAGGCACGACCCCATAGGACCGCCCCCCTCCCCAAGGGTCCATGAGGATGACCCAAGGGAAGGTCCAAAAGCTGTAAAAAATAGCATGGAACCACGATTGGGCACCCACGTCACGTGGGTGGACCCACGCTCCATGGTTTGGAGTCGTGGGTTGAGACTTAGTCTCCCCAAGCTTTTCCTCCAAAACTCTCTCTCTGACCCAAACCACGGCCATGCAGGACGGGCTGTGGACCCATCCATGATCCATGGATGGGGTCCGTGGATCCCAACTTGTAAAAGCTGGTTTGGGGTTCGGCCATAGGGGGTGTTGTCGTAAATTACTAATTAAATTAATAAAGTAGTAGGGACGGTTGTTTTAGTTATTTTAAGTATATTAAAGTATTTTTAACTATTAAAAAACCCTTTTCACTCTCATAACTCATAACTCATAAACTCAAACCTCAACCAACTTCCCTCCCAAAAATACTCTCTCTAAACTCCATTGAAGAACAAAGAAGAAGGTCAAGATTAGGGTTCAAGCTCCAAGCTTTGCACTCCAATTTCTTGGGAAAACATCAATGAAGGTAGGGGGAACCTTGATTTGTGGAACACTTTTCTCCATGAAGACTTTGAACTCTTGATTTTGAAATTGGTAACTTGTTCAAAAACTAGGTTTTTCATTCTAGCCATGAGTTCTTCCTAAAAACAATTTTATTATGTTAATTGCATTATATTATGGATGATTTGATGTTTAATGGTGATTTTCATTGTAAAATTCCCCATGAACCAATGAACACCCCCATGACCCCAATTTCATGAGTTGTGATAGGTGTATTGATGCAAGATGATTACTATGAATTGTATCTATGTTAATCTAGTTATTTAATCTTGTTTTATTCATGTGTATTGTAGTATCTTTATGTGTAATTTTGATACATGATTCATGAACTTGAAAGGGGTAAATTTCTAAGGTTTGTACACATTGATGAAAGTTGAGTATAACCTATTGATTCACCCAGAAAGTGAATCTCCTATGACTAATGTGTAAAGTATGGTATTCTTGAAAGGTTGTCATTCCTTTACCCTTACACTTGATGATGCATGAATAGTCTAGGATGATGATGATGATGTTATTGTGTTGATTGAAAGTCTATTCTAATGTAAACACTATGAATGTAATGTGAAAGTTCTACTCACATACTAATGTTGATTCTAAGGGTGAAAGTACATTCTCACCTTTAATGAATCTATGAGCTATTTTGATTAATTGTATTGAATGAAGGATAGAGCATTCCTTCACACATGTAAAGGCAATTCAAGATTAATTATGTATAATTTGGTAAATAATGCTTAGCACCGAGTGGATATGGAAAATAAGGTAAAGCCCCTTCCGCCAATGCAATAGGTTGGGTCATCTAAAGTGAACTCATGAGATGGACGCCCCTCCACCAATACAATAGGGCTGGTTTCTAGAAGCAATCTCCCTATCCCATAAATATGTACCAATATAGGACCTTAGCTAGTGCATCCACCTTATAGCTATACATTTAGTTCTACCTTAGGCAAGTAGGACACGTTCTTTCGGTGTAGGGTTATATGACACTGGATTCCATGTAGCTCACATGGTCTATGTCGGTTATGGCTACTTTTCCTATATAATAAAGATAATGAATGAGACATGAACTATAATATGACTTCTTTGTGAGTTTACTTAGTAGGAGTGGGGGTATAGGACTTCACTTCCACATTGCACAAGTGGACTTAGTAGGATGTTGTGGGATGGTTCCTTTATATTATGATGAGATACAAATGTATGCATGTGTGTTAAATGGATAGTTGTTATGAATGATTTTCCTTATATTCAAGCAATGTACATGACTATTTCCTTATTTGTGACTATTGATTATAATGAGTTCTAAAGATGATATGCATGACCAAGGTAGCTTCAACAGGGTGCTTAGTAGGGTTGGTATTTTGGGATGCTAACCATACATTGCACAAGTGTTCCTTAGGGGTTGCTAAAGTGTTGATATTCTATGTAATGAGTATAAATGTGATTATTGTTTTCGTTGTACATTGTAAATGCATGTTGGTTTCTAAACTTGACAAAGGCATACTTTTCAACAAAATGTCCTTTTTATCATATTTCAAGGATTTTATGCATGTTTCCATACTTAGTACATATTTGTGCTAACCCCTTCTTCTTCTACATTTCAATAAGTGTAGGTTCCGGCTAGGTGACATACACTCTCTTTCTTGAAGAAGACTTGGATTGCTTATCTCCAAGTTGTGGTGACTCCTCATGTTCTAGGATAGATTATCCATTTCTTAGTTTCTATTGTACTTCTCATGTTGAGACTTTTATTGATGTAAAGGGCAAAGCCCCAAACTTTGTATTCCTATGTTTTAGATGGTGTATGAGATAGTCTAGATTCCTATTATTTTCCTTTGTGAAAAATGAAGTTTGATTTCTATTGTAAAAGTTTGAAATTTTTGCGCATTATTTCTATGTCTTACATTATGATGATGCTAGAGGCTTGTATGAGACCCCTTCAGGGTCAAGTACACCATGTTACATCTAGGGGGTACTCCTGGGTTGTGACAAACTTTGTATCAGAGCATAAAGTTTTGGGAATAATATTTAGGTTGATGTCTCATGCACCGCGTCTAGTAGAGTCTTGTTCGTGAGTGTGAAGCGCGCCACACTTATGAATGAGAGGCTATAAGATGTTTAGGAACTGTCACTTCTTCCATACTCTTTAGTCATGCTTGGAGTCCTAACTCTATGAAGTCCTTTCTCCTAACCCTTTTCTTGTGATTATAGGTAATGAATACAAGAACGACTAATGCAAGAAGGGCACACGAGGAGAATCTGAATGAGGGTATTCCTCCCCAAGCTCCTTAAGACCCTCAAGTTTCTAATAATGAAGGGGCTATGACTAATGTGGAGATAAGGACAGTTGTCCAAACTTTGACTCAACTCATGACGGTTCAAATTCAAGCTATCACTATTAGGCTCTATAACGACCCAGGCCAATCGAGAAGTTGGGCCCCGGGTAAAACATAATGTGAGTACCATGGCCTCAAGGTTGAGAGATTTTACTAGGATGAACCCTCCTATTTTCTTGGGTTCCAAAGTGAATGAGGACCCATAAGAGTTTTTGGAGGAGGTCTACAAGATAGTGGAGGCTATGGGGGTCACTTCTATTGAGAAAGTCGAATTAGCCGGGTATCTATTGAAAGATGTGGCCCAAGTGTGGTATGCACAATGGAAGGAGAATAGGCCTATAAGGGTGGGTCCCATAAGTTGGGAAGTATTCAAGAAAGCCTTTCTTAATAGGTTCTTTCCCCGTAAGAAGAGGAAAGTCAAAGTTGAGGAGTTCATCAACCTTCGCCAAAGAGGTATGAGTGTCCAAGAATACTCCTTGAAATTCACTAAGTTGTCCAAATATGCCCTATCTTTGGTGTCTAACACAAGAGATGAGATGAGTCGCTTTGTCACCGGTGTGTCCGATGCTATTGAAGAAGAGTGTCGAGCGTCAATGCTCCATGACAACATGGATATCTCATGGTTAATGTTCTATATTCAACAAGTTGATAAGACAAGGCTTAGGAAGAAGAATAGAGAGGTGAAGAGGGCAAGGACCGGTGATGGAAATTCTTTTAAGGGTAAGTTTGAGGGTCAAAGTGGACTAAGGTTCAAGAAGAGGTTCTCCAATCAAAATTCCTCTAATGCTCCAAAGACCAACAAAGATAGGGTGTCTAACCCTAAGCCTCAAGGAGGCAATAGGGGTAGATCTTCCATGGAGAGACCTATATATGCCAAGTGTGGTAAGAAACGTGAGGGGAAATGTCTTGTCGATATGGGTGTGTGCTATGGATGTGCCAAGAGTGGACATCAATTGAAAGATTGTCCAAATTGTGCAGCCAAGGGGAAAGAGGGTAACCAAGCTCCTCCAAGTGGTTCAAATCCCGATGGTCTTATGAAGAATCGCTTCTATGCTCTCCAATCCCGAAGTGATCAAGAAGGGTCCCCGGACGTTGTTACTGATATGTTGCAAGTATTTTCAATTGATGTTTATGCATTATTAGACCTTAGTGCCACTTTATCTTTGTTACTCCTTTTGTGGCTATGAAATTTGATGTACCTCCCAAAGAGTTAAAAGAACATTTTTCTGTGTCTACCCCTATAGGTAATTCAGTTGTAGCTAATAGAGTTTATAGGAGTTGTCCTATAGCTTTGTCTCATAGAGTCACTTTGGTTGATTTGGTAAAATTAGACATGATTGACTTTGATGTAATATTGGGGATGAATTGGTTGCATGCTTGTTTTGCTTCCATTGATTGTAGAGCTCGGGTAGTAAAGTTTCAATTTCCAAATGAGCCCATTTTGGAATTGGGGGGGGGGGGGATTCAATCCCTAGAGGTTGATTCATTTCATGTCTAAAAGCTTGTAAATTAATTTCTAAGGGTTGCCTCTATCATATTGTAAGAGTTAAGGACATTGAGTCCGAGACTCCTCCTTTAGAGTCGGTCCCCTTAGTAAGGGAATTTCTGGAAGTCTTTCCCGATGACTTGCTCGAAATTCCTCCAGAACAAGAAATAGACTTTGGCATTGATTTTTTGTCAGATACTCAACCCATATCAATTCCCCCTTACCGAATGGCTAATTGAAGGCATAACTCAAGGATTTGCTAGACAAGGGTTTTATTCAACCAAGCATATCTTCATGGGGTGCACCGGTATTATTTGTGAAAAACAAAGATGGGTGTCTTAGGATGTGTATTGATTACCTCCAATTGAACAAGGTCACTATAAAGAATAAGTACCCTCTCCCTAGAATTGATGATTTGTTTGACCAACTCCAAGGGGCGAGTTACTTTTCGAAGATTGACCTAAGGTCGGGCTACCACCAACTTAGGGTGAGAGAGGTTTACATTCCTAAAATGGCCTTCCGAACAAGATATGGTCATTATTACTTCCTAGTCATGTCTTTTGGTCTAACAAATTCCCCGATGGTGTTCATGGATCTAATGAATAGGGTATTTAGGCAATATCTTGATTCGTTCGTGATTGTCTTTATTGATGATATTTTGATTTGTTCGAGGAGTGAGGGTGATCATATGAAGCATTTGAGGATAGTATTGCAAGTCCTTAAAGACCACCAACTATATGCTAAGTTTAGCAAGTGTGAGTTTTGGCTAAGGTCGGTTGCTTTCCTTAGTCATATTGTATCGGGCATGGGTATAGAGGTTGATCCTAAGAATACTGATGTAGTCAAGCATTGGCCTAGACCTCTAGCTCCGATCGATATTAGAAGCTTTTTAGGTTTGGCCGGTTACTATAGGAGGTTTGTTGAGGGTTTCTCCTCGATTGCTTCTCCATTAATGGCCTTAACTCAAAAGAAAGAAAAGTTTGTGTGGTCGGAGGCTTGTGCTAAAAGTTTCCAAGAATTGAAATATAGACTTACATCCACTCCGGTGCAGACCTTACCCGAGGGTACCGATGGGTTTGTGGTATATTGTGACACTTCTCGAGTGGGTTTGGGATGTGTCCTCATGCAACAGGGTAAAATGATTGCCTATGTTTCAAGGCAACTCAAGGTACATGAAAAGAATTATCCAACTTATGATCTCGAACAAGCGGCGGTAGTGTTTGCTTTGAAAATATGGAGACACTATCTCGATGGGGTGCATGTAGATGTGTTTACCAACCGCAAAGCCTTCAATATGTGTTTAGCCAAAAAGATTTGAATCTCCAACAAAGAAGGTGGTTAGAACTTTTAGAGGATTATGACATGAGTGTCCTTTACCACCCCGGCAAAGCCAATGTAGTTGCGGATGCCCTAAGTTGATTGTCCATGGGTAGTGTGGCTCATGTAGAAGATGAGAAGAAGGAATTCGTTTGTGATGTGCATAGGTTCGCCCGTCTAGGTGTCCAAATTATGGATTCCACCAAGGGTGGAGTTATGGTTCATCATAGTTCCAAATCGTCCTATGTGGTTGATGTGAAATCTAAGAAATATCTTGATCCTATATTAATGGAGTTAAAAGAATTGGTTCTCAACAAGTCCGTTGAGGTTTTCTCCCAAGGGGGAGATGGGGTTCTTAGGTACCAAGGTAGGTTGTGTGTGACGGATGTTGATGGCCTAAGAGAGAAAATTTCAGAAGAGGCTCATTGTTCGTGATATTCTATTTATTCGGGAGCCACCAAGATGTACCGTGATCTACTGGAAGTCTATTGGTGGAGTGGTATGAAAAAGGATGTAGCGGATTTTGTGGCCAAATGTCCGAATTGTCAACAAGTCAAGGCTGAACACTTAAAACCGAGAGTTTTGTTCCAAGATATAAATATTCCCACTTGGAAGTGGGAGGAGGTGAATATGGACTTTTTTGTGGGTTTGCCTCGTACTAGAAGGCAACATGATTCTATTTAGGTCATTATTGATAGGATGATGAAATCATCCCATTTCATTTCCGTCAGGGTTACTTTTTCGGTGGAAAACTATGCTAAGTTGTACATCAAGGAGGTAGTGAAGTTGCATGGTGTTCCTTTGTCTATCATATCGAATCGAGGTACTCAATTTACTTCACATTTTTTGGAAGGCATTTCAACAAGGACTTGGTACCAATGTTAAACTTAGTAGTGTTTTCCACCCTCAAACGGATGGTCATGCGGAACAGACCATTCAAACCTTAGAGGACATGTGTGATTGATTTCAAGGGACCATCTCTCATTGATAGATTTGCCTACAACAGTAGCTACCATTCAAGCATTACCAAGGCTCCATTTGAAGCACTATATGGTAGGAGGTGTAGATCTCCAGTTGGGTGGTTTGAAGCATGTGAGTTTGCTCTAATTGACCCCGAACTAGTTTATGATGCCATTGAAAAGGTTCAACTCATAAGAGAGAGGTTGAAAATGGCCCAACGGCAAAAATCTTATGCCAATGTTAGAAGGAGGGATCTTGATTTGAAGTTGGTGATTAGGTCTACTTGAAAATCTCACCTATGAAAGGTTTGATGAGGTTTGGCAAGAAGGGGAAACTTAGTCCCCGGTATGTAGGCCTATACCGAATCTTCACACGCATTGGGAAAGTTGCATATGAAGTGGACTTGCCAAATGAGTTTTCCCCGGTTCACCTGGTGTTTCATGTTTCCATGCTCAAGAAATGTATTGGTGATCTGGTATCCATCCTTCCTTTAGAGGGTTTAGGAGTGGATGAAAACCTTTCTTGTGAAGAGGTCCCGATTGAGATCTATGACCGGCAAGTGAAGCGGTTGAGAAATAAGGAAGTAGCCTCCGTTAAGGTCTTATGGAGGATTCACTTAGTTAAGGGTGCTACATGGGAGGCGGAGGCCGAGGGCATCACGTGGATACCACTACTCATTAAATCCTCCAACACATCATAAAACTCATTATGGATAAGTTGGGTTCTACCAACAAACACACATAACCACAATTAAACCTATGTATACTAAGGACACCATAAAAGCTCATCATGTCCAATTTATCAAGTCACAAAAGTCAGGTACTATCGAAATAAAAGTAAGCAAGATACACATACCGGGAGCAACATTAGGAGGACACTCTTGTTCATCTCTAGCTTGAAGAGCATCGGACCTAATTTTCTTCCTCTCTCTTCCCCTAGCAGTAAGTACTAGGCAATCTCTCACTTTGTGGTCATTTCCACCACAACCATAGCAACCCTTCGTGCCGGCTAGGTACTTACCATCATGCCTTTTTCCACATATTTTGCAAGTAGGCTTAAGTAACACCGATTCACTATTGCTTCCTCTTTTAGGCTTAGGGTTAGACACCCACTCCACACTATCCTTTGGGATAAACTTAGAAGAGCTTTGACCATAAAATCTTTCTTGAGAGGAGTTATCATTATCAAATCTATACCTCTTTGTTCCTCTAAACCTCTCTTCAAGTTTCTCCCTTTTAAACAGTTGAGTATGAATCATAAGATGATCAATATTCATATCATTCTCAAGCATATCCACACTACACTCTTTTGCTATCAAGTCGGATACACCCGACACAAACTTACTCATCTTCATCCTAGGGTCGGCCACTATGGATGGATCATATCTCGATAACCTAGTGAACACCTGAGCATACTCCTTAACACTCATCCTACCTTAGTGAAGGTTAATAAACTCAAGTATCTTAGCCTCTCTCATCTCTAGAAGGAAAAACCTATCAAGGAATCCATTCTCAAATCTTTCCCATTCCATAGGGCCTACTTCTAATGGCCTCGCTTCTTTCCATTGACTAAACTATATTTGGAAAACATCCTTCAATTGGTAAGCGGCCAATTCTTCCTTCTCTAGTGGAGTCACTTCCACAAAGTTCAATACCCTAGAGACCTCATCTATAAACTCTAGAGGATCTTCTTCAATCTTTGACCCATAGAATTCTAGAATTTCTATCCCTACTTGAGTCAACAATTGAAAACTATAACTAATCTTCTCATTAGACACATAATACCCTATAGGGACTATTGGAGCTTGGGGAGGAGCTTGGAGAGGAATCTCTTGCTCCTCATTGTCTTCCCCATACCTTTCAATGTAAGCCCTTGAAGTAGTCATATCTTGAAAACCATAGGGCACACATTAGGAGAAAGACCTAATAAAGCTAAACTCTAGGGCATGACTTAGAGAATGAAGAAGTGAAGTTTTCCTAACATATGATAGCATCATATTCATAAATGTGGCACGCTTCACAATTATGAACATGACTTTACTAGATGTGGTTTGAGACATCCTAAAACCATCCCAAAATCTTGTGTTATGATACCATGTTTGTCACGACCCAAGGCTACCCTTAGATGTGGCACGGCGTACAAGAGTCCGAAAATCCTCATACAAGCCTCATAGCATATCATGACATAAGAACAAAGGGAAAAATAGTACGGAATTTAAAACTTTTCTTTAGAATTGAAGTCTTTTATAAAATGAGAGAGTCAATAACACCATGTCTCAAACCATATATAATACTTGAATTAAAACTCTTTAATACAATCTTAGGGACATAGCCCTTACATAAGTCTAAAACATATTGAAAGACTTAAAGGACATAATGGTCAAGCCCTCGAATACTATGAAGACTCACCAATCTTCTTCTTTTTGATCTACTATGGTCCTAGCCACAAGGGTAGAATTCGATATCACCAAACCCTACACTTGTAAAAAATGTAGAAATATGGGTTTGCACAAAAATGTACTAAGTATGGAAGCCATTGATGAGTCCACAAATTGGACTCATTCAGGGATATATTTTAATAGAAATTGTGTCCTCAAATGCTTATTTTATCTCAATATCTAATGAAAACCCTTAAGTTTCAGGTATTTGAACTTTTAAGGAAAGCATGGACACTACATTGCAAAAAGGAATGAAAAAGCTGAAAAGAACGAAGAAATGAAGGCCTGAGAATCGCTGAAAAGTCTTATTTCACCTTTTGTTCCTATGTGCTGAGCCCTGAAGAAAAGGATCAAGTCGGCGGAAAAAGGGAGCAGTCACTATATCACCAAAAAATTTCGCAAAGCAGTACTATGCCACCCAATGACCCAGAGCACGATGATGCTGAAGGATAGTACAAGACAGTGATGAACTACACCAAAGGGTGAATTGCGAAGTTGATCAGCGATTCTGACTAATGACATCGAACGATTCGCTGCAGCACCAACCTGTGACAACTATAAATACTAGTTTGAGTTTTAGTTTTAGTATGGAACAATTATTATAATTTTCACTTAAAGTCGAACAATTGTGATAATTTTCACATAGAATAGTGCTTTTTGATATTTTTGCTCTAAGTTAAGAGGGTTTTGAAGACTTTAAGAATAAAAGGGTTTCATCTCCAAGAATTTGGACTTGGGTGTCATGGATTCTTCATTCTTGGCCTATAACAAGACTTAAATATTCATACCCATTTGAATGCAAGCTCATTTAGGTATAAATTTCTATCTCTTGATGTGTGGCTAAAAACCCCAATTCTTGGGGTGTAATTTAGCGAATATAGGTTAAGATAATTGGTGGGTCTTGCTTCCTGATAGTTTAATCGTAGTTTAAGTGTGATTTTGTTTAGTGGTTGTGGATGAAATTAATGAGGTTGTAGTTGCAAATATAAACTCATATATGTGTTTACGTCTTGCTCGAGAGAGAGGTCGTAAAACTAAAACCACTACATTAATGGCTGGTGTGAGTGGGTCGACATGAGGTCCAGCTCGAGAGAGTGAACCCTAGACCAATGTCCACACACTCAGCTCGAGAGAGTGAGTGGGTTAAGGTGTCGGCTGGTCTTCATGTCACAAGTGGGTGTTCGAGAGGAACACATTTGAAACGGGGTAAGTTGCTCGAGAGAGAGCTTATCCCCCTTAAAGTCTAGCCTGGTCACAATTATTCTATGAATCTACAATTGAGAGCATGTACCCAATAACCTAGATTAACCTGTATTCCCGTCACATCCCAAGTATCCCCACTCATTATTCAGAAACCTTTGTTTAGTTTGATGTTTTTACTTAGTAGTGACAAAAACCCCCCATTGTTAATTGACACTCTTGTGTCCCTCCTTTTATTTAGAATGTTTTTACTCGTTAATGTCTTTAGCTAAGACTAGTTAGAACGAAATTTTATTTTTCTATAAATTCTCATAACCATTCTCTTGGGACGATCCCAACCCTTGGTTGGGTTACTAAACTATTGTACGATCGTAGACACTTGCATCGGAAGTTGTGTCTTGATTACGCAAACATCAAAATGGCGCCGCTGCTGGGGAGTGGTGCTATTTGAAAATTTTTAGATTAGTAGACTTTTTTTGTTCTTCTTAGTCGTAATTTACTAACTTAATTTTTAGTTTAGTTTTGTTGGTTTGTCTGTATCCAAAAAGAGGAAGTGAGCATGGCGAGCAGTACTCGGGAGCTAATGGAGTTTCCTCCATTAGAGGTAATGATGTTCCAGGATTGTATCCTCACCCTCATGCAATCGGAAGGTGAACAGATCCACAAGTCATGGGCAAGGTTTAATGAACTGATCACTCAATGCCTAACTTATAACATTCCTAACATGGCACTCCTAGACTGCTTCTATAGAAGTCTTGGTCTCAAAACAAGAGGTTGGTTGACCAACTCATTCCGGGAGGCCTTGCAAAATAGTCATATGTGAAAGCAGCCCAACTGCTTAATCAAATGGCTGAAACATACTAAGAGGTAGAAAATGACTTCATGTTGGCCGCCCTAATGACTCAGATTGATGAGTTGGCCAAAAAGATGGTGAAGATCGAAGTCCAGTACAAAAGAAAGGATAAGTACATCCCTCCTAACAAGCGAAAAAGGTCATAAGGACAGTGAGGTTAAATACCTTGTGGGCATGCTCTCAATCATTCTCCACAAGGTAACTGAGCAAGATAGAAAGTTGGAAGAAATGAAGGAAGACATTGAAGGGATAAAGCGATTGATTTGGTCTCAATCCAGAGCTGTCCAGCTGCTCGAGAACCTTATGGGTCATGCATTGCCCGATCTACACTCGCAACAAAAAAAGGGGTTGCCTATTGATAATATGGCTAACCCCAAAAATAGAATGTGATAGCGACATGCGTCGTGCCACGACATTAACTAAGGCTCTGTTTTAGAAGCAACCCAAAACCTTTTAAAACACTTTATTGTTGTTTCAAAAATAATGGTATGTTGAATGTACAAGTTAAAGTGTGGAGAGTGGGTGGAAATTGCGTTTGGCAAGTTAATAGTTACATTCAGCGAATCGCCAAACATGTTGGCAATCACGATAAAGACCGCCGTTTGGACACTCACTTTGATTGAGGTTCTGTAAAACTCAGTGAGCCAAATGACCACTCGATGTGTCATTGATTGGATCGGCAAGTGTGACTAATGTCGCCGAATGGGCACGAGCTAGACAGTTTATAATGGCAAAAAGTCCTAGAATTTGAAGTCCTTCACTTTCCCTCGCTTTTAATCTTCACAAACTCACACCAAGGTAGTATCTTCCCTATTTTAGCATTATAATAGTATTTTGGTTAGTTGATTTGTGCTCAGAATTGGATTTCTTTGCTTCCTTGCATTTCAATCACATTTTAAACGGCACAAAAGTTCAGTTCTCTGAACCCCAAGTTTATTTTTGAATAGTTTGTACACTTTCACAATGATCGTATTTTATTGATATGTGATGGGCCTCTCTGATAGGATTAGAATGCTTAAATGCCTATTTAAATATGAAAATCTTGCCCGTATTGATTTGATAGTCAAATCTTCATAACTTGTGTGTTTTTAAATGAGTGAAATTGTATTGGGTTGTGCTTGCATGTTGTTTAGATTGATTGGGTGAAATCTGAATAGCCATTGGTTGTGCTAAACAACGAGAATTGCTCAATGATAAAGCAGGGGACATCACTCTTAAGAGCAAATATCGTCAAATGGCCAAATTTGGCAAATCTGGGAGAAATCTGAGTATCCTGGGGCAATGGGTAGTGTGGGTATTGTTTGAATTTCGTTAGTATATACTTTGATTTTGTTTTCGGGGTTTGTGGAACTGAATTCAATAAGGTGGATTGAAAATGGCACGTTGGGCCATTTGGCGAGCTGAGTCGAGCTCATCGAATCACTTGGCGGTTCACCTATTTTCTTCATCCCGTATTTAATTTCGTGTCAAGTTTGTGGTTTGAGTTTGTAACTTTTGGTGAGATGCCTGCCTTCACCGAAGGCACTAGGCGAATCGCCGAAAGTACTCTTTATCGCTCTTTATTTACAGACCTTAGACCCTGATGCACTGTAACTTTTGGCGAACAAACCCTTGCTTATAGAAAGTAGTTGGCGATTCATCGAAAAATAGCTTTCAATCACCGACTTGCTTTGATTTGAAGTATCAGGTATTTGAAGTTTTAAGGAAAGCATGGACACTACGTCGGAAAAAGAAATGAAAAGGCTGAAAAGAACGAAGAAATAAAGGCATGAGGATTGCCGAGTCCACTTGGTGAGTCGCCAAAGGGTCTTACTTTGCCATCTGTTCCAGTGTTCTGAGCCATGAAGAAAAGGATCAAGTCGGCGGAATAAGGGAGCAGTCGGGGCATCGACAAGCAGTTTCACGAAGCAGTACCATGCCGCCCAATGACCCAGAGCACAATGATGCTAACGGCTGGTACAAGATGGTGATGAACTACACCAAAGGGCCAATCACCGAGTTGATCGGCGATTCCGACTAATGATGCCGAAAGATCCGCTGCAGTACAAACTTGTGATAACTATAAATACTAGTTAGAGTTTTAGTTTTAGTGTGGAACAATTATTATAATTTTCACTTATAGTCAAACAATTGTGATATTTTTCACATAGAATAGTACTTTTTGATATTTTTGCTCTAAGTAGATAGGGTTTTGAAGACTTGAAGAAGAAGAGGGTTTCATCTCCAAGGATTTGGACTTGGGTCTCTTGGATTCTTCATTCTTGGCATGTAACAAGACTTAAATCTTCATGCCATTTAAATGCAAGCTCATTTATTATAAATTTCTATCTCTTGATGTGTAGCTAAAAACCCCAATTCTTAGGGTGTCATGTAGTGAATATGGGTTAAGATAATTGTTGGGTCTTGCTTGCTGATAGTTTAATCGTAGTTTAAGTGTGATTTTGTTTAGTGGTTGTGGATGAACTTAATGAGGTTGTATTTGCAAATATAATCTCATATATGCATTTTTGGCTTGCTCGAGAGAGAGGTCATAAAACTAAAACCACTAAATTAATTGCTAGTGATATAAGGTTCAGCTCGAGAGAGTGAACCCTAGTCCCATGTCCATACACACAGCTCAAGAGAGTGAGTGGGTTAAGGCGTAGGCTAGTCTTCATGTGGCAAGTGGATGTCCGAGAGGAACACATTTGAAATGGGGTAAGTTGCTCGAGAGAGAGCTTATCCTCTTTAAAGTCTAGCCTAGTTACAATTATTCTATGAATCTTCTATCAAAAGCATGTACCCAATAATCTAGATTAACCCGTATTCCTGTCACATCCCAAGGATCCCCTCTCATTATTGAGAAACCCTTGTTTATTTTGTTGGTTTTACTTACTAGTGACATAAAACCCCATTGTTGATCGACACTCTTGTGTCACCCCTTTAATTTACAATGTTTTTACTTGTTAATGTCTTTAGCTACGACTAGTTAGAACTAAATTTTATTTCTCTATAAATTATCAAAACCACTCTCTTGGGAACGATCCCAACCCTTGGTTGTGTTACTAAACTACTGTACGATCGTAGACACTTGCATCGAAAGTTGTGTCTTGATTACGCAAACATCAGTCATGCATAAAATTCCTTAAAATATGCAAAAAGGACATTTTTGTTGAAACCATGCTATAAGCCACATTTGAACATCATCTTTGAAATAGTTGGAGAATGTAGCTCATAAGACAACTCACACACAATTTATCATAGCATAAAGCATACCATCATAATCACAAGCATAGTCTGCAACATAAACATAATTAATACTCCAATATTCACAAGACATAGTTCACATACATAGTTAAATACCAAGATCATCTTATCATAATAGAACTATCACTTAAGCAACCCCAGATTATACTTGTGCAATACATAGATAGGATCCCATAATCCTATCTACACTAAGTACCACTTTTAGGCCACCATGCTCATACTTATCATGTTTTGGTCTCATCCATAGTCAATAATCATACAAAGGAAACATTCATGTTCATAGCTTGTAATAAGTAAAGTCACTCTTAGCAACAATCCATATCATGCATACATAAGTTCATATATCTTTGTAGCATAAGGAAACCACACCATAACCCCTTTATAAGTCAACTTGTGCAATATATAAACTCCCATACCCTCACTCACACTAAGTAAAGCTCTTTAAGAAGTCATAAGTATAGTTCATATTCATGTTCATGGTTCATATTCATGGTTCATGTTCATGGTTCATATGTGGGCACATAGTTATGTGATAAGTAGATTGCTACTAGAAACCCGGACTGGCTGAGGTAAAAGGTTTCCATCTAATGAGATAATTGTTTTGGGAACCCGAACTGACTGGCGTAAAAGGAACCCATTGGGAAGCCGGACAAACTGGCGTAAAAGCTTTCATCTCATTTTCATATCCACTCGATCCTAAGTATAATTCCCTTTAAGTTCATGTTATGTCTTTACTTAAGTTCATGTTTATGGAGGGTGACTTAACACTCAATCCAACACAACATCATGATATAGCTCATATATTCAATAGGTGAGAATAGCCTTTCAACCTTAGAATAATTAATGTGTGAGTAAACCTTTCATATCATATTTATAGTGTTTCATAAGAATAGTGTTTCAATCAACACACCAACATTATCATAGTCCTAGACATTTCATGCATAGTCATGTGTAAGGTGTGAGGAGAATGATCTTTCAACAATACCACAGTTACACAATAGTCATAGGATCTTCAGTTTCTAAGTAAATCACAAGCTCATACACAATTCTTATCAACATGTACAAATTCTCATAACTTCCCCTCAAGGGCAATGAATCAAACTCAACCCAAACATCTAGAATTAGTACATTAGATAAGGGGAATAACATGATTCAATAACTCAAACAACACCTTAGTCACATCATAGTCATGTTCATGCGTGGTGTGTGTGTGTGTGTGATTGTCCTTCCAATGACAGAACAACAACATTATCATCATAGAAACTTTACTCCCAAAGTATTCATAAAACATGCACATAATATCATAATCATGCATACCTCTCATATCTTGCATTCAAGGATCATAGACATTGTTAAGTCAACACATCTAGCATTCACTACACTAGATATGGATAGAATCATGACTCAAGTAGATCATTCATTATATTCATAAACTCATGTACTCATATTAAAGGTCATGTGGGTGAAGTCCTTTCACAATAATGACATATACAACTCAACTTACATAATGGCTTCTTTCTTAAAGCATTAACATCCTTAGCTTATTCACAATAGCTTTTGCCCTTAAGGACCTAGGAGTCATCTTCATGTTACAAGCTTTACTCTCAAGCAATGTATCACATGATCATCATGTATACCTAATTCTCAAGGTAATCTATCCACATGCCTCATTCTTGATCAATTGTAGTCATATAATATTATATAAACTCAATCTCAATACTACTCAACCATGATCCATCATATAAGCCCTAGTTTAATCAATTCATGTCTAGGATCTTTACTTTTAAGCAATTCATATCTAGGTCATCTAATCTAAGGCAATTCATAAAGAAGTTCATCAATCTTAGAAGGTCACATCTAACCCTCAATTTGCCTCTTTCATGACATAACACTAGACTATATCAATTTCACCATAGGATCTTAGATAAATCAAGGATACATATACGGTCATATTAAAATCATGTAATTACATCACGAACAACCATTATTCACTTAATTGGGCCGATATACAACCATACCCACATCATGAAGTCAATTTAGTAAAGTGGGGGATTCATGGGTTCTTGGGGGATTTCATCATCAATCAACAATTAAACAAAAATTCAATCATAATCCATCATAAATCAGTCATTGAAAATGTTTTGAAAGAGAACCCATGACTTAGATTGAAACACTAGCTTTTGGGTGAAATTAAAAGCTTTGAAATCATGTTTTGAAGGGACATTATGGGTGAAGGCTACCCATAGATGAAAAGCCACCATACCTTATGAAGATTTCCTCAAGAAATTGAAGAGAAAAGGCTGCTCCTTGACCCCTAGACTTGACATTTTTCTTGTCTTTTAATGGAGTTTTAGAGAGAGAATATTTGGAGAGGGAAGTTGGTTATGATTTGGGGTCTTGAGATATAATGAGTTAATAGGGTGTTTAATGAGTTAAAATAGAGTGTGTGTGTGTGTGTGTGTGTGTGTGTGTGTGTGTGTATCAAACGACCCTACTTAAAGCTAATTAAAAATAACTTACCTAATTGAACCCTCCTTTGGCCGAGACTAGACAGAACTGCAGGCCACGACTCACGCCCTCCACTCACGGATCATGAGTGGACCTACGAGTCATGCTGCTGGCCCATAGGTTAGGGTCTGTAGCTCCTAAAGTGAGCTCTTAACCCACGACCAGGTCATACGGGGCATGGATGGACTTACACCCAGTAGGTCCCATCCATAGGTCATGAAGTTGGGCACTTTAGGGCTGTTTTGGGGTTAGGCTTTAGGGTTCTCCTCAAGGATCCTTGGGGAGTCATACCTTGATGTTTAACCCCTAAAACCTTCATACTAAGTTCGGGAAGTCATTTTACACTTATAAACCCAACATCAAACTCAACAACACACTCGTAAGGCTCTAGTTTCACTTACTAGTTTTCTGGGTTATCACAACCACTAAACACCTGATTATTAATAGTTGTTGATCACATGTGTTAAACATTGTAATAATCATTCAACCAACTATGTTCATTAATATTGTATATTGTAAGCATCATCTTTCATGTTTCTTCATATAAAATTACATTAAGAAATGCATTTGTTAAAAAAATAAAGAAACTTTGTCATTTTTGAGTAAATTCAAATGAGATGGGGAATTACGATGTATGTCCCACTGACACAATTTATGTCTAATGCTCAACAAAATTTCTCTAATGGCAATTGTTATTGCTCAAGCTTCATTAGTTATAATACGTAGGGTAATACTTTTCATTGACTTTAAAAATGTCAAGAATAACCGTATGAAGCTTCAAATAAAAAGCACATTCAAAAATTATATTTTATCCATGATTATTTATTCAAATAAATGATGCATAAATCATATGATACTTACATGTTTGATAAATGGTGTCAAAATACACGACATCACCAAAAAAAGTGTAGTTAATTATGGATCGACCATCTCTCTATAAAAACAATAGTTATACACCCTTCAAATTCATCCTAGTATAGTAAGTCTCACTCATTAACAACACTTTGAGAATGATCTCATTGCACCTTGGAGTTCATCAAATGATCTATATATTAGATAGAACTTGAGAATTAAGTAACATGCAAGAATAATAATTAATATTTATAGTCTTTTTAACTATTTATTAAAATAAGTCTTTTCACCGTTAGTTTATGTTAGCTACTAACTTAACTTCCTTTTAGGTTATAATTTATATTTATTGTATTTTAATAATTTATTAAAATAAGTCAACAAATATACTTGTATTTCTATTATATAGTTAATTAAACTTAATTCGGTATAAATAGTAGTGTGTTACGGTAGATCATTTTAATGGTGTAATAATGATAAAAAGTTCAAAATTAAATTATTTCTAAATTAAAAAAAAAAAAAAAAAAACATCATCAATTTAAATATGGTTATCACTCGAGAAAACCAAATAACAAACCACCTATTAATTTTCTTTTTGATACCACCTCAAATAACAATTAGTTAATCAACACCTAAAATGATGATTTTGATGGTTAAATTTAAATATAAAAAGGATCAAAGGAAAAACTATACTAATAACAACACCTCCAATATTGAAATTATTGATTTTATAAAAATATTAATTGAAACTTCATATTCAATCCTATTTTCTTTCTACTTTTCTGGGTTTTGAGGGATGGGTGGGGGTGAGGGTGAGGGTGATTGGGGCTTCCATACACTTTAATGAATATAGATATTTTCTGGTTATTTTGACCTATATTCCTTAAAAAATGTCTAATGAGATACTATAAAAACATCAACTAAAGATTAAAGAAAATTATAACTATGATATCTTGATTTTTCCCTTTCCTTATTCAACATTTACTTAATCTTTGTTGATGCCAATGTTGTTAACAATAGCATAACTTATTGCTTCTGTGTTCATTGAAACCCTTTAATTCTCAAGCTCTGACATATAACTTTTAACTTCTTTTCGTATCATGTCTTGCAATTCTATCAAAATATTTGGGCTCAACAAATGTTTCTCCGTACTTGCGACCAATATTTCCACTCCGAGTTATTGAAATTTGGGGCATAAAATTTGATGAAGTTGGCTTAGATGCCGATATAGGTGCTGGTTGACCTATTTGCTCGATTCAATTTACTTGATTCAAATACTTGGTAGATCTAAATCTAGGTAAAGAGAGACTCAAATTTGTTGATGATCGGACATTACTGGTGCAGATGATGAAAGAATCAAAATTTCACCTAGTGGGGCACTGGGCGGATAAAGACTCAATTGAGGTAACCTAGATAAACCAAAGATGTTCATATTAGATACACATAGACTCAGAGATGTTGATGGTTCAGGCATTACTGGTGAAACAGATAAAAGAGGAAAAATATCACCTAGTGAAGCAGGTGGATAAGGACTCAACTAAAGGCACCTACATAAATCCAAATTGTCTAAATCATATCCAGGTGGACTCAGAGATACTAAGGGATCGGGTATTATAGGTGAAAATTCTAAAAGAGGTAAAATTCGACCCAATGGGGCAATGTGAGGATACATACACAACTGAGGAATTCTATCAAAACCCAAATTACTCATATCAGATATATATGGACTACCTAAATTTTGACACGCCCCAATACTCAATGATTTTTTTAATGGAGGTTGAGGAGTTTCCAATGTCAAATCTTTTGACATCGAAGGGCGCTTCCGTTTAAGGGTGGAATTCCAATGATTTTTTATCACATTATCTATTCGACCTGGTAACAAATGAGCTATCTTAGCCCATCGGTTACCTAATTTGTCATGAGCTGTGATAATAGTCTTATCTTCATCAAGAGTAAAAGGTTGATGCTCCACCTGATGATTAAGCTGATTACACCACCAAAACCTACACGATATTCCATATCGACTAGAAATCAATTGGCCAATAAGAGACCAATTCTCCACTCCATGTTCCTTCACTAGCGTCTGAAATAGTCCATCTTTGTTAGGATTCCATCGACACTTGATCATACTTGTTTTCTTCAATGTTTCCATTGTATAAAACCAATGAGATATTATAAATGGGAGAATGGGTTCTTGTGTTTACTTGATAAAAACTTGTAGGGAGAGAGGGATATCTATAGTGGGGGTGGGGATAGAAGGGATAAGATCATAGTAATATTGAAGTTTGACTAGTAGTTATTTTAGGATTAAAAACATAATGACAGTCAATATAACAATTTTAACTACAATTATAGTTTGACTAATAGTTGCTTTTAGGGAAATTCTTTTTAAGTGTATTCACATCAAACTAAAAAATATAAAATATTTACTTTGATATGTATTTTTATTATTTAATTACAATTGATCAACTATATTCTAAACTTAACATGAAATGTGGTGTCACGACCTGACTTCCCGAGTCATGGTGGCACTTACTATAACCCACCTGTAGGAAAGTCAACCCTTTCCCAAACGACAAGTAATGGTACCAGGATAGAACTAACTACAAAATAACACTAACAATAAGAAAAGATAGAAACGAAGCAAAGCAAAAACTATATACAATAGAAACCCTCCAAGAACCTGGATGTCACGAAAAAAAAGCTATCTAATATGAATAAATACAAGTCCGAAAAGTGGACAACAACAAATTCATCTCAAAGGAAAAAGACTAGCTAACATGAGTATAGAAGGAGACATGCTGATCTAGGGCGCCAAGTACTCAGCCTCATCTCCCATATCCCCAAAATGCAGAAGATGGAATGAACGACCATCATCGATAGCTGGTACTAGGACATACATCACGAAAATATTCATATAGATTAAGTACCTACAGAAAGGTACTCAGTAGGCATCATAGGCCGACTAAGCAGGAAACATAAAAATAATCTGAAAAGATAGAATCTAGAGGGACACATAGGTCAAAGCGGGTATAATAAGAGTATGTAAAAAGTAAATCTAAGTACACCTAAACAAAATTTAAGTTAACCCCAAAAGCCCAGAAGGTACACTAGCACAAATTTAAATAAAACTCGAACAGCCCCATACGCCTAATAGGTACAAAAAATAACTATGTCCACTAAGTAAAAAGTACCATGAGCCACAAGTCCGACCCCCCACCCATGTAACCATTAAGCCCAATCAACTCACATCCCAGCTAGCAAGAAAGACAATCAATCTAGGCTGCCAAACTAACATGTCCACTCATAACCCAACTAGCAAGAGTGACCCGAGGGTATGTCGACTCCAAAAAGGATCTCATATAAGGCCACCCAATCAGTAGTCCACTCCTATGGGCGTAAGTTATCCAGCTAGCAAGAGTGACCTAGGGCATGTCAAATCTGAAGAGGATCTCAAGTAGGATCCAAACCACTTTGGATCATCATCTACTACCAATGGATCACAAAAGGCTTCTAGCCTAAAACACAAAAATCCCGAGAAAGCACAAAACCTCTGGTACTAGATCAGAGTTGCAAAAATAGAGAGAGAAGACAAAAGGTTTAACAAGTTGCGGAAATGCCTAGAGTAGGCCTCAAACTATTAGAACCAACTCTACTATCCAGTCTACAAGGACCTACTCTATCCGAAATGATGTCGAAGACATACCAAATCTACAAGGTTTATGAGTCTAAGGCAACACTAGTTTATCCTAGACTAAGGCCAAACATGCTTCAGAAATTAAGTAATAACAGAAGTAATGCACACACGCAACAACACACGTACAACCCCAACAAGCATGGTACTACACTCAAAACTATGTTGATCAATCCTAAAATATGGTTTCTAATAATATAAGCAAGAATAATTAGGCACCCGCCTCCAATTCATACTAATCATCATTAATTCAAACATTCAAGCTCAATCTGAATAGAAAGGAAATCAAAGCCTACATGTAGGCAGAGCGTGTACGCTCCAAATTACAATAATAGAGTTTTTCCTATACAAACAACCTTTGAACGTTGCCACACTATCAATAATATGATGACAATGTTAGTATAGGTCATTAAGACACCAAAATCACATAAAACTTAAATGGACCAATTTTCGATTCAAATCAGAATTGTGGGACCTGTATCAAAATTTCCAGAGTTGAATCTGTCAAGAGGTCCTAAACTATGCCTCAAACTTGTGTTCCAAAATTGAACACAATTTGAGGCCTAAACATCCAACACAACAAACATGCAATTTTAATCAAGAAAACCAAGATAAAGCAGACTAAACACAGCCAAAGTCACCTTAAACGGATGTTCTTCAGTAGCTCCCAATCACCATCCCATATAGCCACGCTCTCAAAGATAACACAACACTTTAAATCACTCAATTCTGACTTAAAATGACCAAGAATCACCAATTCAATATTTGAAACTAAGTTGCCTTCCGTCTATGTCTTATTTGAAGTATGTATGTGATTCTTCATCTCGAACATGACATGCTTTTGCAAACGCGGGACTCATGAACATTATGAGGGCCTAACAAATGCACCTAGAGAAAAAATAACTTCCCGCAATAGCTTCAAGGTTACCATGAATAAAAACTCAGCGATCGTGGCCCTCAGGTTATCAAACCTCCATGAACACGACTAAGAGCTCGCCAACGTGAAGGACAATGTGGCCCTCATCAACATTTTCTTATTAGCTGGTTTGGCAAGTTCTAAATCTCTGATAGGGAGTTTTTAATTCTATATGAACTTGTGCACGTAAATGAGACATTCAATTCCAACCAATTTTGATATTCCAGACTCAATAGAGCAGTCAAAATTCCCATACAAGGTCATCTCGGTAAAAAGTTGATCCCACCCACAAACTTTGCTTTAAGCCATAATCCGTAAGGGGCTCAGAAATAGATTAGAAGCCTCGGGTTCAAAATGAAGGGTTGTTCTAGACCAAGTTCAACATTCTAGAGATAATCAATGTGATAGAATTCTCTTCCAATTTTTTTATTCAGAATGTTGAGTGAAGTCAAACTTAGGCCTTATCTGATTTATTTTTATCAAGTCTCGAATGAATCTTAGAGGTCCTTTTGGAGTTTTTCTCAAATAGTAAAACCTAGTTTTGGTGGTGGAGACCATTAGCGATGAACAAATTCTATTTTAGCAATAGGAAATGACTTTTTGCTACAAGAATGATAAGTTATAAATCTCAAATTTCCAGCCTTCTCCCCTAGTTTTAAAATGTGATTCTAAGAGCTCTAGACCTCCAAATTGGGCAATTTTGAGTGATGGATGTCTGTAATTGGTGGGGCTACGTGGTGGAGTGATTGGGGAAATGTGGAAGTCATTGTTTGAAGGTAATTTCCACCCCAAAGATGATGCATCAGCTTGATTTTGGAGATTTAATGGTGATTTTATTGCATGGGCTGTTTTAGCCCGTTTCTCAGCTCAAATTTGCCTATTTTTGGGACGCAAGTCCTAGAGCTATTTAATACCTTTTGATGAAGTCAATTTTTGGATTTTCGGCATTGGTCATACATTCCAGTTTAGACTTGATTTATGTCTATCTTCAATTATTGCCTTTTTGTGTCTAAACATCTGTATTGACTTTGTGATCATTACAATATTAGTGTGGCAGTGATCGGAGGTGTTTCAAAAGCAGATAGCTCTTGTGCGGTGGATTCGAAGCACGTGTGATCGACTTTGAGGAAAGATTCAGTTTACATTCTTAATTAGGCTTTACTAGATGATGTTCAATTTGAATTGCATGTGATCTACGTTTCTCTTTGCTAAGTACTAGAATTGCTTCCTTTATTCTATCTATTCTTGACTTGCGTAGAAGTGTTAAGCTTGTTGTGGGTAATGGGATTCTTAGTTTAGGCTAGAATACTTGCTTATGAGTTATATTGGTATGATTATCCTTTTTAGGATTAGTATTTGAGGCCTTACGCTAGGATTGATCCTTATATGCCTTAGAATGTGTTGAAGCGCCCTTGTAGTTGTGTTCTTCTTCCGGTAGGGATAGTTTCATATGGTGTATCTTGTCTTCAAGCTTGATACCTTATTGGTTGTCATATCTATAGGTTGCCATGAGATGTGCTCGATTGTGAGCAAGAGTGGCAAATTTGAGGTCAGGCGTCAATCCTTGTATTATTCTCTCCCATTACTTAATTCTGAGCCTCTCCATGATTCCTTCATTTTATGATTAGTGGTAGGTTTGTAATGCCTTTATTGAGATTGTTGTTTATATTAATGGGCCCGAAGTTGTGGTCTAGGTCAAGTTGGATTCCGAGTTAGTTCTCTTTGGCTTGTAGCGTGGTAGTATTAGTATTGTACTTTTGATTTTGTGTGCCTTCTTTGGATATTGGTGATGACATGTATTGCATTGGTTTCTCGTACTCACGTGCTTTGGGATTCAATCTCAGTTCATGCCTTAGTTCATCATAGCCTCCTATTCTTAGATGTGGTGTGCCTCACGCCCATGAATTAGACACTACTTAATGTGACTTTCATACAACCTAGGACACTTCAATGATGCTTTGGTACAAGTTTGTCATGACCCGAGACTATGTCCTAGTCCTAACAGAATGCTTAGAGAAAAAAGTGACTCCAAGATAACCTCATGGTCTGGCATCTAGCATGACATTAGAACATACAGGAAATAATAATGAAATACTAATGCAGAAAATGATTCTGAAAAATAGTCTATTAAACTCAAATATTAGATAGACAAAATCTGAATTTAACATAAGCTGAAAAAACTAATAGTTGACTATTTGAAAGTCTCATCTACGATGAGTTTCTAGGACAGTCCCTTAGCTAATTTCATCTATATGGAAAAAAATAGAGCATTATTGAATGAAATAATAGTATTCGACTTTGAAAGACGAGGACTCACCAACAGGTACTATCGAGCTTATTGAAAGTCATACTAATCATTACCTAAATGTTGAACATTCAAACCTATTCTTACAAAATATATAGGCGAAAAAATATGCAGTAAATTTTTGAATTTACTAAGTATGTGAGACATGTATGATAAAACAACAATTGAATATGTTGAAATGAAATGACATAAATTGATGCATTGACCTAGTAAATAACATGAATTCCTAATAAAAATGTTGTACTGAAATAACTGAATGCTTGGTCATATCATAATTGAAAAACTGAATTTTGGGAGTTTCGAAAACAAACATATAACCATGTGAGATACCACGAGGAGTTTGATGTATAATTCTTATCAAAAGGACCCAATATACTTTTTAAGGTCTAAAGGCTGATTTGAGCTAATATGGATCCACTAAGCTAATGCATGTATAAACCTAAGGATTTAGGCCTCAACTAATGGGTAACCCTTATAATCCTACTTTCGTAGTTATAGGACATAGGGATTGCTAGTAAAGGTATAATGCCTCAACTAATGAGTGATACTTCATTCCTAGGTCTGCTCATTGTGAAGTAAAACTCCCAAAGTAAAATATGCAAATAATATAAACCGATAATAATATGGGATACTAAATTATAGTTATTAACTGATAATCAACTGAGTAGCTCATAAATTTTGATAACTGATATATATACCGATAGACACTTTATCCAAAAGAATCTTAGATTTTAAAATATGGTAATATGGGACATGCATGATCTGAAATAACATAATTTTGAGACATCAAAATATGTAGTTCTAAGGGTTGAAGAAACATTTTTACTGATTTGTAGATAAAATTACATGTTTTCAACCATTCATTAAGAAATAGGCTAAGTACCTTACTCAAAGTCAATAGGAAAGTCAATATCACGCTTTGTGAGTTGACCAGGAAGGTCACTAGGAAACACATCCACAACCTCACGAACAAGTCGAATGCAGTCAACTAGAGGGATCCCCTTACTCACATCCCACACATAGGCCAGACACGACAAACACCCACTACCCACTAACCTCCGAGCTCGAATAAAAGAGATAACTCCAATCGGTGCGCTACTAGTAGAGCCATACAACACCAATCGGGGAAATACAAGGCATGGCTAAGGTAATGATGTTAGAGAAACCATCTAAACCACACAGTAAGTAGATAATTAGTCCATGCCCAGAATCACATTGAAGTCAAGCATATCTACCAATATAAGGTTAGACTGGATGTCACGCTCGTGGGGAGTAGCTAAGCTTGATTGAAATAGCTGATCCACTACTAAAGACTCACCCATGCGAGTTGATAGACGCAATAGCGCTACTATAGGCTCAAAATTCATACCCATATGAGAAACATAAAACATAGACACATAAGAATAGGTAAAGCTCGGATCAAACAAGGTCGAAGTGGGCTTATGGCATAAAAAAATAGTACATGTGATCACATCGTCTGATGCTTTAGCTTCTGCCATTGCAGGAGTTGCATTGAAATTGCCTTGTCTGCCTTTGTCCTAGCTATTAGTTAACCACCCAACCTGCCTCCTCGAGGACCACCTTGAATGTCATGCTCTCTATTGCAATGGTCCTGACCCTGACCTCTACCCTAGCTGGAGGTGGTGCTAGTAGAGCTTGTAGAGGTGGTGGAGTTTTCTATTTAGCGGGAGCATTCTGCCTATGCAAAGGGAAATCTATGGCCCACTGATCAAACTCACCATAGTCAAACAACCTAGAGATGATCTTCTCCTAGAAGAACGACCACCACGACCTAAAGCACAAGAGTGGGACCTATGACTCTAGCTAGAGCCAACCTTGCTTCGACTTTACCGGTCACCATCTGAAGTCTACAATAATGATTGAATAGGCCGACTGGGCTGACCTATTGAAAGCATTGTCGAGTCCTATCATAGGTTTCTCTAGGCCTACAATGAGATATGTGTTTGCTACCCTCATATATAACTCTCTTATTGTTGTACCGTTGGGCATCACGATGAAACTACTCAATAGTTCGGGTGTTGTCAACAACATCCAAAAGTGACTGACCTACAGGGAAAATAGATTGAGTCTCAATCTACAACTAATGTCTTAACCCACAGACAAAACACAAAACTCTCTAGCTCTCCAGTAGGTAGAGTAGTAGTAACATGACAAGAGTGTTCGTGAAACATTGCCTCGTACTCATACATTGTCATAGAACCCTGCTCCAACCTAAAGAACTTATCGTGGAGATGATCTAAAATGGTGCAAGGGATGAGCATGGCCAAGAAGGCCTTAGAAAACTCAGCCTAGGTTATTGGAAGAGACCGAGTTGGCCTAGTCTCGATGAAGCTGTACCACCAGTGTCTGGCTGGCCCATCTAGCTGATATGTAATGAAGTGGGCTACTCTCAACTCCACTAGACCCAGACTATAAAGCCGCTCCCGGTGAGTAGTCAAAAACTCGTAAGCATCCCCACCCACAACCCTAGAAAACCTCGAAAATGAAGGTATCAAGAACACTCTGAACATCTTCTACTCCTCTAGCAGCATATTTTTTACCGCAATCACAGGTTGGGCACCCTAAAGTGGTACACTAGCCTGAGGTTCCTCTTCTGGAGGCTGATCTTGGCAACCTGGTACTAGTGTATGTGCATAAGCTTCAATTAGGGCCTGCTTCATCCCCTTAAACATGTTCAGAAGCTGAGTAATGGCTACTTGGAGATCTGAAGGAATAATCGGTCCGGGTGGTGGCTGAGAGTGTCTCGTCCCCACCAACAACTCTAAAACATGGGCTTCTAGAGGTTCCTTTACGAGATTCAGACCCCGCTCTCTATTTAGGGATGGTGTTGCACCCCTACAAGGAAAGGGAGGTTGACCCCTACCCCAAGCCACCGCGTGGAACGTATGAGCCATCCTGTAATCAAACCCATACCCAAAACAAGAAGTAATGAGTACTAAGGTAGAACTAACTAGAAAAGAACACTAACAACATAAAAGATAGAATGGAAGCAATCCAAAAACTATATTAAATCGGAACGAACATGGAAGTCACGAGCACAGAGCTGTCTAATATGAAAAATACAAGTCCCAAAAGTAGACCACAACAAGCCATGTCAAAGGCAAATGACTAGCTAACATGAGAACAGATGGAGATAGGATAATCCATGATGCCAAGTACTCACCCTTGTCTTCAATATCCACAAGTTAAAAAAGATGGTACAAATGACCACCACTAATAGCTATACTAAGACCTACATCATGAAAATATGCAGACTGTAGCATAAGTATTCGCTGGATGATCGAATATTAGGAACTATGGGCTTCTTCCATGATTCTCTCTGGGAGTTCATCCCCACTTAGAACACACAACTTACCTTGATGCCTCAATACACCATCTCCCCCTTGTGCAAACACTATCACTTTCTGCTTATGCATATTTATTCAACTCAAGTATAATAGGATCCTTTTCCTATTTCTACTTCATTTCTGAAACTAGAGATGATTCATCCCCATTCATCATGACCACTCCACCTTTATTGGAATCTCACAAATGGACTCCCTGATGTGAAAGTCTGTGAACTTCCTTATCCAATTCTTTCATGCCTTCCTCGACATGAGCAGTACTCCTCATGGACAACCTGCTCAAGGCATCAGCAACAACATAGCCTTACTTGAATTGTATAGAATACTCATATCATAATCTATGAGTAGTTCTAGCTATCTCATTTGTCGAAGATTTAGCACTTCCTGAGTTAAAAAATATTGGAGACTCTTGTTGTCGGTGAACACATCAACGTGAACAACATAGAGATAGTGACGTCATATCCTGAAAGAAAAAACTATTGTTGCCAACATGAGATCATAAGTCAGATAGTTCTTTTTGTGACCTTACCATTCTTCATCAATACACAACCAAGTCCAACTTTTGATGCATCGCAGTAAACAATAAAATCCTATATACCTTATGGTAGGGTCAACACCAGAGCAGTAGTTAATCGAGTTTTCAATTCCTGAAAGACTTTTTCACAAGCATCAAACCATTGAAACATAGCTGTTTTTTAAGTAAACTTAGTCAACGGGGATAAAGTATATGAAAACCCCTTGACGAACATTATATAGTAGCCAGCCAAACCAAAGAAACTCATTATATGAGTTGGAGATGTGGGTCTGGGTACTTCCTGTACTACTCCAATATTCTGATTGTCAACTCGAATTCCATCACTAGACACTATATGGCAAAAGAATGTCACAGATTCAAGCCAGAACTCACACTTATGAAACTTGGCATATAAATCTTGATCTTTGAGAGTTTTGAGGACTATTCTAAGATGACTAGAATAGTCATCTTCATTATTTGAATATATCAATATGTCATCAATAAATACGATAAAAACATATCGACATACTACTTAAATACTTTGTTTAAAATATCCATAAATATTGCAGAAATGTTAGTCAAACCAAATGACATAACAAGGAACTCATAATGACCATAATGGATCCTGAATGTTGTCTTCAAGATGTCACTTTCTCTCACTTTCAACATATGATAGTTAGATCTCATATCTATCTTAGAGAAACAAGTGGCACCCATAAGTTGGTCAAAAAGGCCATCATTCTTAAAAGGGGAGACATATTCTTTATGGTTACCTTGCTCAATTGGCAGTAATTGATACACATCTTATGGGAACCATCTTTCTTTCTCACGAATAAGACCAGAGCGCCCCAAGGTTAGACTCTTCATTAGATGAAACCTTTATCAAGAAGATCTTTTAACTATTCTTTTACCTCTTTTAACTCAACTAGAGCCATTTTATATGGTGGAATATAAATGGGTTGAGTATCGAGAAAAATAATTATTCTAAAGTCTATTTCTCTCTCAGGAGAAACTCTGGGAAGATCATCTAGAAAGACCTCTAGAAACTCACTCATAACTGGAATTGACTAAATAAGCAATGTCTCAATACTAGAGTTATTAACTCGGACTAAGTGATATATACACCCCTTAGAAACGAACTTTCTAGCCTTAAGGTATGAAATTAAACAACCTTTAGGCACTGCTAAACTACATTTCAACTCTAAAACTGGCTCAGTAGAAAAAAGAAACTTAACTATTCGAGTTCTACAATCGACTGAGGCATAACAAACATGAAGTCAGTCCATACCTAGAATAACATAAAATTCTATCATATCTAGCTAACTAAGTTAGCCATGGTGTCCTTGTGATTGACAGAGATGGTACAATCACAATAGACTCTTTTTGCTAGAATAGACTCACCAACAGGTGTGGAAATACTAAAGGGCTCAAGAAGTTTTTGAGGGGAAATGTCGAACCTCATGGCTACATAAGGAGTTACGAAATACAAACTCATACCTAGATCAAGTAAGGCATAAACATCAAATGTAACTACTTTAAGCATACTAGTGACAACATCTAGTGAGTTCTCCTTATCCTGGTGACTAGCTATAAGCTATAGCATACAAACGGTTCATACCCCTGCATATTCCTAAAGTCACTCATCTCTAGGTTTTTCTATTTGCTGGAGGTGCTAAAGAAGAATGGGCTTTGTTGCCCCCATTACCCTACCTATAATTAGAGAATTCACTCATGAAATGACCCATTTTACCACACATGAAACATGTATTGGAGTCATCACAACACTCTTCTGGATGGGTCCTACCACACTTAGCACAAGGTGGGCTCTGAAACCCCTGTGCCACACTATCATGAGACTAAGTACCCTGAGCTTTGAAATTCTTAGAACTCTAATTCCTGCGGCCATTCTTGTTTCTTGGTGCAGGTGCACTGATTGAAGATGGAGCATGTCCAGATGACCAATGCCCATTCCCGATTTATTGTTACCTAATCTCAGTACTTGTTGTCTTGGCCCTTTTGTTGTGAAACTGTTATTTATCCTTTAACTTATCCTGCTTAACCTGTTGCACATGAACCATGAGTCTAGCTATGTCCATGTCCCCTATAAACATAGATGTCTTACCTTTCTTATTGGATAAACGGGATAGCCTGGACACGAACAAACTCACCCTGCTTCTCATATATTCCACCATCTCCGGTGTATAGCGGGATAACTAAGTAAACTTGGGATTGCACTCCTGCACACTGATCGCTTCCTGTTTTAGGTTCAAAAACTCTTTCACTTTAACTTCTTGTCAGGACCCAACCCACCGGACCGTGCGGGCACCTACATACTACCACCTAAGTAAAAGAACCCCCTTATCCCAATAGTTACAACATGCGGAAAATTATATAAAACAAAAATAAATATGTTAACAGGATTTTATAAATAAGAACCTTTAACACAATTTTGGTTTAAGACTTGTACAGTAATTAACACCCCCAAGGATCTAGTCTAAATAGGTACAAGAGCTACTAAGAGTGCAACAGGACATAATAAGTAAAAGATGCAGCTCCCACCATGCGGAAGGAAAAGTAGAAGCTACTGGAGAATTTCTTCATCTTCATCTAATGAAACATCACCGATCCTGCATCTAGACTATGCCAAAAAGGCATAGCAAGAGTAGTATCAGTACAAAACTACACGTACTAGTAGGCATCATCAGTCAACCCGACGCCCACCACATAATATAAAATTTCAACTAGAAAGATCATGCAATAAATCCACTCGCTCCTCCACCTTTACCCTTTCTCGAATACCTCTGAATTATACTAGTACCTTTACTACAAATCACTGTCTCAGTCGACCTACTTACTAGATTCTTAATGATAGCCTAACCATTCTAACACATAGTAGAGTCCACCATTATAACTACAAGCATTCTAACTAACCACTCACGACAACCCTTACTTTCTCTTCATACTACCCAGCCCTTGCCACTTGGTACATACTTCAAGGCTTCTAAATACTAACCGCAAACCCCTTTCTCCATGATGGGATCTACCTAAGTATTTTTGCCATGTACACCTGATGAGTCCACAAATTGGAATCATTTAGGGCTATATCTTAATAGAAATAGTGTCCTCAAATGCTTATTTTATTTCAATATCTGATGAAAACCCTTAAGTTTCAGGTATTTGAAGTTTGAAGGAAAGCATGGACACTACATCGCAAAAAGGAATGAAAGGGCTAAAAAGAACGAAGAAATGAAGGCCTGAGGATCACCAAGTTCACTTGGCGAGTCGTCGAAGGGTCTTACTTCACCTTTTGTTCCAGTGTGCTAAGCCCTGAAGGAAAGGATCAAGTCGGCAGAAAAAGGGAGCAGTTGGTGCATCGCCGAGAAGTTTCGCGAAGTAGTACCATGTCACCCACTGACCCAGAGAACGGCGATGTTGAAGGTTGTTGCAAGACGGTGATGAACTATACCAAAGGTCGAATCGCCAGGTTGATCGACGATTCCTACTAACGACGCCAAATGATCCGCTGCAACACAAATCTGTGAAAACTATAAATACTAGTTATTTTAGGGGTGGAACAATTAATATAATTTTCATATATAATAGTACTTTTTGATATTTTTGCTCTAAGTTTGAGAGGGTTTAGAAGACTTGAAGACCCAAAGGGCTTAATCTTCAAGATTTGGATTTGGGTCTCTTAGATTATTCAATTTCGGCATGTATCAAGACTTAAATCTTCATACCCAGTTGAATGCGAGTTCAATTTGGTATAAATTTCTATCTCTTATACGTGTGTGTCTAAAAATCCCAATTCTTGGGGTGTGATTTAGCGAATATGTGTTAAGATAATTATTGGGTCTTGCTTGCTGATAGTTTAATCGTAGTTTAATTATGCTTTCGTTTATTAGTTGTGGATGAATTTAATGAATTTGTTATTGCAAATACAAGTTTATTTATGTATTTTTGGCTTGCTCGAGAGAGAGCTCGTACAACTAAAACTACAAAATTGATGGCTGGCGTGAGTGGGTCGGCGTGAGGTTTAGCTCGAGAGAGTGAACCCTAGTCCCATGTCCACACACTCAGCTCAAGAAAGTGAGTGGGTTAAGGCATAGGCTGGTCTTTATGCGACAAGTGGGTGTCTGGGAGGAACGCATTTGAAACGGGGTAAGTTGCTCGAGAGAGAGAGCTTATCCCCCTTTTAAATTTAGCCTAGCCACAATTATTCTATGAATCTTCTATCTAAAGGATGTAGCCAATAATATAGATTAACTTGTATTCCCATCACATCCTAAGGATCCCCTCTCATTACTTAAGCATTGTTTATTTTGTTATTTTTACTTACTAGTAACAAAACCCCATTGTTAATTGACACTCTTGTGTCCCCCTTTAATTTACAATATTTTTAATCGTTAATGTATTTAGCTACGACTAGTTAGAACTAAATTTTACTTTTCTATTAATTCTCAAAACCACTCTCTTAGGAATGATCCCAACCCTTGGTTGGGTTACTAAACTATTGTACGATCGTAGACACTTGCATCGGAAGTTGTATCTTGATTACGCAAACATTAAAAATGGTGCCGTTGCCGGGGAGTGGTGTTATTTGAGAATTTTTAGATTAGTAGAATTTTTATTCATCTTAGTTGTAGTTTTACTTACCTAATTTTTAGTTTCGTATGTTGCTTGTTAAGTTTTGAAACACAGGAGATGAGTATGTCAAGCAGTACCCGTGAGAAAATGGAGTTCCCTTCATTAGAAGTAATGATGTTCAGGGATCCTATTTTAACTTTCAAACATTGGAAAGTGAACGGATTCATGAGGCATGGGCAAGGTTTAAATCGCTTCTGCTTCGATGCCCTACCCATGAAATTCCCGATATAGTCCTCTTGGACTACTTCTATAGAAGTCTTGGTCCTGAAAGCAAAGCATTGGCTGACCGACTAATTCCGGGTGGTATCACACATCAGCCCTATATGATAGCGGCCCACCTACTTGATCAAATGGCTGAAGCAAATCAAGAAGCAGAGAAGGACTTTATGTTGGCGCACTGATGGCTCAGATGGATGAGTTGGCCAAAAAGATAGTGGAGATTGAAGTCCAATGCACATAGAAGGACAAATACGTTCCCCCTCATGAGAGAAGAAAGCCCAAGGACAATGAGGGTAAACGTATTGAGGGAATGCTCTCAATCATTCTCAATAAGGTAAGTGAGCATGATAGGGTGTTGGAAGAAGTGAAGGAGAACATCAAATTAATGAACCAAATGATTGGTTCTCATTCCAAATCTATTCAGCTGCTCAAGAACATTACGGGTCATGTGGTGCCTCATCTCCATCAGGCACAAAGCAGGGGCTTGCCAAATGATATTTTGGCTAACCCCAAAATTGAAGTTTAGGTGTTAACCCGCGTCGTGCCATGACTTTAACTAAGGCGTTGTTTGGGAGGCAACCCAAAACCCTTAACTGCTTTAATTTTGTTTAGAAAAAATGGTGTGTTGATGTTATAGGTTTGAGTGTGGAAAGTGTTGATAGATGCAGGTTGGCGAGAAAATGTTCCATTCGGTGCATCGCCAATTAGGTCGGTGATCCCGATGAAGACTGCCATTTGGTCTATCACATTGACTGGAGGTCTTGTAAAACTCGATGAAGTAAGTAATAGCTCGGCGCTTCACCAAGTGGATCAACGGGGCAATTAACATCGTCGAATGGATGCGAGTTGGATGGGCACTAATAGCCAAGGGTTTTAAAGTTTTGAAGTCTTCACTTTTTCCCGATTTCAAACTTTGCAAATTCGCCCTTAGTAAGTATTTTCAATACTTTTGCATTCCAAGTATTTTAGTGGTCGATTTGTGCTTGGAGTTGGTTTACATTGCCGCCTAGCACTTCAGATATCCTCTTAATCAACAAATCAGGTTGGTTTTTCGAACCCTGAGGCTACTATGAAAAATTTGTTCTCATATGCAATTGGATTTATCGTATTGATGTGTGTTGGGCCTCTTTGATAGATTTAGATTGTCAAAATGCCAAATTCAATTTATAAATCTTGCCCATTTTATCTTGATTTTTGAACTCTCTTTTTGTTGCACGTAGAACTGAGTAAAATTTTGTGGGGTTGTGCGTGCATGATGTTTATCATGATTAATTGTACTAGTGCATAGTTTAATTTTGTTTTCAGGGGTTATGGGGTTGAAGTCGAGAAGTTAGGTTGGAAATAGGCACGTTGGGACGTTAGGCGAGCTGGGTCGAGCTCACTAAACCACTCAGTAGTTTGCCTAATGACCCCATATCGCCTTTTATTTCATGCTACTTGTGATATGGGTCCTGTAACTTTCAGCGAGAAATCTTTGATCGCCAAAAGTATTCGCCGACTCGCCGAAAGTCTCCTTGATTGCCCTTTGTCTGCACCCCTGAACATTTTTGCACTGTATCCTTCGGCGGATAAAACCATGCTCCCCAAAGCAACTTGGCTACTAGCCGATCTATTTGACGAGTTTTTCTGCAATTGTGTCCATATGAATTTGATTTAGTTGTTTTAACTTACTCCTAATTCTTTGCAAAATGGCTAGATCTAAAGTTGTAGGAAGAAACAGGCCACCCCAAGGTAAAACAAAAGGGATTACAATCAACGAGGATGCAGATGCATCTAGAAGCAAGATTGCTAAACTTCCCATAACTAGTGGAAAAGGCAAGGGCAAAGACAAGACCCTTGAATTATCATATGAAAGCACTGACAATGATGGTTTTTATAGAAATGACCCCAACCTATCTGAAAGTGAAGGTGTGGGTTCTAATGAGGATGATCTATTAATAGCACAGAGGGCTGAGCGGCGAACTAAGAAGCTGAATGATCCATCCAGGGTCAAGACTCCCCAGCCTACCACCATTAAACCTCCAGTTTCATAACAGGCAATGGTACTAGCACCTCCAGTATAGGTTCCCCCACCTAAGTCAATGAATCGAGAAAAGGCTGAGAGGCTGAGGACAATTTTGGAGGAAAAGCGTATGTCCATAGACGGGGTTATAGACAGGCACCCAGAGATAATGGAGTGCTTGAGGTACCACAAGTTTCAAATCTTCACTAAACCCTAGGGCCTTTATATTCCAAACTGGGTGAGAGAGTTCTACAGTGCACTAATACCCCAGAAAAAGCAGCTAGCAGCAGCCTTCAAAGAAGTTGACTATGTGGTTGTCAGAGGAAAGAGAGTGAAGTATGATAGTGATGCAATCAATGCAGTCTTGGGCATGTCCACGAATATTGGGGATCATTTCCAGCACTTGATCAGAACAAAGAAGCTAGATGAGATAAAAAAGTGGTTAGCCCCAATAATTTCAGATGTGGCTCAAAAGTGGTTGGCGGAAGGAGTTCCAATTGAAAAGAAAGAACTAAACATAGCCACAAGGTTCTGGTTCAGTTTTATCAGCAGCATAATTGTGCCATCCTAGAATGAGTCAATCCTTCGCCTTGCCAAGGCAGCTTGCCTGGGTTGCATCATAAAGGAGACTCGAACAAACTTGGATACAATTATTGCTTCAGAGATACTCATGCATGTAAGGCAGAGTAGAACCTCACTTCCATTCCAAGTCTTGATCACAGAATTATGCAAACGAGCTCGGGTGCCTCGAGATGCCAAGAAGGATATGGAAGTGATTCCTACAACCTAAATTGATATCCGGAGGATCGAAGTTGAGTACCTTAAGGATCAACCAGAAAGGAAGAAGGCAGCATCGGTGGAGTTAGTAAACATAGAGTGAACACCTGCTGAGGCATCTCTACCTACTCCGGCCCCTGGGCATTCACGTACATCCATTGCCACTTCTACTCCAGCTGATACTCCAGGTTCTTCTGCTGCTGCACGGTCTCCAAGACCCACAACTATTGTTTCTGTTTCCTGGCTTCCACTCACCCAGGCTTCCCTACTCTGGATGGGACAACTGGCCCTTTTTGCTGATCGTCGGGCCGCTAGTCTAGAGACCTCTATTACAGGCATGATCCAGGTTGCCCTAACTGATGTTGTGATACCTCTGAGCACTACCATTAATGCCCTAGCGGCCAGGATAGCAATGTGTGAGCACAACCAAAGGTCCACAGAGGAGGTGATGCCTTTAAAAGCTGCCATTGTTGAACTGCAAAAAGATGTAGACCACCTGAAGTCCACCGATGTGTCCATGGTCTTTGGAACAGTGGAGATTCCAGACATGCTTGAGATGCTGCAAACCACCACTAGACATGGGGATAGAATGAAGCAGATAGCCGATCTTGAGTTAGAAGCAGAAACTGATGAAGAGATGCTTAAAGAGACTGAGGGAGCTGTACATGAAGACCTGACCAAGACGAAAGCAATTATGATAGATTTTGCGGTGCAAGCTTCCTTAGCACCTGTTGCTGGATCCAGTGGAGCTGGTCCTTCTAGGGGTCACTCCGAGTACTGAAGCCCAAACAAATGGAGCGACCAATTAGCGAGGATCCCCTTATTACCTCCCTCATTGTCTTTCTTTATTTTACCTTTTGGATTCTTTATTTTGAGGATAAATTTCTTTTATTTGTGGTGGGTTGAGGCCCACATTTGTGTGCTATTTGATGTTCGTATGTTGTGTATATTTGGGTTTTGTGCTTAAATTGTGTTTTATCTATTTCTGTGGATGATTGAGCTTATGGCTCCTTTTATTTTAAATTGAAAAATTATTTGGACCCTTTCAAAAAAAATTTATTTTTTCGCACATTTTCGCCACCCTTTATAAGGTCTTTAATGTTGCTGTTCTTTTGCAAAAATTTGAGTCTCGGTTCCAATCAATATCAATGACTTGAATAGTGCTCTCAATCAAACGAACATGAATGTGTGGCTACAATGAGGCCAAATGAAGTTGCATAGACAATATGTGAACTCTTTGCATCTCGTTATGACTAGCCTAGTATCGAATTGAGTCTCTTGTGATGATCATTGCACACTAGCGAAAGTGTGGAGTCTTGTTTGACTTATAGTGTCGATGCCTAGTGTGATGAGCTTACCTGTGAACAATGCATGATAGATCCTAAAATTTTCCCCATTGGTCTGGTCAACTGAGTGATGCTATCTCCTGACATGATCTTAGGCAACTTCTACGAGTGTGATCCAATTTGACATATACCTCTTTTGTGACTTACCTTGTGAGTGTGTGAACCGTTTTTGAACACCCTTTGAGCCTTTCCCTTTTCTTTGGAAGAAACTTGATGGAAGCATTAACCTTTCTTTATCCATCACCCATAATCCTCATGAAGTTGTGGTTAGTTGAATAGCCAACTTAGGCCAAAAGCCTAAGTTGAGGGTGTGTTGAAAAGATAGGGGCAAGTCGAGAAGTTCAAGCAAAGTATCCTCTTACCAATAGTTTTGAGAAAAAAAGACAAAAAAGAGAAAAAAAAAAGAATGAAAAGGAAAGTTGTAGAATAACGTACAAAAGAAATGGGGTTACAAACAATTCATGGGAAGTGAATAATAGGATGACTTATAAGCACTAAAGAGAATGATGAAGGAAAAGGAAAGGAAGTGTTATGAGCACCACATTTCATGAGGAAGAAAGTCATTGAGCCTAAATGACCATACCTTTGTACTCAGCCCCACTACAAGCCTTGAAAAGACCTTTTTGATCTTAAGTGAGCTGAAACAAATGTTGATTGGAAAATACGATTAAATCTATGGGTGAAATTATGCATTATGTTCTTCTTTGTGACTGTGAGCGTTGCATCTAATTTCGAAGCTTTAAACTGTGAAACCATTGTGTGAATATGGAATCATTCTTTGTGTGAGGCATTTGAACTTACATTTGAAGCAAGTATTGTGAGCATGAGATTCGTTGATAGTGGTGAGTGACAACTTGAATCTTTGAGCGCACATTTGATCTTTGCATATGTAAATTGAGTCGTGTTGTGTGCATTCATGATTGAGTCTTGTGTAGCACTATTCGAGCCACCCTTTTTGAACGGCTGAACTTGAGCTTGCCTTAGGACAAGCAAAAGTTTAAGTTGGGGGTGTTGATGAGTCCACAAATTGAACTCATTTAGGGCTATATTTTAATAGAAATGGTGTCCTCAAATGCTTATTTTATCTCAATATCTAATGAAAACCCTTAAGTTTTAGATATTTGAAGTTTGAAGGAAAGCATGGACACTACGTCGCAAAATGGAACGAAAAGGCCGAAAAGAATAAAGAAATGAAGTCCTGAGGATCGCCGAGTCCACTTGGTGAGTCACCAAAAGGTCTTACTTCACCTTTTGTTCCAATGTGCTGAGCCTTGAAGGAAAGGATCAAGTCGGTGGAAAAATGAGTAGTCGGCACATCTCTGAGAAGTTCCGCGAAGCAATACCATGTCGCCCAATGACTCAGAGCACGATGATGTTAAAGGCTGGTGCAAGACGGCAAGGGTGAATTGCCGAGTTGATCAGTGATCCCAACTAACGATGCCGAATGATCCGTTGTGGTATAAATCTGTGAAAACTATAAATACTAGTTAGAGTTGTAGTTTTAGGGGTGGAACAATTATTATAATTTTCATATAGAATAGTACTTTTTGATTTTTTTTTTCTCTAAGTTTGAGAAGGTTTCGAACACTTGAAGACCCAAAGGGTTTCATCTTCAAGGTTTGGAGGGTCTCTTGGATTCTTGAATTTTGGCCTGTATCAAGACTTAAATCTTCAGACCCAGTTGAATGCAAGCTTAATTTGGTATAAATTTCTATCATTTATACATGTGTGGCTAAAAACCCCAATTCTTGGGGTGTGATTTAGCGAATATGGGTTAAGATAATTGTTGGGTCTTGCTTGTTGATAGTTTAATCATAGTTTAACTATGGTTTTGTTTAGTAGTTGTGGATAAATTTAATGAATTTGTAGTTGCAAATACAAGTTTATTTATGTGTTTTCTGCTTGCTCGATAGAGAGGTCATAAAACTAAAACTACTAAATTGATGGCCGGTGCGAGTGGGTCGACATGAGGTTCATCTCGAGAGAGTGAACCCTAGTCCCATGTCCACACACTCAGCTCGAGAGAGTGAGTGGGTTAAGGCGTAGGCTGGTCTTCATGCGGCAAGTGGGTGTCCGAGAGGAACGCATTTGAAATGGGGTAAGTTGCTGGAGATAGAGCTTATCCCCCTTTATGCTTAAGCCTTGTCACAATTATTCTATGATCTTCTATTAAAAGCATACCCAATAATCTAGCTTAACCCATATTCCCTTTACATCCTAACGATCCCCTCTCATTACTTAGAAACCATTGTTTATTTTGCTGTTTTTACTTACTAGTGAGAAAACCCCATTGTTAATTGACACTCTTATGTCCCCCCTTTAGTTTACAATGTTTTAATCGTTAATGTCTTTAGCTATGACTAGTTAGAACTAAATTTAATATTTCTATTAATTCTCAAAACTAGTCTCTTGGGAACAATCCCAACCCTTAGTTGGGTTACTAAACTATTGTATGATCGTAGACACTAGCATCAGAAGTTGTGTCTTGATTACGCAAATATCAACACTACCCCCACTTCTCGCCCTTGAAACACACGGACAACCCTTTACTTGAACACTAGCAACTCTTGAACCCTTGACTCCCCACATACTGTATCACATCCTGGTTTGGGGCTTATCCCTTCTGATTCATTCAACAACGAGATACTTAATCATTTACTCACATAGTAGAACAATCAGATATGGGTCATGATAATCATTTAACAATTCTTGAGAAAACAACATCAATTATCACTTACGAACAATGTAGAGTTTCACAAAGCCAAGATATACCATTATGTCAACTCATTGGTCCTCTCATGGAACCAAAACCCAATAAGTTAGCATTCTGGAACGTGGTATCCAATCCAATGTTTACGCTAGAACATGTCAACCGATCCCATATTTATGCCAGAACATGGAAACCGATCCAAGTTAGTGTGTCGGAATGCAACATCTGATCCATTCAGTAAGCCACAATCACAATCACATGTATATTCTCAAAATCATACAATCAAGTCATGATTCATGGCATACCTCATTCAATTATTCTTATATACGAGTAGTGTGATCCATAATGCAGAATTTCCATACATACATGCATTATAACTAAGCAAGAACCAACATACATCATACAACATGAAATCACAACCATCACAATGAAGTATTCATCGACATTTATCACTTAAACAATAACCCGACCATACTTAGCCCTAGTTCATCACCTAAGGATTCTTCCTATGATTTTATCATCTTTTGTTCGGTGCATGAAGGCCTACGCATAAATCCTACCATTGATTCACATTATATTACACACTGAGCACAAATTTACAACTACTCAATTAATAAAACCTAGCCTACCTAGGCGCCAAGCAGGTGCACGGATTTTTTACTTCGATTCTTGTTTTTTTTTTACTTGGTATGGTGATCTTGATCGGAAAGCTACCATCATCTGTGCTCCTTATGTTAGAAATGTCCTTCTCCTTCCTTCCCAAGCTTAGAGCAGCTTTTTGGGGGTTTCTAGGGTGGCTTAACCCTAAATTAGGCATTTTAGGAAGAAGGAGAAAATAAGAGCTCGCAAAATTTACATTCTGTCTCACCTATCCCGCTCTGGTACTAGCTTACCCCACCGTGACGTTGTCGCCCTAGAGCCACCTAGCCCGCCATAGCGGGACAGTGGCCCAGTAATTTCCCAAATTTTTTGCTTTTCCTAAATAATGACGGTTCAGATCATTACAATATATACCAATTTACCCCTCATTCGTCCCCGAACGACTAGTGCATGGACCATCACACGCCTTATCTCACGTTACTTATAAACTAAGGAATTGGTCCATTACAAAAACTACAATAGATGGTGACTCTTCCAAATCAAAACAAAAAGATGTTATATTTACAGGGTCAGTTAGGAAAATGGCGCATGCAGCCCTTCCGCTAAGGCGGGGCCGTTGTGGTGAGGGATCTCCCGTTGAAGCGAGAGATCGGGAAAAGTAAATAGGGAGGGGAGTTCATTTCCCCTAGTTGTTCCAAACTCTCCCGAAAATTCCCAAAAACACTCTCGATCGCTCTCCTCCGAATATCAAAATCAAGGTAAACTTGTTTAGTAAGTCAATGAAAGCTGCAGGAGCATTTGTTATTTTGAAAGACATAATTAAAAATTCATAATGACCATACCGAGTTCTAAAGGTTGTCTTCGGAATGTCATTATCTCTTACTCTAAGCTGATGGTAGACGGATATGAGGTCTATCTTAGAAAAGAAACTAGCACCCTGAAGTTGGTCGAACCAGTCATCAATCCTAGGGATAGGATATTTGTTCTTGTTTGTGACTTTGTTCAACTGCAGATAATCAATGCGCATTATGAGAGAACCATCTTTATTTTTCACGAACAACACTAGAGCATCCCATAGAGAAATACTAGGTCTGATGAAGCCCTTATCTAGAAGGTCTTTCAACTGCTCTTTCAATTCCTTGAGCCTGGGTGGAGCCATTTTGTAAGGAGGAAACAAATAGGCTAGGTATCTGGGAGGAGATCTATTTCAAAGTTGATTCCCCTTTCGGGAGGAACTCCAAGAAGATCTTCTAGGTACACTTAGGGAAACTCATTTACTACTGGAACTGACTCAAGAGTTGGGGTTTTGGAGTTTGAATCCTTAACCCAAACAAGAGGATAGATATACCCTTTGGAAATCATTGTTCTTGCCTTAAGGTAAGAGATGAATTGACCTACAGGCGCTGAGCTACTACCCATCCACTCTAAGACTGGCTCATGTGGAAATTGAAACCGAACAATCCTAGTTCTACAATCGACTGAGGCATAATAGGAATGTAACCAATCCATGCCTAGAATGATATCGAAATCTACCAGTGTAACTCTACAAGATCTGCTGAGGTGAATTTCTAAGAGACTGTGACAGGGTAATTTCGATATACTCATCTAGTTATAACTAGGTCACAAACTAAGGTAGAGCTGAGAAGGGTTCTGAGAGAGTTTATGGACTGACACTAAAGGTTACTAGTTCGACGGAGTTACATAAAATAGTGTAGCCTCTAGATCTAAAAATGTGTAAACATCTAAATGAAAGAATCGTAACGTACCAGTGACTACATCAGGAGAACCTTCTTGGTCTTAGCGACCTAAAGAGCATAAAACCTGTCCTAGTGCTGACCACCATATGTACTAGATGAGGCACCCTGTTGATTGGGGCGACCTGCTGGCGCTGCTGAAGTAGTAGACTAAGCCATGTTACCTCCTTGTCCTTACCTCACAGAAGGGCAATCCTTCAATCTATAACCATATTTGCCACACCAAAAACACCCCTCTCTTCCAGTAAGACACCCAACCCAATAGTTCTTACCACACTTTGGGTATGTTGGAAAAGTCCAATTACCTGAAGCACTCCCCTATGACTTCGATCCTAATGCCCTACCTTTATGATCCTATCGAAGCCTGGGGGGCGGAGCACTAGGTGATGAAGGTTTTAGGGTTGTATATCTCTGCTGAAATTGTGAGCGATTTCCACTGCCTGGCCTTTGCTGAGAGTATTCATATTTCCATGTTCTAGCCTTCTTGTTGTCCTTAGCCATTTCCTTGAGCTTATATCCCGCAACCTAATGAGCATGTGTCATTAATCTGGACATACCCCTATCCACTAAAAACATGGCATTCCTACACTAGGTCTTTGCCAAATCAGATACTCTAAATAAGAACTTGCCCATTTGTGCTCTTGGATCGGCAACCATGTGTGAAGTATACCTGGAGAGCTAGGTGAACTTCAGCCTGTATTCTTGGACTAACATTGAACCTTGCTTCAAGTTCAGAAAATCCTAGGCCTTAGCCTCCCTTAACTCTCTCGGGAAGAACCAGTCTAGAAAATCTCCAGTAAAACATTCCCATGTCATAGGAGATGCACTCTCTCCCTTTTTTTCATTCCACTGCGTGAACAAAATATGAGCCACATCCTTGAGTTGATTGGATGATAACTCAACACTCTCAGTACAGTCACTTGCATTAGTCCAAGAATCTTCTTAACCTCATCAACAAAGTTTTGTGGGTCCTCACCAACCTTCGACCCTATAAACTCCAATGGATTCATACAAACAAAGTCTCGAACCCTAGCTATAGTGATCCACCAGTGTGGTTTGTAGGAGTTGGGATTCTTGATTGTTCTGATTAGTTACTATCAGAACCAAAAGCTAGATCGCATTTCCATTGCGAGAAATAGAATTCCATGTTTAGCTCTACACGAAGGCATGATCTGAAATGTATAACGATAGATTAGAAGGGAGGGGTTGAATCACACCTCATGCACGATAAGACTGGCAAAAGAAGTGAAGTTTTTCTTAGAATACTTTGTAGCCTCCCCCTCATAGATGTGGCGTGCTTCACACCCATGAAAGAGAATCTACTTAGTGTGGCTTTCAGACACCCTAAGACTCATGAACCTTATGCTCTGATACCAAGTTTGTCACACCCCGAGGCTACCCCCTAGACGTAACACAAGACATATGATCATGAGTGACCCCAAACTAACCCTGAGTCTGGCATATCACAAGCATACTAAACAGATAACTAAGATAAATGGAAGCATAACTAATAACTAAGTCAAATCTAAGGACTCCAAATGAGAGTAAATTTGAACATGTCAATGGGAAGTAACTCCAAACAACTGAATAATAACACAATGTCTGAAAGCCTCTACTACTGATGAGTTGCTAGGAAAAGTCCCAGCTAACTCTAAAAAAATAATGAAAAGACTGAAAATAACTAACTAAACCAAGCATAAAGAAATGTCCTCGAACTATGAGGACTCACTACTGAAGCTGCTGAGGATAGGTTGGAAATTGACTAAGCGTGATCTGGATGCTGAGTGCATGAACCTATATCATAAAATGATGTAGCGCAAAGTATGTGTCAGTTCTTGGAATGTATAGAGCATGCATGATATAGATACTAAGCTGAACAATATAATATTGAATATAGAAATGAATTGTATTGAAGTGTAACTGAAAGCTGAGTTAAATGGAATGACCAAGTACTAATCATGTAATCAATATGTTGAACTGAATATTGAAATTAATGATAATAACATGGTCAATGGAATGAGAGTATGACTGTGGGAGCTACTATTAACCGACATAAACTACATGAGCTACACGTGGAGTTTGATGTATACGCCCCATCGAGAGGACCCATTATACCTTGCCAGGACATGATTCTAGAGTGATCACTATAAATTGTTGCCCAACATAGGGGACTTCTGAACCTACATTGGCACGTAGTTCTGGGACTTTGAGGGTACGCTGAACCATAGTCCAACTCATTGCTAAGTCTATTCCTAACTGAATTAACAGCTAAAATACAACTAAAATACGGAGTGGCTCAAAGTACTGACATGCTATTTGGGAATGCACATAAATATACTGAAATATATGGCATTCAAACTCTAAAGCATGATTTTCTGACTGATTTGTCTAGCAAGTATATTTCATGAAATACTAATGATGAATGTAAACTAGGGTTCTGAGTTCTATACATAGGATTACATTAATTCTTCAAAAAAAAAATAGGTAATTAGTGTAACGGAATTATATCAACTAACTTTCAATGGATTTCCAAGGTTTTGGGAACCCTAGGTATAAAAAATTTATGAGAACATTGAGGAACTAACTATATTCTAGGAACCTATTGGATGAAAAGAACCCACATATGAAATCGCACATACCTAGTGATGAAATCTACGAATGAATCATTTGGATTTCGAGGTTGAATCTTGAAGAACTCTTCTGCTTGTTCTTGAAATTACTGGTCGCCTCTTTCTCTTCTTTTCACTCTAATTTGGGTGATTTTAGGAGAAAGAGGGTTTTGGGTAGGTTCTGACTAGATTATTACGCTAGACTAAGTAAAATGACATAGTTTAGGCATCAAACAACATAGTTTAAGTGCCCAACACATATGGGAAATGATTAGTGCGACCCTGACTTAAATTCTGCCAAAGTGGCTTCAAGACAGGCTTCACGGGCCATCACGATGACCAAGGTCTGTCTAGTAGCTCGTGAATATGTTCTGCCCGATAGGGCTTCACTAAAATGGGCATAACTTTTTAATGCAAGTTTGGATGTTAGCCAACTTGGTGGCGTTGGAAAGAGGACTCAATTGTGTTTAATTTGATAGGTCATGGGCCACCTAATTAATTTATGCTAAAAGATATGACCATTTTTAGTTGACCCAAAACTTGAAGGCTTAACTGCCTCATTCACTATCCACTTCACGGACCGTGTGAAACACCATGGGTCGTGTAGGCCACCATGGTTCTTCCTAGTGAGTTGGGGTTGCACTGGGTCATTTCCATGACACCCTTGATGGTCTGTGTAGTGGCTCGTGGACCTCTATGCCTAGCTGGGTGTGAACCACGACGAGGGTGATGAGTCGTGGTCCTATTCATGGCCCCTGAACCTCTCCGTGGATCACCCTTTTTCTGCTGTTCAGTCTTAGCTATGTTTTGAGGTGTTACATTAACATACCCTCCCAGAACCATTTCCCTTTGATCTTCACATAGTAATGATACCCAAAAACATTTTCGTTCAACTTTTAAATCAAATCCAGTACTCAAAATAATTTCCCATCAGGCTTCGTCAATATGTTGTATCCATTATACCAAATACCGATCCATAAACTATCATAATAATAAATAAAGTTTGACGAGAACAAGAATATAAATATCTCTTTCACAACATTATTCTTAGGCCCGAAACCTTCTCAAATACTAGATGGACTCAGAAATAGTGCCCTTAGGCTACATTTTCAACAACAAAGAATATTTCTTTCAATAATTTTCCTCTTTTAGGCCAATAACTCATCATGGTATACAACATATAAAGTAGGTTGAACCCATCAATAGCCACCTAAAGTTGACGCTAACTTTCATTTAGACACCTCAACTAAACTTTTTTTCATTTTAGACACCTAATCTCAGGCCTTACGGTGTTATTTTGACACTTCTGCTGATATGATAAAGTGATTGCGATACCCTCGTTAATGACATGTCAAAGAAATATTTTGCCTATTTTGTCTCACTTTTTCTCTTCTTCTTCCCCATTTTACAGCCATTGTCTCTCCCATTATTTCTGAAAGATTAAAGTACTTCAATGGACATCAAATCTATTGATCCAATAATTTCAATTTAAATTTCATACTGCAAAATAGCTCAGGGATACCCAAAAGGAAACGATAAATTGAACACATATCGACAACACCCAAAATGATGCAAAGTTCAACCACCATAATTCTAAAAAAAAAAAAAGCAAAAAGAATTCCTCAAATTAAACGTATACATTGTCTTCAATTACCCACATGCAACTTCCAACAACTCAAACAAGTTAACAAAAATAGGTGCAAACAAAATCCCAATTTTTAGTATGTAGATGCTAATGTCACTAACCTTGAGCCCTAATTAAGCTACAAATATAACCAATTTAAGAAAAAGAGACGCAATCTTAAAAACACGAATCACTTTGTCATACAGTTACACTTCTAAACCCTAAAAATCAAATGAAGAAAAAAGAGGAATAAGACAGAGAAAATGATTGTGTGGATGTGGGTGTGACGAAAATGACAATGAAAATGGAAGAATATGATAGAGTAGATGATTTTGTGGGTATGGGTTATGGTGGAAAAATTAATAAAATGGAGTAATATGATGGAGAAGATGACTGGTGTTGCATTTTTCTTTTAATTAGACAAAACTTTTTTTTTTTTTGTTATTTGGATAAAAAGAAAACCACATGTCATTCATTGGTCACTTTGTCATGTATTTTGATCCTTATTTTTTCTCTTTAATATGATATTTCTGCCCCTATTTACTTGTCCATTTTTGACTTGATGCATCTATTAAAAAAATAATTGATATTGTGAGTTTACCATTTTACTCATATTAATTGATAGAATTCAAAATCAATTTACTCATTAAAAAGGTTCTACCTTTTTCAAAAACATTAATTCTCTAAATAAATTGACGGTATAATAGGTAAAAATATTTTCTTTTCTTGATTTGTCAAAAATGACAAATAAAATGGACAAATAAAAAGTCAAAAATGGACAAGTAATAAGGGACAAAGGTAGTATGACTCGGCATGATATCATTGGACATCCAATCCATGTGGACATACTTGGTTAACACGCACTTAGGAACAATAGGTGATTATGAAAAAAGTGTCAAAATGACACAACCGAGCTTGACATAAGGTGTCTAAAATGAACAAAATCTAATTGAAACGTCGAAGTGAAAGTTGGTGCCAACTGCTAAGTAAACATTTCAAGTCTAAAAGTCTAGCTTTTTCATGTTTCTATTGACAGTTAGAGTGGTGTAAATGCTTTTCCAAATTTTGTTTAGTTTTCGTATTAACTATGAATTTTGTTTTACTTGTTATTTGTGTAGATTTTGCATATTCAGTTTCTGCATTAGGAGACAAATTAAGGTTTAGTTTTCTTTGTTAATATAATGTATGAGATAGTAACTTTAGTACGATTTCACAACTGAATATAAGCCTATAGTTTAATTAGTTTTACCGGTTTGACCTCCATGTTTTAGTGATAGTTAAAAAAATAAGTTTAGGTTTACTTGAAGGAAAAATCACCCAAATACAATTTATTTTTATCATATTCTCAAAAATTTTATATCATTTGAAAAAAATACAAAAATCCCTACTCTCTCTTATTCTCGGATACATCGCTTAATGCGATGTATCGGTCAGATACATCACTATACATGATGTATAGTGATGTATCTGAACGTAATATATCACTTTAGATGACGTACTGGTTGGATACATCACTATACATGATTCGGGATGTTGAGTGAGGTCGCCGAAACTGAGATGTGATGTATCGGACATTGAGCGATGTATGCGAAACTGGACCAAATTTAAGGAATTTTCGTGATTTGGAAAAGAGTAGAAATAAGATATAATTAACTTTTAACACTATGAGATTTGCATAAAATTTCCTTACTTAAATTCTTAGGAATAATTTAAGGTCGAACTCTTATATGTTCACCTCTAACACTGCCTTAAAATTGTATAAGCAAATAACGTGAACCTCCTATCTTTAGATTTTCTTTTATTTTTCTGATAATCTTCACATAAAGATACTAATTCTTAGGTCATTTGGAAATTTCCAAGTCCTTGCATGAGTCATTTTTTGACTTTTCATTTGCTTTTTGATATCCACATTAGACCGTTGATTAATCTAGTTTTTGGCCGCGTTAGACATATTAAAGGAGAAAGCAACAATTTTTTAATGGAGTGTACTGCTAAATATCCTTCTTCTTGCACCTAAAAGTATTAATGTTGTGGAAATTTCAGTGAAAGTTACTTAACACACAAATCCCTTTCACTTTTGAATTTTCATATTGAATAAATTAGTTATGAATTTTATCATCAAAACAGAAAGGAATGTGGAAAAGTCAAGTAAGACCTGTTGTTTTCTTCATATCAAATCATCAATTGAAATTCCAGGTCTACAAAATGTGAAATTTACTATTTTTCTTGTCCAAACACATGATAAACAATCATAACACAAGATACTCTCTTCGTCTCATTTTATGTGACATCATTTGACTTGACGTAGTGTTAAGAGAATAATGAAGACTTTAGAACCTTGTGGTCTAAAATAATCCTTAGATATGTGTATGGTTGTAAATCATTTTATTAAAGGTAAAGGGAGAATTTTAAAGTAAAATTGTTTCTAATTATAATAACGTGATATTCTTTTTGGAACAGACTAAAAAGGAAAGGGCGTCACATAAAATGTGTTGAAGGGAGTAATACTTTTTTTCATCCAAAAAATTAGAAGTATGTAGTTCACAATGTGCAGTTTTTGATAATTTGCAGTAAGTGTGCTAATAGTGTATAGCCAGTTCATTTTTCTTTGGGCACTAATGATTAGAGGAATGTTCACTTGGCTATTTGTTTCAGCAGTCAAAATATATCACTACTAAATACTAACTAGTTGTCATTCTAAATAAAATACTTCATTCAATCTCGCCTCATTAACATACAATTATTATAACTGATGCAATCATATACTTGTTACGCGTATAATAGGTTTGTCCACATTCACATAGGAGCTTCTGTAAATGATTCTTCTATCTTAACTCACTAGTATTAGAATATTTCAATAAGTCGAATCATTTATAACTATGAGTATCAAAGTTGCACACACCATTTAATCAGTTACCTTGAGAAAAGTATGTGTTCACTGTCCAGCTAATAAATCAGCCCCTCAATGCATTACCATGCCGTTGGTTTCTGAAGTACCTAAGAAGTTGTTGAGCCTGCATATGTATGCGGTTAGAATATGTGGATTAGATTAGAATGGAATGTGGAAGGTTACTGCAAAATCATCCTACCTTTTCTCTGGCCCTTGGGTGCTAGACTATGCCAATGACACTAACGAAGGTACAGCTCCTTCCTAGAGAACAATGTTGCAGAACTTACTACTGTTAGTGCATAATTGCAACAAAGTGGCTGCTGCATTCTCCTTACCTCTTGCAGAACCGAGCTCAACAACCTCAGCAAGAATAGGAATCCTCCTTCCTAACCAGTTGATTTTCTTCCCTCTTGAATTGTTGCGAGGTTTGATAAAACAACAACAGCCTTGTTAACCATCCCAGTAGAGGGTCCATCAACTCTACCAGAAAGTTAATAGCACCAACCTACACAATGCGAGCCTTGTTTTAATGAAGTATTGATAAGTTAAACAAAGTTGTTGCATCATTCTTGCCCCTGGGAGTTCTATTTTCCAATAAATCCATAAGAGGTTTGAATGATCCACCCCTCCCTATCTCCATCTTGCAATCCTCAATCGATGAAAGGCTAAAAAGTGTAGCAACAGAGTTTTCCTTAGCCTCACAACTCCCCTTGTGGAGGGCATGAATTAGAGGCTCAATTGCATTAGCATTTGCAATTGAGCACCTGTTGTTGTCATTAATTGAAAAGTTTGGAAGTGTGATAACGGCATTTTCCTGTACTTTCATGTCTTTTGAATGAAGTAAGTTCACCAACAAGTTGATGGAACCACAATTTGCTATTACAACACGATTATCCATATTGTTCTTGTCAAGTAACCGGAGTTCAGTTGTCACATATCTTTGCACATCAATGGAATTGCTATTCAAATCCTGAACAAGCTTCCTAACTTGCTCCTCAATTTTCAAAAGATCAGCCCTTCTTTCAATCGTAGCAGAAGGAACTATTCTAAGAAACCTCTTAGAAGGTCTACGCCAGATAGATTGGAGTTTCGGCTCCTTTCGTAGAGACAATGGAGCAGCAGGTTGGGATTCTGATACATCCTCTGCTGACCTTGAGATCACTTCATTTCCATCTCCAAGAATTGTTGGTGAAAAGTTTTAATTAGATAGTGTGCTGGATGCTGAGGTGGTTCGATTATGACCTACAAGTGAGTGTGCATGGGCTACTAGCATACTATGATCATGTGAGTTTATCTCTCCAAAGTGGTCCATCAGTTCTTTAGAAATCTTAATGGATATCCTTTCAACATTCAAAGCAAGCATATTATTAGCAACTCTAGGTAAAGAATCATCCAACGAGGAATGGGGATGGGATGGAGATGATCCTTCTCTTTGGTTTATTCTTGATGAAATCAAACTCTTCCTTGGAGAGGATAAAGAGAGCAGAATCGGGCAACGAAGAGACTTTTGTTTGAAGGGTATGTCATTATGTCTTTATGTAATTTTACTTTGATGACAAGCAAGTTTGAACAAAAGAATTCAAATCCGTGTCAATATTTTTCACCTCTAACACTACCTTAAAACTGTATAAGCAAATTATGTGAACTTCCTTTCTTTAGATTTTATTTTATTTTTCTGATAATCTTCTTAGAAAAGTACCAATTCTTAGATCGTTTGGAAAGTTCTAAGTCCTTGTACGAGTCCTTTTTTGATTTTTGATTTGCTTTTTGATATCCATATTAGACCGCTGATTAAGCTAGTTTTTCGTAATGTGAGACTTATTAAAGACGAAAGCTCCAAGTTCTTGATGGAGTGTACCTCCAAATATCCTTCTTCTTATACCTAATAGTTTAAATGTTGTGGAAATTTCAATAAAAGTTACTTAACACTCAAATCCCTTTCACTTTGAATTTTCATATTGGAATAAGTTAATTATGAATTTTATTATCAAAAGAAGAAGGAAAGTGGAAAAGTCAAGCAAGGCATGTTGTTGTCTTCATATCAAATCATCAATAAAAAAATCCAAGCTAACAAAATGCCAAATTTACTGCTTTTCTAGTCCAAACACATGACAAACCATCAAAACACAAAATAATACTTTCTTCATCCGAAAGGAAAATATTAGTAGTTCACAATATGGATTTTTCTGAAAATTTGCAGCAAGTTCGTTTGGCTATTTGTTTCAACAATCAAAATATATCGCTACAAAACTCTTGTGATTATGAATAAAATAACTCATCCAATCTCAGCTCCATTCACATACAACGCTTATAATTGATCAAATTAGACATTTTTACACGCATAATAGGCTTTTCCACATTCACATACAATGTTATCAGGGGATGGACTCATAAATGTATCGATAAATCATTCTTCTATCTCAGCTCACAAATATTAGAATATTTCAATAAGTTGAATACTCTACATAAATAAATCTGGATATCAAATTTGCATGGATCATTTAATCAGTTAACTTGAGAGAAATATGTGTCCACTGTCCAATGTATAAATCAGCCCCTCCATGCATTACCATGCCGCTGGTTTCTAAAGTAGCTAAGATGTACATGAGCCTGCATATGTTTGCCATTGGAATACTTGAATCAGAATAGAAAGGAATATGTGAGGTTTCTACAAAATCATCCTACCATTTATCCGGCTCGGGGTGCTAGACTGTAACAATGCCCCTAACGAAAGTACAACTCATTCCTTGAGAACCGTATTGTAGAACCTACTATTGCAAGTGCATAATTGCAACAAAGTGACTGCTGCATTCACCTTACCTCTTGCAGAACCAAGCTCAACAATCTCAACAAGAACAAGAATCACTCCTTCCTAAATAATTGCTTTCCTTCCCTCGTGAATGGTTGCTATGTCTTTTGTTTCCTCATTTAGATTGATGTTGAACTAGCTATTCATTTAAATACATTTCAGACTCCACTTCAGTTTTCACACGATTTGCCTAGATATAATATGCTAAGGGTTGGGATCACTTGTGGTTCCAAGTATCATGTCTCAGCCTGGGAGTAGACATGGATCATGAAAAACTTGGTATTAGAGCCCTAGGTTCATGTGTCCTAAGATGTCTAAAAATCCGCATCTAGCAGGGTCCTTTTTATGGGTGTGAAGCGCGTCACACTAATAAGAAGGAGACTGCAAGATGTTTAGGAAATATTTTCGTTCTTTAATATTCTTGTTCGTTTGATAGACTTTAACTCTATCTACCTCTTCTAATTTGTGCTTATGAGAATTTTCAAATCATGCCTCCACGAAGAGTTGTTTGTCGTACGATGCAAGCCAAAACCAGAGATGTCCCGCTAGGAAGGATGAAAACCCTCAAGTACTACAAGTTCCCGTCAAACCAAGAGGTCAAAATGCACCTTTTGTGCAACTACCTCAGGCTGATGTTACTAATGTTGAGTTTTGCAACACCATCCAAATGTTGGCCCTTATGATAGCTTATTTGCCTATCAAGGAGCGGCCTATGCGGGCCATCAGGGTGTTCAAGACACTTCCAAGATTAGTGAGTTTTTTAGGATGAATCAATTGGAGTTCATAAGGTCAAAGTTAAATGATGATCCATAAATATGGTGATGAGATTCAAAAGATCTTCCAGATAATGCACGTTGGTGATGTAAAGAGTGTTGAGTTGGTATCTTACCAGCTTTAGGATATTACAAAGATATGGTATGATTTAGGGGGAAAAGACTAGGGATGAGAATGCACCACTCTTAATTTGGAGAGTGCTTGAAGATGTCTTCATGGGGTGTTTCTTTCCTCGAGAGTTAAGGGAGGCAAAGGTAAAAGAATTCCTCAACCTGAAGCAGAATTCTATGAGTGCATGTACAAGTGTACAGCCTTAAGTTCACTCAATAATCACTCTATGCTTCGGAGATGGTAGCTGATATGAGAAGCATGATGAGGTTGTTTGTATCAGGACTCTTCCACATTTTGAGTAAGGAATGTAAGGTAGTAATGTTGATTGGGGATATAGATATCACAGGACTAATGATCCATGTGTAGCAGGTTGAAGAGGGTAAGTTAAAGGATAGGGAAGAGCTTCAAAATAAGAGGGACAAAACATCATACCATGAGTCCAGCCAATAGAGGACCAAAAATGGGAATTAATCATCCTTTCAACAGAGGTCATCTAGACTAACTCCATCTTCAGCTAGTGCACCTGAACCCAAACCTAGGAATGATCAGAGGAGGAGGATGTTTGGTTCTAACTCACATGGCAATATTGCCTAGGGATACACTCCTTACTCAACATGCAGCAAGTGTGAATCAATCTAGTGAGTGACTTTATGGTAAGAATGGGTGCTACCAGTATCGCCAGGTAGGTCATATACTCAAGGATTTCCCCTCAATAAGACATGTCAATGAAGGTAACAAAACTCAGTCTACTACATCGTCAGCTATAGCATGCCAAAACATTCAAAAAGGCACCACTTCCGATGCAAATGATATTCAAAAATGCTTTTATTCCTTGTCTTTTCGTCATGTTCAAGAGAACTCTCTGATGTTGTTTCCACTATATTAAAGCTTTCTCCATTATGATTTGTTATAATATTTTGTAACACCTTATCTTGATCTAGAGTTTGGTTTCAATCTTGAACTACTGTTAGAAATCTTTTTTTCTTCTACTCCTGTCAGAGAGTTAGTTCTGGATAGGAAAATATATAGGAGTTGCACTATTGCAGCCCTTCATAAGGATACCATAATTGATATGGTAGACTTAGATATTATTCTAGGCATGGGCTAGTTTCATTCTTGCTATGCCTTAGTTGGCTGCAGAACCAGAGTTGTAGAGTTTCAGCTTTCTAACAAGTTAGTCTTATGGTGGAAGGATACTTCAACCGTGCCTAAGGATCGTTTCATCTCATATCTTAAAGGACAGAAAGATAATCTCTAAGGGTTATCTCTACCATTAAGCTTTGTTTAAGGATTATAATTTTGAAACCCTATCCCTTCGGTAAGTTCCTATAGTATGTGAGTTTCCATAAGTCTTTTCCGGTGATCTTTTCAGAGTCCCTTTAGACAGAGATATACTTTAAGATAGATACTCTTCCTAATGCACAACCTATATCTATTAATTCCTCCGTATAGATTGTTCCAGTCGAGTTAAAATAGTTGAAAAAACAACTAAAAGATCTTTTAAATAAGGGATTCATTAAACCTAGTGTCTCTCCATGGGGTGCCCAATCGTATTTTGTGTGAGAAATATGGTTCTCTCCGAATGTGGATTGACTATCACCAGTTGAATAAAGTCAGCATTAAGAATAATTATCCCCTTCATAGAATTAATGACTTGTTCGACTAGCTTCAAAGAGATAGTTGTTTCTCTAAGATTGATCCTAATGCAAATACCATCAGTTGAAGGTTAGTGTCACGACTCCGACCTTCGTGAGTGTCACCCACATTAACCACCCGGTGGTAGAACCAACATCTAAACAACCTAAGCTCAACGCCATTTTTAAAGGAAGTAGTTCATAAAAATAAAGAAGTACAACAGTTTAGACAACTAAAGAATTGATTCCCCATAAACTCAACCCAATAATCAAAACATTTAATGTGGAAAATAACCCCTAAGAATTGGAAGTCATCATACCAAAACTCCAAATAGTCAAGCCTAGGTATGCGATCCCGAAACTAAACATAAAACTAAGAGAAAATGGTCTAAAACCCCCCCAACCTATACCCGAAATCCCAACTACACACTCTAACTTCACGGGTGTCCTATCACCCCCCTAAACTCTTTAAAACTAAATTATCACCCCCCTAAACTATTAAAAATTGAAATAATTACACACCTAAAAATTCGCAACCACATTTTATGTTGATAAGTGAAATGCACGCGTTTGACACGTGGAACTGCACGCGTTTGACACGTGGAAATTTTATTAAAATAATTTAGTTTTAAATAGTTTAGGGGGGTGATAGGACACCCGTGAAGTTAGAGTGTGTAGTTGGGATTTCGGGTATAGGTTGGGGGGGTTTTAGACCATTTACTCTAAAACTAAAGTATAATTGTTTGTGTTAGAAAATATGGACAAGAAAATGTAGAATAACCCATGGCTACCTGAAAGAGTAGCTCACCCTTGGATGCAGAGTCATACATCCCTTATATAAGGTCTCAGATTAGCCACTAGAAGATGCCTTATACTAAACAAGGAAAGAATCATAAAGAATAAGACACAACCCACGTTGTAATCGGGCAGGATCATATGATCAGTCCAAGACATGAATATAAACATTTCATCATAAAGAAGTAACAAGGAATAATACATATAAAAAAAATTATCAAACCACATAGACTCTCAGACACATGTCATAAACAACAATACCTGGATGCATGTCCCACATGATCACAAATGCAAATGTTTGGTTCTCTCATTGAACTACAATCATATACTCGGTCCTCTCACGGAACCCAAACCCAAACTATTAGTGTACTGGAGTGGTCCTCGAGTCATCAGTAGTTATTGTACCTGTGTGGTACTCAAGCAAACCAAAAATCACAAACAATCATGCACAATCACAAGCATAATGAACAATACCCTTAAAAACCACAAATCACAATAACAAGTCAATGGTATGAGATAACCTACATGATGTCATTTCATATGCTTCCCTATGAATTCCCTACCATACATTGCACAAGTGATACTACAAAGCAGTAGACATGCCTACATATATAAATCGGAAAATACAGCTATCACCTACCTCGAGTTAAGCTTCTTGGAAACTCTAAAGAGCCCAAGCTTTCCCCTTTTGAAGTGCATTTCTTGTTATTTGGCTTAAAATAAATAATAAGAGTAATAATCAATTAATAATGGCTTATTAATTAGCCAGATTATAAGCAAAACCTAACCCGAAGCCAATATATGATCATCTTCCCCAACTTAGGGCTTTTCCCACCATTGAATCATGTAAAACCTTCCTCCAAGAACAAAAACCTAGATTCTAAGGCTTAAGAATCAATGCACAAGTTTGAGGAGTCAAAGTCTTACCTTTACCGATAAGTTTCAGGGAAAAATGAGTGCAACCTTCCCAAAATAGCACGTCCCAAATCCAAGAACAAAAGTACAGAAATTAGGAGGTTTTGGGGGCTGTTTCTGCATAAAATCCTTTTTGCCCCACTAGCGACCTAACCCACTATAGCAGAACTTACCCCACTATAGTATTCTACACACTCCACTATAGTGCGATAGGAAAGATATTCCAACTCTGGAATTTTTAGAAGGTCCCTTTTCACAACACAACCTCTTGACATATCTATTTCATGCCAAGATCAATTTTGGGAGCTCTACTTACTTTTTCTATTACGTAAAGACCTATGGACTCCTTAATGTCTTGGATACAAGAATATATCAACCAAGACTCATCATTTCAGCCCACCCACTTCCAGATGGCCCTAGATAGAATTTTATATGAGGCTAGCCTAGCCAAAAAAATTTAACTCACTACCGAAAATCTTTTCTCACCCAAATACTTTTACTATTTGTCTACTCATAATGATTGGATCGAGTTGGATTATTATAATAGATATCAATTTACCCATCGCTCATTCCTGTGATCAAACAAGGAAAACTGGGCTAATATAGGAATAGAGGGTAGTACCTGAAACTTCGAACAAGTGAGGGTACTTGTCTTGCATGTCCCTTTATGTTTCCAATGTAGCCTCCTCAACCGGATGGTGTTTCCACTAAACCTTTACTAATTTGATCTCCTTTGTCCTCAGCTTCCGTACATCCTGATCAAGAATCGCAACCAGCTCCTCTTCATATTGCAAGTATTTGTCCAACACTATTGAGTCCCACTTGATTATAGAGTCTCTATCCCCATGATACTTCTTTAGCATATACACATAAAATGTTGGATGAACTCAGACAAGTTTGGTTGCAGTGCTAACATGTAAGCCACTGCCCCACACCTTCAAGGGTTCAAATAACCAATGTAACGAGGGATAATCTTACCTATCTTACCAAACCTCATGACTCCTTTAATAGGCAACACCTTTAGTAGAACTTGATCACCAACCTAAAATGCCATGTCGTTTACCTTGCTACCCGCATAATCATTCTTCCTACTCTTGGCTGCCAGCAACTTAGCATGAATACCCTCACCCTTTCCTAAGCTTCCTAACCAAATAAACACCCAAAGATTTCACATCCCTAGCCTCAAACCAACCTATGAGAGATTTGCATCCTCCGTAGAGTACCTCAAATGGTGCCATATAAGTGTTGGAGTGATAACTATTATTATAGGAGAAGTCACATAGGGGTAAAAATTTATCTCAATAGCCCCCAAAATCAATTACACACGCCCTGAACATATCTTTTAATACCTTAATATTCCTCTCTGACTTACCGTGATTCGATGGATGGAATGTTGTATTGGAAGTGAGTTAGGTGGCCAATGCCTCATGAAACTTACCCCAAAACTTTGAGTAAAGTGAGTGCCATGATATGAAATAATAGAAAGAGGTACCCCGTGCAACCTTACTCTCCTTGACAAATCTTCACCAACTGTAAAGAGTTGTAATCCACGCTTATTGGAATGAAGTGGACTGATTTAGCCAACCTGACAGCAATGACCCAAATTGAATCATATTTCCCTAAAGTCTTGGGTAGTCCCACTATGAAATCCATGGCTATCCTTTCCCACTTCCATTTAGGAATGAGCATCCTCGTAAGAATACATGTAGGCCTTTGGCCTTCATACTTACCTGCTGACAATTCTGACACATAAAAACACACTCTGCAATGTCTTTCTTCATTCTAGGCCACCAATAAAGTGGCCTCAAAGCCCTATGTATTGTTGTCACACCATGATGAATAGAATAATGCAAACTTGGAGAATATGTTAATAAGTTCTGGAACAAGTCACCAAGACGAGGAACACAAATCATTCTTCTAAAATAGAGCACACCATCTACATTGAGAGTGGAATTTTGGTTCTCCCCAAACACCACCTTACCTTTGATCTTTACCAATTCCTCATCCTCAAATTGTTTAACCTTGTTTTCTCTATGAAGGTGGCTTAACCACAACACTAGATAACACTCCACCCTTCTCATAGATGCCCAATCATATGAACTTAGACTCAAAAGTTTGAATTTCTCTAGCCAAAGGTTGCTTGGACACCCTCAAGCGAGCAGGACTACCCATGCTAACTGTCTTCTAGCTCAATGTGTATGCCATCATATTAGACTTACCAGGATGATAGTGAATGGTCACATCATAGTCCTTGATAAATTACATCCATCTTCTCTGCCATAAATTAAGATCCTTTTGACTGATCAAATGCTAAAGACTATTATGATCAATGAATACCTCAAACTTAACCCCATATAGATAATGCCACCAGAATTTTAGAGCAAACACCATCACTGCCAACTCCGAATCATAGGTGGGGTAGTTATTCCCATGAACCTTAAGATGTCTGGAAGCATAAGCTATAACATTCTTTTGCTTCATCAACACAACACCCAAACCTAAATTTGAAGCATCACATAAATACTGAAATCCTTACTTCCACTAGCAAGGTCAAGATAGGTGTTGTAGTCAAAAGATACTTGATCTTTTGGAAACTCTCTTCCCATTTATTTGACCACTTGAATGGTACCTTCTTTTGCGTCAACCTAGTCAAATGTGTAGAAATAGAGTGAAGTTTTTCACAGACTTGTGATTATAGTTAGCAAGACCTATAAAAGTTCTAACCTCTGTCATAGAGATAGCTGAACCTAAAACCACATGCCCGAGAAAGGAAACTAAAGGTCAAAATTCACACTTCAAAAACGTAGTATATAATTTATGTTTCCCCAAAATACCCAGAACAATATGAAGGTATGCATAATAATCCTTGCCTTTCGAGTAAATCAAGATATCATATATGAACACAATAATAAAGGAATCTAGGAATGACTTAAACACCCCATTCATTAAACTCATAAATTTTGTGGGCACATAAGTGAACCAAAACGATATCACCAAGAACACATAATGCACATACTAGATCCTGAAAGTTGTCTTAGGTATGTATTCATGCCTAATATTTAACTAATGGTACTCCAACCTCTAGTCAATCTTAGAGAAAACAGCAACAGCCTGCAGACAAACAAATCATCTATACGAGGTAAAGGGTACTTATTCTGAATGGTGACCTTATTCAACTATTGGTAATCTATACACATTCTCATATTACCATTTTTTTCATTACAAACAAGACATCAGAACCCTAAGGACAAGCACTAGGATGAAAAAATCCCTTATCCAACATTTCTTGAAGTCAAGTTTTAAGCTCTCTCAACTCCCCCGAAGCCATGCAATAGGTAAGAGTAGAAGTCGGGAGTGCTCAGCTCTAAATTGATGCAGATGTCCATGTCCCTATCCAGAGGCATACTAGGAAGATTCGTAAGTAACACCTCCAAAAATTCCAAAACACTGGGATAGACTCAATGAAAGGAGAATCTACACTAACATTTGGAATATGGGCAAAATAAGCCAAACCACCCTGCCCCACTAGTTTGCTAGCCCGAAGGAAAGCTATGATCTTTGATGTCTTAGGCCTGTACACCCCTTCCCACTCTAACCTATCCCTTCCCAAGAACTTTAGAGTCACTGATTTAACATTACAATTTAACACAACAAATAAGGGGGACAACCAAGTCATATCCAAGATAACATCAAAGTCTAGTATATCTAATATGACTAAATCTACCCGAGTTTGTAGGCCCATAAACAACACGTAATATCTATGATACACATGATGGATTACTACTATGTATATAGATAGGGCATCAAGGGTATTAGAAATCAAATCAAGTCCCAAAGAAAAATTCACATATACATAAGAATAAGTAGAACATGTATTAAACAACACAATAGTTATCTGTTCACAAACAAAAATAGTACCTACTATTACAGTGTCTGATGCCTCAGCCTCTGGTCAGTCTGAGAATGCATAACATTGAGCTCTATCATTGTTATTGGTCACCACCCTTTTGGGCTGCACCACTCCTCTCCCCACATTACCATTACCTTGGCCTTCATAGTCTCCCTAATTACCCCCTGTCCCACCTTATGGACATTGTATAGCATGATTACCTCCACCTGCTAGCACCACTACGTAAGTCTACTACTAAACTGCATCAACCGCTGCCTACATGGGAATTCCTTCTTGAAGTGCCTGAACTCACCAAAATGTAAACAACCATGTTCAAGTAAAGGCATGTTGGCTGATGCATAAGCATCCCCTTGACCATCAATATATGTAGGACTAAATCGGACGAGCTTAAAATATATGTAGAATGAAACCCTTAAAACATGAACCATTATAGTAACCCTCATTCTAGGACTTCTTAGCCAATGTCTTGGCCTCCCCAGCCTGTCAAACTCCCTCTACCATCTTTAAGAAATCACCACCTCATTGAAACTCCTACCTTATGAGGTCATTTGCATAGAAAACTAGCAACTCAAAATTCAAATCTTTGACGAACAAGTGAATCCTCTCTTCTTCCAAACTTACTAACTCCATAGCATAATGAGACAAGCATGAAACATAGACTCATAAGCAACCACAATCATGTTTCCTTGCTCAAAATACATGAACTCGTCCTTCTTCATATATTTCAAGGTACGAGACGCATACTTCTCCAAGAATAAATCATGAAATTGTGCCCAAGTCAATGCAGGAAAGATCAATGATCAACATTCCACTCTCCACCACTGTTTTGCCTCACCTTGAAGCTAAAAAGTCATAAACTCAATCCCATGTTTCTGCATAATGCTCAACTTATATAGTCTCTCATAGCAATCCAAGATGAACTCTAATGCATCCTCACATTTAGAACCATCAAACACTCAAGTTTTAAACTTCAAGAACTTGGTCAACAACTCATTTTTTTATACCAGTCATCACATAGTCAAGAAATGGTCTGAACAAGGCATCAGTGCATGGCGTTGATTCCCTATCTATCTTAGGAATAATACCAACAACAGTTTAAGTGACCAGAATCTGAGTGGTCTGAAATATGGAGTGGCTCCAGTTCCTATGCCAACCCACTCAGAAAAGCTAATACCTGCTGAACAGTCCCCACATGAATAGGGGGAAGACCTGTAATGATAGTTTGTATTGTCACCTCTTGTTCAACATCCTCATTAATCTTAACATGAACCTCTTCCTCCACAAGATCCTAGGATGGGAATGGGGTTGCTTCTGCTAGTACATTCTCAGCCTAAGATCCATATCTAGCGGGTGTTGCCTTTCATCTGCCCATGCCCATCCCCTTACCTCTACCTCTGACACATCCTCTCACCGTGCTCGCTTATTATCTCTCGCTGAGCTACTACCCTTGAACCATTACATCGTGTCAACCAAACGTCAACGTAAGAGTGGAAGAGTTCAATACCGCTTGATCATCGATACCAATTGGAATCAAAGTTATAACACAAAGGAAGAAAAAGAGAATTTCCTATATTCATGTAGCCTCTTGCATAAAAGTGCAAGTGTCTATATACTCTAATGTAGGATTCTACTATACTCATTTTGGTACGATGAGATCAACAAACCTAGGGCTCTGATACCTAGTTTGTCAGTACCCCTTCTGTCATGAGTGGCACCCACAACAAACTACTTGGTAGAAGAACCAACATCTAAACCAACTAATCCCAACACCATTTATAAAGAAAGTAGTTAGTCATAATAAAGAATTAAAATACTTTTAGTGCTTGAATGGGTTGTCATACCAATAGGTTGGCATAAGATGTGCTCGGTTGTGAGCTAGAGTGACATGTTTGAGGTAAGGCGTCGATTCCTGTATTATTCTCTCTCATTACTTGATCCTGAGCCTCTCCTCGATTCTTTTGTTTTATGATTAGTGATAGGCATGTTATTCCTTTATTGAGCTTGTTGATTATGTTAATGCGCCCAAGTTCGTGGTCAGGGTCCAGTTGGATTCCAGGTTAGTTGTCTTTTCCTTGTAGCATGATTGTATTAGTATTGAATTTGTGATTATGTGTGCCTTGTTTGGATGTTGATGATGACATGTATTGCATTAGTTTCTCATTCTCACATGTTTGAGGATACGGTCCCAGTTCATGGATTGGTTCATAATAGCCTTCTATTCATAGATGTGGTGCGCTTCACACCCATTAATAAGGCTCTACTTAACACGATTTTCAGACAAACTAGGATACTTGAACATGATGCACTAATACAAGTTTGTCACGGCCCGAGACTATCTCCTAGTCATAACACGATGCTTAGAGAAACAAGTGATTCCAAGATAACCTCATGGTCTAGCATCTAGCATGACATTAGAACATACATGAAATAATAATGAAATAGTGATGCGGAAGCTGTTTCTAAAATAATAGTCTATTAAACTCAAAGATTAGATAGACAAAAATGAATATAACCTAAGTTGAAAACTAACATCTAACTTTCTAAAAGTCTCAACTAGGATGAGTTGCTAGGACAAGCCCTTAGCTAATTCTAATTGTCTGAAACAAACATAGAAATATTGAATAAAATAATAAGACACCACTTCAAAATATGAGGACTCACCAACAGGTACTACTAAGCTAATTGAAAGTCATACTAACCACAACCTAAATGTTGAATGTTCAAACCTATTCTATTAATCAATATAGGCAAAAATATGCAGTTTGTACTTCGAATTTACTAAGTATCTGAGATATTTATGATAAAATAACAATTGAATATATTGAACTAAAATGACATAAGTTGATGCATTCACCTAGTAAATAACAAGAATTTCTAATAAAAATGTTGTACTTAAATAATTGAATTCTTGGTCATGTCGTAATTGAAGACTCAATTGTGGGAGATTCTAAAACCAACATATAACCATGTGAGATACTACATGGAGTTTGATGTACAATCCCCATCAAAGGGCTTATTATACTTTTTCAAGGTCTCAAGGATGATCAGAGCTAATGTGAATCCCCTAAGCTAATGTATGTAGAAGTCTAAGGAGTCATGCCTCAACTAATGGGTGACCTTATACTCCTATTTTAGAACGTAGTTATAGTACATAGGATTGCTACTAAATGTCTCATACCTCAACTAATGAGTGAGCCTTCATCCCTAGGTCCGCTTGCTGTCATACTAGAGTAGCTCTTTCCATGGTTCCCAACCATTGCTGACAGTCTCAAAACCGAAGTTTACCCACAGTCATAACCAATCCTTTTTCCCTTACCATATTTACCAATGGTAAGCCCATATAGTTTTAAAGTCACCCCAAGATCGTTTCTAGACATGTAGAATGCAGACTTTGTCTCATTGTCATAAAGTTGTAGGACTAGACTATACCAAAACATGCTCAATAAAACACATAGACATTTATCATTAGTTCATCACACACAATCAAGTTAAGAATTTTCCTTGTTCACAATATCACAAAAATACAAGGAATTACCTCTCACAGAACTTTAATCATTCGGGAAAATACACTTCACACATTTTTTTTTATTAACAACCTATTTAATTAATAAAAATTGAATCATTACATAACCAGGTAGATGCAGACCAACTACCTCTAAACTAAATAAAATAACCAAGAAAATCACCTAAACATCTAGCTAATATAAGAACCTATACAATATCTAGGGAAAACAATTTAACTGCAGTAATGAATCATGCCATCCAGCATTGTTCCTCTCTTGGATGTGTATATGCATCACTATCTCTCGGCATGTCCGTGTTGTATGCACTCGCCTATGTTGAAATCTCTTAATATTCATATCCCTCCATATGCAATAAACCATCATTGCAAAGGTGCAGCACACAACCTCAGCTATGCTATTTCTCTGTTTTGCCTTGTGACAAATCCACTCCAGCTCTTGGTGCCATGAGCCAATATTTTGAGGCTGATGCAACCAATGAAGCAATCTAGTCCATACCTGGTAGCTATAGGAACATGAGAAGAAAAGGTGAGTGAATGTCTCCTCCTCTTGAGAACAGAAGGCACATTCCATAGGAACCTGGATACCAAATTTTTGCAATCGATCCACAGTGGACAATCTCTCTTGTACTGCTAGCCAAAGATGAAATTTGTGTCTTGGATGTATATACTTGTGCAAGGTTAAGCTCTTCCAAGGAACTCTAGGGTGTTGCTGCTGCAAATAGTGATAAGCTGCCTTGATCTGAAATTTACCTTGTTTTTCCAGCTTTTTCATTTCCTATACAAGTACCCCAGCAGCACAAGTTGAATTGATCAATACTTCTCGACTATCTATTATTTTCCTTACCACCCAAGCTGCATTCTTGGGGGTATCCATAATTTCCAGGTCTCTATTTTTTATATAATAATAGTGAATCCACTTTATCCATAGAGAGTCTTTTTTTATAGATATAGCCCACAATTGTTTAAGTATGGCTGCCTTGTTCCAAGTACTAAGTGCAATTATATTAAGACCTCCGGCAACCCCTGGTTTACATACCTTTTCCCATTCTACTAGTGCTCTCCTTGACATCTCCCGTTTCCCAGTCCATAGAAAAGTTCTACAAGTAGCTTCAATCATTTTTATTACTCTCTTTGGCAGGACAAAAATCTGAGCCCAATAGCTTTGCATACCAAACAGTACAGACTTGATTAACTGCAGCCTACCAGCGTATGAGAGTAGTCTAGCTGAGCAACATCTCACTTTTGATGTAATATTCTCCACTAGGGGCAAACACTGTTGTATAGTCAATTTCTTTGTTGACAAAGGACTCTAAATACTTGAAGGAGAGGGTTCCTTCATCAAACCCAAGCAATGTGAGTATATCATTCTTGACCTCCTATGGTACTCTAACAACATAAATGGAACTCTTGGTTTCATTAGCCTGCAACCCTGATACATCAAAGAAGTTATGAAGAGTCTTTTTCAGTAATGTAATAGAGATAATGTCAGCCCTGCAAAAAATTAAGAAATCATTAGCAAAACACATGTGCACCACTCCCAATCTGCCACATCATAGATGGAAGTTGAAATCCTTGTTTCTACCCAATAGTTTCATCTCTCTATTAGGTACTCCATAACTAGCACAAAGATATATGGTGACATGGGATCCCCTTGCCTCAATCGTCTTTTTACCTTGAAAGCATTAGTCAGCCCCCCATTAATATGTAATGAATAACTGATAGTGGAAACAGACTCCATCACCCATTCTATGAACTTATAAGGAAACCCAAGATTGACCAGCATAGCTTTTAGAAAAGGCCATTCTAAAGTATCATATGCTTTCCTAATATCCACCTTAATAACACATCTAGGTGATATCCACTTTCTAGTATACCCTTTAAACAACTCATGGCTCAGAAGTATATTATCAGTAATATGCCTTCCTTCAATAAATGTTGATTGGGATTCACCCACAAGATTATTCACCACACTCTTCAGTCTCCTAGTAAGCACTTTTGCAAACAAAAAAATTATACAATGTGGAACAACAAGCAATAGGTCTAAAGTCTGTCACCTGGGTAGGAGAAGGAACCTTAGGTATTAATATGACAGTTGTGCAGTTCCAAGCTTTCATTATGACCCCAAAACTAAAAAATTGTTGAACAACTGCATACAAGTCCTCTTTACTATATCCCAATTTATAATATAAAATTCTATTGGGTAGCCATCCACCCTGGTGCTTTATTCTTTGGCATTTCTTTCACGGCTTGAAGAATCTCGTATGTACTGACCTCAAATATCAAAGAAAGTTGTTGTTCTCACAAGGCATGGCCCATATTTTATAATCTATGCATTAGACATGGCATCTCCTCATGATAATCACTCATCAATTTACTAAACACAAACACAAATTCCTGCTCAATAGTTGTAGGTATGTTATCTTTGTACCTTTTGCAGTATATATAGAGGATATAGTGTTCAGGTTTGCCCTGATCTTGAGTTGTGCATGAAAGTACTTGGAGTTGGCATCCCCACTATCAATCCAACATGCCCTAGATTTTTGTCTCAAGACCTTTTCCTCCACCAAGCTCCATTTTTGCATCTCCTGAAAAATCTCTTTTTCTTGTTCAAACAGAGCTTGACACAATGATTGTGTGGTTATTTGAGCTTGGATAGTCTCCAACAATTTCCTGGCCTAACAAAGCTTTTGACTATAAGTTGACATGAACATATTCAACTCTTTCAAAGCTACTGTTAACCTCTTCATCTTGTTCCAGATAATAGTCATTTCTTCTCCCCTACTTGGCATTTGCCATACCTACTGAAGTATGTCTTTGAACTGGGGATGCTCCATCACAGTTGTGTAGAGCTTGAAAGGCTTTGGATGCAAAGTAATTATCTGTTGACATTATATAATGGCTGGGGAATGATGTGATACTCCTGACTTTAGAAATTCAGCCTCAACATGGCTAAATTGTTGTAGCCACTCAAGGTTTCCAAAAGCCTAGTCAATCTTACTGTATACCCTGCTTGTAGCTTGTTGTTTGTTACACCAAGTGGAGTAGCACCTTTCGTTCTAAGGGGGTTAATTGTAAGCTATCAACCATTTCCTTGAAACCAACTATCTTATCCTGAGTGACTGGTGCCAATTCTTTCCTCTACTACTAATACATTGTTAAAATCCCCACTCATAATCCATGGGCTCTATATGCTCGCCCCCATCCCTCGTAATTCCTGCCATAGAACCTCCCTTTGGCTTAGTTCATTCCTTGCATACACTATAGTGATCAAAACTGAAATACTAGCTGCTACATTTGCAACCTCACAATGTATAAATTGTTCATGAATATGGAAGATTTGAACATCTAGATGTTTCTTCCACAATAGCAAAACTCTACTATTCACACCATGGGGGTAATTGCAGCAGTAATTCCAGTTCCTATCTACCTTCTTGAGCACTTTATTTGCATTATTTTCTTTAACTCTAGTCTCTACCCACCCAAAAATATCAATCTTATTCTTTCTTATAAAGAGAAGCACCTATTTCTACTAGAAGGGCCTATTCAGACTTCTCACATTCCATGTACTAACGATCATGGTGGGAGGAATAGATGGTTAGTCTTCTCCTGATATTTCCTCTAATGACCCCAACACTTCAAAGATATTAGACAAAGTAGTACATGTGTTTCCAATAACATCTCTCGTGTCCAAAGATAGTCTTTGTTTGCACAAGCATGAATATTTACTTCTAGTGCAGGGTCTGGTGCCTCATCTGTTATAGCTAGTCTAGCTGCCATGTTTGGATATTTCTACGCTTCCTCATAGCTCTTCTTTTCCTCCTAGGTGCCTCCTTAAAATCATCAGCAAGTGGATCATGAGATACTTTAGCCCAATATTCTTCATTATCATGCCCAAACTTCAACCAATTAGAGCAAAATTTGGGCATCCATTCGTAATTCACATCTTACTCAAGAACTAATGAGGAGTATGAAGTGTAACTATCTCCACCAAAGGTTGAGATATATCAACTTCAACCAGCACTCTAGCATATGAAATATGATTCATCTCTATCGTATATCGATCAGTGTACAGAGGTTTTCCAACCGCACTCACTACCTTACTTAAAGCTTACGTGGACCAATATCCAACACGTAAACTCAGTAAGTTCACCTATAATGGAATCATATTTATACATTCCGTGTGAAATATGAAGCTCTCCTCCTAGTTTCTCAAAGATAAATGGTTTATTGTGGTATGTATATGGACCAGCCTACATAACCTCCTCTCTGTTCGCTATAGAAGCAAATTGAAATACATAGTAACCATCTGAATGGTATAGAATCTGGGGCTTGTGGACAAAGTTCCACACAGCTATGACATAATTGTCCATACATTTCTCAAATGGTGTATCCCCTAGCACATATCCAATAAGAGACGTTGCCTGTTCATCGACTCACGAATGTCCTCCTTCATAAGTTTTACCACTAGCTTACCATCCTCACACTGGGGATCATAATCAAGCGATTTCCATCCGAGATCCATGATTCTACTTCACCGAGGCTTAGTCGGTTCTTTGTCCGGAGTAGTGTGGTGATAATACCTCACATCCGTGAATCAAGTCGTGTGGAGCACCGCCGCAAGATTTAGTTTCTTCCCACCCAATACCTAGCCTGCATCGTTACATTCAAAACTATTGCAATCTTCATCAATATCTCCCTCCTCCTGAATGGACTGAAAGGTTAGGGAAGGAAGTTCCCAAAGGTGAGGAGAGAGTACATGGTTTTCCTCGTCGAGTAACTATGGTAGTCGCCGAGTCAGCAGTGTTATGCTTACCTTTCATGGTCGGTGCACGATTAAGCATTCATCATTGCTTTAATGAAGTTCATGATAACCTACTCACATCATAGATGACCACTAATTGACCACATATGTGTTCATATGACCCCCAAGGCCAAATATAGATTGGAACGCTCAAGTTCCAATCTTCTATTGCTTGTGTACCTTCTACTACTACAACAACATCTAGACTACTTCGTTAAGATACTAATTGGAATCCAGAGATACCAATTGGGCTCAACCCATACCACAAGCGACAGACTGCACAAAAAGAGTAGAGAAGTGAGACAGATTCCTAGAATGCTTCCTAGCCCCCTAAGATTAGATATGGACATCAACACACCAATCCTCAAGCCTCTATTCGAGATTTGCTCAGATCGAGATCAGAACTTGGTTAGTTATACCAATTTGTTACGACCCAACCCACTTAGCCATAAAGTTGCATACTCTAACACCTACATAGGAGAATCCTCAACCCCAAACTTAATTTGGGCCAGAAAAAAAAAAATACAACATCATTTAACACCCTATATGGTTATGAAATCACCATTAATAGATTTGAACCTCCAAGTGATTTAACAAGGAAATATACTAACACCTCTAAGAAACTAGTCTAAATAGGTACAAGAGCTTATAAGAGTACAATTTATAAAAGAAACAAGACCAGATCCCAGCATAAGGAAAGAGGAATAGAAGCTATCAGAGATCATCTTCACCTTCTCCTATGAAACATAAACTAAATTCCTACAGCCAGAGTATGTCATGTGACATAGCAAGAGTAGTACCAGTACAACAAACATGTACTTGTAGGCATCATCAGTCGACCCAAATCTACCGCATATTATAATGTAAATAAAAAGAAAAGTTATGCAATATGAAAGTTACACCACCCAAAGTCTCTATTAACATGCTTTCACCATCCCATGTATAATACCTATAAACTAGTACACTTGAACCCAACCTCCTACCTCATTCTGCTACAAACTTTGATGCTTACTAAGCCTACCTTTATATCACCCTAAGGATTTCCAAGCCTATTATGATGTCACCCTTAGGCTTCCCAAGCGCACTTCTTGTGTCACCCTAAAGCTTCTCAATCCTACCCGTGATATCTCCCAAGGCTTCCTGCCTACCTGTGATGTCACTCTAATATCATATCATAACCTAACCCTACTATCACATAGATATTCCTAAATGCATGACCACCATTAATGTCAAATGATAGCCTAAACCTTCCATCACATAATATTCACGAACACAAGGCCATCACTAACCCTATCAACCAACTTATTGGTCTTTTTGGAATAGTACATGAAACTAGAACCTTATACCAGCTCATTCCTCTTGAATCACTTCCCCATTATCAAAATAAGTTCTAAAAATACTATAACCATGAAGAGTCACATCACTTAACCATACACTAGACTCCCAGTCATCTGTCTAACTTAACAACCATTATTTCAATAAACTAATAATATCATGATTAATAGAAACACTATTTAGAAGCAATTAAAGCAATGAGTCCCCATAAACTCAACCTAATAGTTAAAACAATTATAATCACAAGTATAATATAGCTCGGACTCCCAGTCCTCACCTTGGAATAATATAGACAACCTACAACACCATAAACATATGTCAATCACAAATAACAACAATTACGAACACATAGGCTCCAAGTCACAATATCATGAAATAAATACCTAGAATCAACCAATGTGTGAAACATGTCCAACATGATCACAAATACAAATGCTCGGTCCTCTCATGGAACCATAAATACATACCTAGTCCTCTCATAGAACCCAAATCACTAGTATACTGATGTGGTACCCGAGTCATTTATTGTTAGTGTACAGGCGTGGTACCTGAGCCAATCAATAATCACAAATAATTATGCACAATCACATAGCACAATGAACAATACCACTTGAAACCACAAGTCACCATAATAAGTTTATTGCATGAGATTACCTACATGATGTCATTTCATATGTCTCTACCATGCATAGCACAAATGATACTACTAAGCAATAGACATGCATACATACATGTTTCAAAATATACAACCATCACCCATATGCATATTCCTATAGCCCAACACCTGACCACATTTTATGAACACACATTTGTTCCCCTTGATTACCACAAGTCCCAGAAATGGCTATAAACAATCAATTTTATAACACTTAACCTTACAATTAATACCAAATCACCCGGATGAGAAAACTCAAGATTAACAATCACGAACTAGAAAACCACCCCTAGTCATTATCGCTTCGCCCTAACAATAATAAGCAACAACCTTTAACCATCTAGACTCCTTGCCCGAAGGCCTAGGAATGAAACTTCCCTTCAATATATAAAATACCATGCAGTAGAAAATATGTCTAACTACTAAATTAAGTAAACCTAGCCTACGTAGGCACCAAGCATCTACCGCAGGTCCGATCGCAAATTTTGAACCTCAGAAGCTTTAGCTTGTTCGGTCTAAAATAACAAATACAACACAACATTCAAACAAACAATGACCTAATAACTCCAAAAATACAACTCAAATCCTAACCCCAGACCATTATATGATCAACTTCCAAAACTTAGGGCTTTTTTACCAATAAATCATGTCAAAACCCTCAATAACCTAGATTATAAGGCGTAAGAATCAATGTAAAAGGTTTGGGAGTAATAATCATACTCTCTACCAATGATTTTCATGGAAAATTGAGTACAAATATACCAAAATCACCCTTCCCAAGTCTAAGAACACAAAGGGCGTAAGATAGGGTTTCGGGTCGCTTGCCTCAAACTCATTTTTCCGGGTCAGTAGCACCGAGTGTTGCTATAGCTGGACGCCTCCCTTATAATGGGATCAATGAAACAAAGATAGCCTCAAAAGTCCAAAAAGATCATTTTACAACACAACATCTTACCTTGACATCCCAACACATACCTTCCATGCCAAGATCAATCTCGGAGGTCTACTCTACCAAATTTGATTATGAAAGCAGGATGGACTCCTTAATGCCTTTGATACAAGTATATCTCAACAAAACTCAACATTACACTCCATCCATTCCTCGGATGGCCCTAGACCTCACTCTAGCCTGTATGTTGTCTCGAGGCCAGCCTAGCTAAAAAAATTAAAATTGCCACTACCCAAAAGTTCTATGGCCTAAATTCTTCACTATCGTCTTCTATAACGACTGGTCGTCATTACAATACGGTCCATAAGTTAATCTATGACTCATTATGTATCATTAAGAATCAAAGTTAACTGAGTTTCAAGACTTTGATCTCATGACCAAACCAATATCCGAAAATATTCTATGACCCATATACCATGCCCTTAAGACACAGAGAATATTTATGTTTTTGAACTTTGATATACGAACCTCGCTTATGATCTATAAAAACTTTTACGACCTAAAAATGGTACTGTAATTCTCATACCAAATTTATAAATTCTCTCAGCTGGTTCATGGATCCCATCTACGGTCTCCATTTCTATGGACCTTAGACGGTGTTCGTAAAACATAGAAAATTTTAAGAGTACTTTTTTTGAACTTTTATAGGTCTGATATGGACTTCAAAACTTTTGGGTCTTTATAGTGCTTGAATGTCCAAATCCATTTAGTACATGGATCGCACTTTGAGATGTCATATTTCATCTAGAACTAGACACATGATTATTAAAAGTTGTTGATCACATGAATTGAATATTATAAAAATTATTTAACCAAATGTATTCTTCAATATTGTATTTTGTAAGCATTATGTTTCTTGTTTCTTCATATAGAATTACATTCATAAATGCTTGTTAAAAAAATTAAAGAAACTTTGTCATTTTCGAGTGAACTCAAATGAGATGGGGCATTAGGAGGTATATGCCACTGACACAATTTATGTCTCATGCTCGACATCATTTCTCTAATGGCAGTTGCCATTGCTCGAGCTTCGTTAGTTATAATATGTGGGGTTGTATATTCCATTGACTTTAAAATGTGAGGATTAACCATATGAAGATTAAAATAAAAAAGCACAACTAAAAACTATATTTTATCCATGATGATTTACTCTAACAAATGATGCATAAATCATACCATGCTGATATGTTTGATATATGGTATTAAAATACAAGACATCACCCAAGAAAGTGTAGTTAATTATGGATCGAGTATCTCTCCAAAAGAAATTAGTTATACGCCCTTCGTAATCAAGTTGAAGTCTTGAGTAAAATAAGTCTCACTCATTTGTCTATTATTGGATTCGTAACAACACTTCTTGAAAATGATCTACTTGCACCTTGGAGTCTATCTAATGATCGATAAATTAGAGTTAGTAGAGAATCCTGAGAATTAAGCAACATGAAAGAAGAAGAATTAATATTTATAGTCTTTTTAACTATTTATAAAAATAAATCTATTCACTGTTAGTTTATGTTAGCTACTATTACTTTCTTTTAGGTTTTAATTAATATTTGATGTATTTTTAATTATTTATAAAAATAAGTCATCAAATATATTTTTATTTATCATATATAGTTAATTAAACTTAATTAGGTATTAACGCTATTGTGTGATTGTACATCATTTTAGTGGTAAAATAATGATTAAAATTTTAAAATTAACTTATTTCTAAATAAAAAAAAACATCATCAATTTTAAAATGGTTATCTCTCAAAAAAAAAAAAAATAAACCACCGATAAATTTTCTTTTTGATACCACCTCAAATAACAATAAGTTAATCAAAAGACTAAAATTACTATTTTGATGATTAAATTTAAATATAAGAGGGATTATAGAAAAAAATATATATAAATAACAACACCTCCAATTCTATAAAAATGATAACTTTCATCAAAAATAATAATTAAAAATTTCATATTCAATTCTATTTCTTTTTATTTTTGTGGTGTATGGTGCAAAGGGCAGGTGAGGGCAGATTGAGGCTTCCACACACTTCTATGAACATAGTGATATTTTCTTTCTTTTCTCCTAAATTCCTTAAAAAAAAAGTCTAATGAGATACTATAAAACATCAAATCTCAAAAGTTTAAAGGAAGTTATAATAATGTATATCTCAATTTTTCCACTCTCCTCTATTCAACATTTATCTTTGAATCTTCACTAACGCAAATTTTGTTAACAATACAGAATCTCCCTTATTGGCTTTCGTGTTCATTGGAAGTTTTTCATTCTCAAGTGCTTTGACATATAATTTTAAACTTCTTTTGTATCATATCTTGCAAAACTATCAAA